>OX439485.1:6940000-7312500 GCA_949320155.1 Melangyna quadrimaculata | reverse complement strand
TATATTAATATGTTAACATAAAAATATCGTAACTAAAATTGAGTTAAAGAACGTGAAGAATCTGCGTCATCTCGAAAATAAACTCAACTCAAGTTTGGTTATCCTTTTTCAACACGTTTTTGCGGTGCGCCCTGGAAGTTTGGGGTTTCGTCTTGTGGTTTCGTCTTGTGGTTTTATTTCAAAAAAAGAGACAAAATAACTAGCACCAACATGTACTCGTTTACAAAGTTCTTGGTAATGTAGTAATAATTTATGAGATGAAAGTTTTCTTTTTTACTTGCTGATAGAAACTTTATATTTGTTTCGTGTCAAAACCCACTGAAAGTCTTAATCAAATCTAACATTTCAAAATAAAGTCATGACGTTTGCAGGTGTGCGTCTCTGTACGTTAACGGTCGACTCTTTTAGGGGTCAGTTATAGTTGTCATTGAAAACCATCATTGAAAATATTAATTGTCAATTTTGAGAGACTTTGAAGAAAATATAAATGATTATTTTGATGTCAAAGTAAAGCTAATAAATAAATTGAGTGGCACAACGGCTCGTGAAGAACCAGGGCCTAGTGACTAACAACTCGCAACCATTCCTGTGTGCGCCTGTCGACAGGAATGGAAGGGACCTACAATTTAATGCCGAATCCGAACGGCTAGACGAGAAGCACTTATTCGTGACAAGTGAAATAAACTTTTTTTTTAGATTTTAGGTGGACGAGGCTGGGAAGCGAACCCAGACCTCCAGCGTGACAGTTGCACGCACTAACCATTACGCTACGGGCTACTACAAGTAGAGCTAATTGACTACATAATTATTTCTAGGTAAAACAAAATTCAAATTGGCACAACTTTTCTCATAAAAGGACTTTTAATTTTTCAATGATGATGATCATTGAAAAAATTAAAAATTACATTATGGGGAAGATATAGGTCAAAATCAAGTTTTTTTGGAGGAGAAATAATTTTGAAGTCGTAAGCTATATTTCTGCATAAAAATATTCAATGATTAAACTTTCGAAGGGTCTCAAAATAAACAGCTAACTTTTTCAATGATGGTTTTCAATGATAGCTATAACTGGCACCTAATGTAGAATTCTAGATTGAGCCTAAGAGCATGAACTATTTGTTTGGAACATTAAGCAGCGTCCACATTATGCCAATCAACATTGTTTATTTTCATTGTCAATCAAAACGCTCAACAATTTAACCTGTCCACACAGTTTCCGTGCAGTTTCTATACAAATCAGTTTGTTGATTGTTTTGTGGCTTTGATTATGGGGCTCCTCCAAGCCCAGTAGGTATATGCTTCCAAGAAAATACTTATTTTTTAGCTACTCAATTTTGCACGTGCATTTTTAAAAAAAGCAGCGTTTGTTGGTCCGACCAATTCTTTTCAAATAGCAATACAAATAAGACTACAAACAAAATCAAAACAGTATCAAATTACACAAGTCAAAATTCAAAACAAAATATATTGCACGCAGACGCCACAACCGCAATAAAAATGACATCTGTGTTGATCAACACGTCCAGACTTAAAAAATATTGTTCAGTCGACTCAATATTGTTGATTTCTACCCATTTGAATCGGGTTACGTTCGGGTCAGTTAAAGTTGATCGACTGTGTTGATTTACACGTTCGCATTAACTCAAAATCGTTGATCATCACTGTTTATATACTTAGATTAACATAACTTGGAAGCTGCTTTAGAGGAAACAAACAACAAATTATTTGAATTTTTGTTCCAGGTCATCTAGAACACAAACCTACCGACAATTTCTTTTTTTTTGTTTTCAAAAGTTCTCAAAAACGGCTCTGGCGATTTTGATTAAATATTGTATGTATGCTCAATATATCTTAAAAGACAACCAATTTCATAATAATATTGCAAGAAGGTAGATCTTAGAAGTACCTTACCTACTAACAGTATTGTATTCCAAAATTGTGTGTATACAACCAATTAGAGAAAGAAAATAATAAGTACATTAAACCTACTTTTGACAAAAATATCAAAAAAAAAAAAACAATTTGATTTGGAACTTTTAGTGATATTTTTTTAGTTTATGTAAAAAAGGTTAAATTATATCTATTAAACAAAAAAACACAAACTCAGCAAAACAAGGATCTTCTTACGTAAATAATACCAACCATTAAGCTTATGACTTCATTTTCATATAGACAATTCGAATTCAATCAAATCATTAGCTTTGCTTAAAATTACAATAAGGTTAACTTCAATTCCTCAATAAATACTTGCATAACCATATGCAATTAAGGGTGAATCAAGTACAGTGTTATAACATCCACCCTTATAGCATTATTATACAAAATACTATACACATTGTAACGATCACATTCATGGTGCGCTAATTGCACTTTGTAATAATTATTATTATCTGTTATTATTGCAGGAAATATCATTGCAACAAGACAATCCACACAGTGGCGTACGCAGGGGGGGGGCTTAGGGGGCTTGAGCCCTCCCAATCAATATGGCATACTGTACTAAGATTTCATATCTAATCGAAGAAAGTTTTTTATTATTTTTTAGTTCAAATTTTTTTTTGTTAATTTTAAACTTTAGCAGTATTTTCAATTTTAATAAAAAAAAAAAAACTATAGACATGTATGTATGTCGTAGGTTATCTTGATTTTTGTTGACGATTCAAACGTATCTCAGTACATATTTATAGAAACCCAAACAAAATTCCTTTGCAATCAGTCGAAATTCGCAAAATTATTTATTATTATTACCAGCGGAAGGATTTCGCTAACTTTGCCTATTCTTTTTGCGTGATCGTAAGAAAGTATTGACTTTATACAAACACGTTTCATGTCCTCCTGATTCAAAATATATGTAATTTATTTTGCCTTTTTTACCCGTTAGTGCTTTTTTTTTTGCCTTTTTTACCCGTTAGTGTCTTTTTTGTCAATTTTGGCTTGCTTGCTTTTTTTTATCAAAGTTAAACGAAAAAATTTTCAAAAAAATTCTACAAATACAAGCTGCATGTAGATTTTCCATTTCCAGTTGAGATTGTTTCACTTAAAAACATGATCTTAACACAATATAAAACGCACAGAAAACAAATTTGCTTGCCCTCAACATACAAGAAAAAGAAAGCAGGTACTGTAGACTTTAGATAGAGGTACTATGATCTTTTCTCAATAAAATTTCTTGTCCTTTTTTTGGTTTTTTTTACTCATAAAAACTAGATCTTTGCATTTCTCTATGAATGATGGTGCATTTCCTTGCACTGCAAATATCAATGAAAATTTGGAAAAATCGAAAGGGCCAATAATTGCCAATGAAGTGTTGAAAAAGATCACTACTGTTTTTAATGTAACTCGTGGACTTAAAACTGTTGAGCAAAAGCTGTAATAAATGGAGACGTCAACTCCACATTTTCCGAAAACGTTGAAGTGAATGATGTAGAGACTAGAGAGTTTAAAATGGGCTCCACTCTCTCTGCTCAAGTAGAAAGGTCCTTTAGCTAATTTAAGACGCTTCTAAGAGACAATCGTCTCTGTTACCTAAGAACTTCAAAAAGCTGTTGGTAGTTAAATGCTTTTATAATTAGACGTTAAGTTATGTTTATATTCTCTTAATAAATGCCTTTTTTTTCCTTTTTAAGAATTTTTTTTTGCCTTTTTTGATTTTTTTAGGTCAGCAAAATTCTTTCCCTGATTATTACCAATGCATTTGACCACACTAAAAATTATTGCTTTTTAGTGTGGTCAAATGCTTTGGTTATGCTTTAACCAGTATCTTCGCGCTCAGTGAACGTATCAAAAATTCAAAAAATATTTTTAAATATCTGTAAACTGCATACTTTTTTTTGCCGAATGTTATTTCTAATGCTACGACATAAGGCATTAAGAAAAATGTAGAGTCAATTGATGACATTTCGAAAAACTGCCTTTTACTTGTATCAGAGGTAGACAATCTTCTCAGACTCTTTTTTTTAAGTTATAGGCCGTATTCATAGTCGTTTTAAACTATTATGATTAGTTCAAACTTCAAAGACAACCTAAACATTTTTATTTGGGTTTTTGTCAATGCACTATTTTTGACGTTCAATTATTTAATAATCTTCTATTTTGATAAGTACAAATTGGAATAAACTCTACTTAAGTAAAGCATGAGTTTAGCGAAACCACTATGAAAACGCCCGAATAATAATTTGTATTATGAGAATTCCCTTGAAAAATATTAACAGATTTTTCATTGTATAGCTACTGCTTCTGCTACTTTAAACTATAATAAATGTTATTAGCCGTGTTTTTTGAGAGAGTGTGAGTGTGATTTAAAGAAAAAACGGACATATTATTTAATAAAATGTGAATACACTATTTGTGAATACCCCTATTACCATCAACGTTTTTAAAATCCAGTTTATAAAGTGGATTTTTGTCGAAGTGGATTTTCACAAAAAATATTTGTTCACAAAGAAAAAAAGGTAAAATTAATTTCATAACTATAGAGAGTATTTTTAATTTTGTTTGCTATTTTGTGATACCTTAAAAAAATTTCACCAAATTTGAGACTGAGCCCCCCCCCCCAGACAAAATCCTGCGTACGCTACTTAATCCACACACACCCACCAATATATGTAGCAGGAATTTTGTTGGTTACTTCAATGGTTACAGTTATGTTGCTTGTTATGAGATTCTGTTGGGATAGGTAATCAAAATATTGTTTCCTGAATCTGACCATATATAGGGTTAATTAAAATTAGTTTGCTTTTTAACTTTGAGGTTGAACAAGGATTGAAAGAACAAGGACAACAAAACAAAACATTATAGTTGATTTAGAGAATTTGACAAAAAAGTGTAGAATATTCTAGTATCTCGATACATTAAAAGTTGAAGAACAAACGCTATCGTGCTCCCGAACATAATGTTGACGATGTAATAATTGGCCATTTTGAAATTCAGCGACTGCTAGATGTCACTGAAAATGGTTCAATAAACCTGAAATATGTGGAATATTGCCAAGTCGGGTGCGAGGAGATGATGGGATGCGAACATTTTTAGTTAAATTTGAATATTTTCTTTAAGAAACTTAATATTTTTGGTATCTTTGCAATGTTTTAAAAACACTCTAAAAACATAAGGCCCACAATCAATATCAGCTTAATTGTCAGATGCGATGACTAACAGAAATACAACACACAAAAGATTTTTATTAATTGAATCTTCTATTTGTTTTCGGTCGCCTTTAATTTCCCTAATTATTTTTTGCTTCATTATTTTTTTATTACAATTTTGGTCCTCATTATTTTTCATGGAAAAGGGACTTTCTGTGGACATCATGATTCCTTTTTACTGTTGGCATTGGCGTTGGCGTCAATTCATTGTAGGTATGTAGCTATATACATATATATAGCCCATGAGCCTTTTGTGGCTTTGATTATAGAAAGTTTTAATATATATATTGTGTTTATTCAAGTTTTGTTATGCTCGCACTTATTTTTCTTGAGTCTTTTCATTGTGTTAATTGTAAGGGAATTCGGGTGTTTTATTGATATAATTTAAGGATTCTTTATGCTTTACTTGGAATTTTAATTGCTTAAATTAGGTTTATTTGTCTTGTTTCATTTAAGGTCAGAAAAACTTCTATTATGGATATAAATGTTTCATTTTGTTGTTTTGTTATACGAGTATCATCAAACGAAAATGTAAGAAAAATAATTCTTTAGGATTTTGTTGGGTAAGCTTTTCTGGAATAGAAAAATATATTGTAGAAAAATATATTAATGCGATGTCGTAATCACGTTTTTCAATTTTTAACATAATAAAGTGGGCAATTGAGCATTAAAAACATTCAGTTTTTGACAAAAAAAAAAATAAAGCTGAAAACATGCTTTGAACAAAATTAAAAGGTGAACCAATTTATTATAGATGAGGTTTTTTAATACGGGTTTAATGAGCAACCTAGCTTGTTTAATGAGGTATCAATTATCTTTTTTAAGCGGGTAGCCATTTTGTTTGCGTGAAGTTAGCAAAACCAATTTGCATTACGGCGCAAGGCATAACACAAACTTCTTTCCTTAGAAAATAAAAAATTGGGGTACATTTTAGTTTGACGTTTTTTTTTTTATAGTATATGCGCACTCAAGCGGTTATGTATGAGTGTTTGTTAGAAATCAGAAATGTGTTTAAAATCATAACGAAATTGATGAAGCCGTTTACGAGATAAGCGGATATAACTTAAAATAAGGCGCTTTTCTCTAGTACTGAACGCTCGACTTTTTTGTATCACTTCTATAATAGCCGTGTTTTTTGCAGGTGAAGATAGAATTGGACAAAAAACAACATCTGAACTAAGCAATGCATACGTAAATCCAACAGCAATTGGAAACTATCATTGAAAATGTTAGCTGTTGATTTTGAGACCGTTGAAAAGTTTAATCATTGAATATTCTAATGCAGAAATATGCTTACGATTTCGAAATTAAATCTCCTAAAAAAAATTCATTTTGATCCATATCTTCCCCATAACGTTACTTGTAATATTTTCAATGATCATTGGTAAGGTAGTTCATCATTGAAAAATTAAAAATCATTTTATGAGAAAAGTTGTGCCAAATTAAATATTTTTAAACCTAGAAATATTTATAAAGTAAATTAGATTTACTTTGGCATCAAAATAATCATTTATTTTTTCTTTGAAACCTCTCAAAATTGACAATAAATATTTTCAATTATGGTTTTCAATGATAGCTTCAACTGGCCCCTAAGCTAATACAACGTTCACACGAACCACTAAACCGAGATTTAGGTAATGAGATTTGTTTGGTGTTTCCACTGCACAAAAAGATCAAAAAGAGGATTATGACAAAACATTCAAATGGTGTTTAGTTTTTTTCATATTTAGTGGAACAAACGATTGAAACTAACAGTTTTGCTCAGCTCAATAGTTGGTGGGACAACTACTTGCAAGCACATCAATAAACGGAATAATTTTCTGTATGATATTTCTTTTAATTTGAATGTATTAATTTTTTATTTTGGATGCTTGCCACAAAGCTGAAAGGTTAGTAATGTCCTTTCTTGCATTTCGTGATAATGATGGTCTGTTTTGCTTTGATAACTTTGCTAGATTCGGATGCCGGTTATTCGACAATTTTTTTTTAACTTTTCAAAAAATAGCTTATTTTCCTAACGTCAACTTTCAAATTGTCGACAGAAATTGGCATATGTACATATTGGGTACGTTCAGATGACTTAGGGGACTTGTAAGTAAGGCTAAATTGATTGGTTAGCTGTCGAAAGTTCCCTTCATTTGAAACAATTTTTCTACAGCTGACCAATCACAGTCTAGAAATTTGCTTTACTTGCAAGTCCCCTAAATCCTGTGAACCTACCCATTAACAATCTATATCTCAACAGTTGAGATTTTGAGACATTTAGCAAATGATTTTAACAAGCGCACGTTTCATTGATATTACGATACTGTGCACGCCTTTTTACAAGGCAGTCGGCTTCTTGTCAAGTCAAATTATTATAACGTCACTTTAAATTTAAAAAAAGTCGACATTTTGACAATTTGATAATTATTTGGTCGTTCATTCGTATGCGTAACCCAATTCTAATTTGTTTAAAAAATCAATACAAGATTATGGGTGATATGAATAAAAGGAGGAACCTGCAAGTAAGAAGCGCTTAAGATTTTTGTTGAATACGACAAATGATAACACAAAACACACGTGTCGCTGTTGGATAGATTAGGTACAGCACAAACGTCTATTTTGAACGTGTTATTGGTGTTTGTATTCAAGGTAAATTTGGTTTTGATAAACAACCTACCCATTATAAAACCCAAATAAAAATGATTATTATGACAAAACTTGCAGAAAAATACATACATTCTTAACAATTTGTTTTAATCTTTTTTTTCTCCCCTCGATATTTTTTTTGATTTAAATAAAAACTAGAAGATATTTTGAAACGTATAGACTTATCGATAAAACGGGCCATTCACGTTGAGATAGTCGCAAGGACTGTCGATGGAACTGTCGCAACGACGGTCGAAATTACGCACAAACATTGCGACTTGGGTGAACGGACAGTCGCCCGAAAAATTCTCAGTAGTTGCTAGTCTCCTTAACCCTGAAGCTACACGAGCCAGTACTGGCAAGCCAGTTGGCTACATAGATTGAATGTCAAGTTCGTATACGTGAACATGCTGTGACGTAGGCGGCAGGCAACTTGTAAGCAAGTTGCTTTCAAGTATCTGCGGTCACGTTCAGCTTTTGCTAGGACAGCCTATCTAGGATTCTAAATACACAATTTTATTGAATTTGCTTTGGCATCGGACTTCGATTTTTTCTTAATCAAAAAATGACGTCGAATTCTGCATTAAGTCTTGCGATGGTCAACGCATAATACTGCCAATGCGTTGACGGATGCATTGACAGACTTTTCTGTCGCGTCAAATTAACATGGATTGATTTTCATCTAATTCAAAAATTTCGATTTTTTTTTTAAATAATTTTTAAAAAAAATTTAGTTTTTTGAGGTTTTTTAATCCATCATCATCGAAGCCGAAGCCATCCTTTAATGGAATTTGACAGTTCATGCGTTGATATATAGATAAGAAACTAAATTACGTCGTACGAGGAATATATCGTTCCAAAATGTGACACAAAGGCGCTTAAATCGTCTTTTCCCGTCTTTTAATCTCAAGAAATTCAGATATCTTTAAGTTTTTCAATGCATCATCTCCGTAGCAATCTTTCAATTTAATTTGACAGTCTATGGCTTGACAGATCGGTAACAGAATGTTCCAAATGTCACCGAAATAAAACTCATATTTTTCCCAAGCAAAAAATGTATACTTTCAAAAAATTAGGATTTTTAAGGGAGAATGTTTAAAATTCTTGGTCCATTAAAAGTTGTGGTAGAAAGAATATTTAATTTTGCATTAAATTTACAACGAAAAGCTATCCATATAGCTATACATACAAGTCTGAACGAGGCCACTGTCTTCTCTACTGGCTTCTCAACTGGCTTCGAAAATGGCAAGCCATCTGACGACCAAGTTCCTCAGGTTTGTATGTGTTAGTAGGAAAATTTAAATGTATTGTAACTTGTACGCCAGTACTGGCTCGTGTAACCTCAGGGTAAGTGTGAAGTTATTTTCGACTAATTATGAACAGGAAAAAAAGAAATGGTTCTCTTGCTATATAACTATTCGAATGCCTTGATATTGAAGAAAGAAAAAAGAAAGCAAAATGGTCTAAGAAGTGGCTTCTTAGAAGAAGTGTGTACTCCGACATGATCCTGCTAGGGGAATTAGTGTCGGAGGAACCCGGAGACTACAAAAATTATCTAAGATTGAATAACGACACCTTCCTGAAACTATTGGGATACAATAAAAAGTCAAATAACAAAACAATACACCTTAATGAGAGATGCCATAAGTGCAGAAACCCGTTTAGCAATAACCTTACGGTTTTTAGCCACAGGAAGAAGTAATGAAGATTTGAAAACTTCATACCGAGTTTCACCTCAGCTCATTGGAAAGATTATTCCGGAAACCTGTTGGGCTATATACAATGCATTGAAAAAAGATTATTTAAAAGTCATTTCAATTTAATTTGTTCTTTGTTGTTTTTTTTTTGACGAGTCGTTTTAAGTACTATGTAGATACATAACCAAATTTTATGTTAATGATTTCGTAAAGTAAAATAAATTCTTTAACAAATTTTTTTTCATTAGTTCCTTCCATATTTTTATTTATTTATTTTGTCTCCTAGAAAAGTACATACAGTTTGACGAATATTCGTAGACTGAGTAGTTCGGTCGTACGGAATGTCTCTAATTTTGCCATTCACAATACGACCGTTTCGGTCGTGTCGTAGGGTTCGTAGAAGTTTTCAACGGACTTCTGACCTGTCGATAGCCGCACGGTCCGATGTACGACAAGGACTTTCACGGTAGAACATGTCGTATACGACTTAAGTTCTTCGGACCGTTCTAACGACTGTTTGAACGTGAATGGCCCGCTTAAACGATGACCGTCAGAGGTAACATTTTGTGTACTTGTCACAACTCATTCCACAAAGAATTAAACTTGACTCACTGACATTTATTATATGAAAATAAATCCGAATCTTTTTCGTAAATGACAAAACTGTCAACCATAAGATCGCAATCTCAGAAAAATAAAGCTTAAGTCCTCTTCTGATATCACGGCAAAACACGACACAGCAGCATCTATCCAACTTCTTCGTGAAATCAAAAACAAGTCCTCATTTCTCCATCACAGAATAAAATATATACATATTGTTTTACAAAAATACACACAGTTATTAAAATGCGAACAAAAAGAAAATCTAAATGACGCACGAAAATATAAAATCTCTAACTCTCCTACCTATATTGGACCTTTTTGATCAAAAGCATCCTTGGAAATTTGTATGGAATTTATATTTGGAATGTGACAACCACAAGGACTGAAATAATTTCATTCCTCATCTAGGATTTGATTTAGAGTATTGCTTTGTTGTGTGTATACAATAGCTATGTACCTAAATTACATATAAATATAATATTGCGATGTAGGTATATAATAATTTTAAGCACTCGTAAATAAATACCTACACATATTTTGTACTGTCAGTTCAATGTTTATTTATGGGTCTCCTAATGGACTCGAATAAAGTTTGTTTAAATAGTCGTACAACACCAAATCACTGAACTGGACAGACAAACCAGATGTCAACATTTCAGAGTTCAGACCCTGAAAACAAATTTATTGATTTTGATAAAATTGAATGCTCAAGGGAGGGGGGAGGTGTGTTGTGCTGGTGAAAGTTATAATACACGAGAAAAATCCTCCTGCAAAAAGTAATTATTTTTCTGACTGATGCTAATGTCATGTTCCCCAAAGAGCTACACATATGTACCTACCATCCAGATACCAACAAATTAACAATGTGTCTTTCAAGATTGAATAATTTGGTCCTGAACACATTCATGATGTACTTGAACCTGCCTTACATTTATATGCGATGACCAACATTTGTATTCCCAAAATGTAAGCTTCAACGATAATCTCTCATGTTAACGTCATGTAGGTACCTATACTCTGTACCTACACCCGACTCTTTTTTAGAATTTGCATGACGCATTTCATCTTCCATATTCCATACCGTACGAGATAAGAGAGTACGAGCATATCGGTCGGTTCGGCACGGAACGGAATACGGGTAAATTAGTTCTTCCTCTTATGGAAAAAACACGTCCCATCAGGGAGATTCTTTGAAATTGCCTGAAGTATTATTGCCAATATATGGATAGGGTGGGTGGATGTTTCGGTTGCTGTTTATTGAAATTGAATATTCTGGAAAGATTTTCGGTAACGGGTATGGGTAGGGGGGGGGGGGGTGCGAGAAATATGCTCTTTTAGCAGAAGGTTTGCTATGTCATGCGGAAGTCATTTAGAAATTCATGAATAGAGATTTCATTTTGACATACCTATAGGCATTAGAGAGGTGTGATGAATTTCACTGATGAGATAACGATGTTGCGTTCTGATAATAATTTGTTTATTGGGGAAACTCTTATTCAATATCATGATGGTGACACGATTTTGTGAATTCGAAACATGCTTTTGAAATTTTCTATGAAAAGAAAGCCTAACGAAGTTGGCGCATTCAAAGATTGTTTTTTTTTTTTTTTCTTAATCTGAAGGTTTATTTTACCTTTAATAAGTAGGTTGTATTTATTTTATTAAATAAACTAGGATTTTGAATTTTACCTTAGATATCTTGTATACAGGGTGTTTTCAAACAAAATTCCGTCGCTTAGGAAGGACGTCTATTTTCAAGTTTCTCAAAAACTAAAAGCCATTACAAATTATAAAAGCATTCAATATTGAAACCAAAAATAACAGGTACTTAGCACCATAAGATTTGGAACAACAATTAATTTTAAGAAAATATCATTTTCTTTTTCTAAATTTTAAGTTAAAGAATTAATTTTTAAAAAATCCTTTATTAAAAGAACGTGTTTGAAAATAATATAGACATAGGAAACTATCTTTGACTTTAAAAATAGGATAATGAAAACGCGCGATAACAGCTTTAACGGATGAATTTTCTTTAAACTTATACCTAGTGTTTTGGGTAAGGCCAAGGCGAACTCTTTTTCTTATTTAATTTGTTTTAGGATGATAAATGACGTTATGATCCTGAAATACACAATTGTTTAGCCACAAAATTATTTATTGCTAGCGATATAGGTACTATAGGACATGTTTTGGATTCTTAAAAATAATCCAACTCGAGGTATTAATTTTATCTAACATAACAATCGATCCCGCAATTCTGGCAGTCTCAAAAACAGCTCTAACGGTATTGATAAAAAATCATGAATCATTTTTCAAGACACAGTTTATAGTTTGGTTTAACAAAATGTGCGAATAACTTTTATTAACGGTACCTTTCAACCGGGCAGAAAAACAATTTAGTTTTCGATAAGGCACTTGAGAGTTTTATATAGGTTCTGGCAAGAGGTAAGCAACGGTTAGCAAAGGTTAGAAGAAGGGCCTTGGCGATTATGAACTCTTTTGCCTCGTTGCCTCGTTAGCCAAAAAAAAAAATGGCTTATGGGGAACTTAATCCCGCTATCTTCTGCTTGTCAGTCCAATGTCAAATTCAATGTCAAAAGTCAATAGGTTTTCTGTTGTAACGTGTCTGACATTTTTCAAAAATCCATGCTGTTCTGTATACAGATGTCTCAACCCAAATTAAAAAGTGTGATATAAAAAATAAGACAAAAGGAAGAGAGAAAAAGTCTCGTATGATAGTGAAATTGCATGATGCTTATAAAATGTTTGTTTTTGGTTTACCTATAAGAGACATTTCGATCAAAGTTTTTATATAGGAGGTCCCTTACAGTATTGTATTTCAATTTTGTAAAAATAAATATTTTTATTAAATACTTAAAAATGGCGTGCCGAATTTATTTTTTTTAAGTGGTCAAGATATTATATTAGGTACCTTTAAAAAATTTATTTCTAAGAAAACCACTGCAACGAGTATTAAACAAATCACATGGCATATTCTATTTTTAGCTCGAGCTATTTTAAAGGTTTTTTGAGCTTTTCAAACAAATTACCTACAGTAATAATTTAGATTTTAACAGTAATAATTTATAATTTAACTTGTTTTCACACGCCAATCAACAACTTTAAAAACAAACAACTTTGCTTTGTATTGTTTGTTAATACATCGTTTGTACTTCCGATATAAACATTTTTCATATTTTCGACTTTCTCATCATTCCGAAAATTTCAATTTTCAATTTTTTATTTTGATTAAAATCAAAATTTAAAATTTTTGAAAATTCGATGTTATGATTTTTTTTGCAATTAAATTTTTATCTGCATATGTAATAAACGTTACAATTTTGTTCACCCCAAATTTAAAAAAATTGTAATTTTTTTCCACATTCGTGTGGTGCGACTGAAGAAAGAATCTCTGTACCCTGGGATACACCAGCATTTATTTTGTGGATTTCAGACTTGAAACCGTCCAATACAACTTGTATTGAACTGTCCGAAAGGTAATTTCTAATCCAACGAAGAAGAGATTCATCGAAACGGAATGTGCGCATTTTCGATAAGAGAGCTTGATGCCAAACTCTATCAAACGCTTTTGAAACATCAAGTGCAATAATCTTAGTTTCTTCAAAACGATGCAGCCGTACTGCAGGTCATTAAGAAGCTTTCGTTCTTCGAGTTATTTCTTGGGCTGAAATTTGATCAGCGTTTCCATGAACTTGGAAAGAAGGGACGTAAACTTGATAGTTAGAGGGTGAAGAAGATACGCCTTTTTTAGGGACAGGCTGTCCAAATGCTGTTTTCCATCCACTCGAAAAGAGACCCCGTATTATAAAGACAAAATTGTTATTTCAGCTACTGTGTTTAGGAAAACTTCACCATGGAATAAGAATGTTCCGGACTCAAATGGAGCAGTAATCAAATGCCTTTTGTTTTTAGTCCGGAATATTATTATTCCATAGAGTAGTTTTCCTAAACACGGGAGCTGAAATAACATTTTTTTTTATAAATACGGGGTAAGTTAAAAAAAAAACCCGCTCATTTATTCATATTTGTTTAAGGAATCAAACTACCATAGCTTATGTAAGGTTAGGTTAAGGGGTGATGAAGTGATGATTCGGCAAGCCGAATCTCCTCACTCGGATCTCATTGGATCCATTGCGCTCCCCAGGATTTGCGAAGAGGAATGAAGAGGGAAGGGTAAGGAAAGGAATAAGTGGAAGATTAGGTAAGGGGTGCCTCGCCTAACGATCCCGAAATCTGAATTAAATTTCAGGATGTTCTTTAGTGGCAGAGACGAGATGTCGCCCAGTTCGTCGAAAAATTATTCTCCGAGGGCTGTTTTTCTTGTTCTAGCTAGGCTAGGGCATTCACAAAGAAAATGAAATGAGCCCTCCTCCGCCTCCTCATCTTGACACCCTCTACAGAGGTCGGATCCAATGATACCCATTCTGTTTAAGTGGGTTCCCATTGAGTTGTGACCAGTTAGGATTCAAACCAACAGTGATAGTTGAGGCCTGTTTAGCGAGAGTAAGTATTCAGTTTTTTTCTTAGAAATATCCGGCCAAAGATTTCTCGAAAACCGACACGTGTCAATCTGTGACCAAATATCATTGGCGGCTTCGAGGAATCTCTGGTGAATTTTGTTCTTTTCTAGCCTCAGTGGCATAGGTACTGACGATTCAGTTTGGCACGGATCAGTGGATGATCCAACGTAGGGTAACTGTGTTTGTTGCGCTAAGTAATCTCAACTCTTTGCGACACCATTCCACCAGTTTTGACTTTGTGACAACTGAATAGATGGCTTTGATGGCCGCCTGGCCGTCTATGAAAATGTGAATGTTCTTGTTTACTAGTTCACATGTGGTAAGATGCTTTGCTGCTTCATAAACTGCAAATACCTCCGCTTGGAAGACACTGCAGAAGTTCGGAAGCTTTATTGATCTATTTAAAGGTGGGTTTTCTTAAAAGATGCCTGACCTACCCCTTCGCCCGTCTTGGAACCGTCCGTGAAAACCGATACGTGATTTGTGTTTATGACCCGGTTTTCCGACCAGGCATCCCTTGTAGGGAATTAGGGATATCTATTAAGGCTACCGGATTGAAATAAATGTGTGGTATCATATACTTAGTCTGTTTGAATGTCTATATTAGTAAAGTTCATAATCGTTCTATGACCAAAAAGGACCCTTTTCCAGTGATTGCACTGTCTAAGTCGTAAAAGGTCAATTGGGGCGAGTGAGAGAAAAGTTTCTAGGGCTGCGGTCGGTGTTGTTCTCATGGCACTGGTTATATACCAATACAGGCTAGTCTTTGGGTTTTAGTCATGGTTTTGAGATTGGTTGCCTTGTCTAAAGCTGGCCACCAAACCAGACATGCGTATGTCAAGATAGGCCTTATTATGGTTGATACATCCAATGAATGGTTTTGGGACTACAATAGCTTATATAGTCTGAGAGCTGGTGGTAATTTACTCAAAGTATTTTATACTGCTTGAAATTTGGTGGACATGTCATTTGGCGTCTGGCAGCGATACCGCGAACCTTACACCTGTAAAATATCATTTCAAAATTCATTTTAGTGGTGTTAGGCCCGTGTTATCGCTGTAAGACCGATCAATGGCATGTAGTTTGCGATATAAAACACTTTGAGTAAATGTTCACCAGCTCTCCGAATTTAAGCAATTGAAACATTTATTTCCTGGTTTAATTTTTTTTCGAATATTCATTTTCTCAGCTACAATTTTTAAAATTTTAATCAAGCAACTTGAACATTATAGCATGTGGAATGTTTGTATTTGTTATCCGGATCCAGTCCAATTGAGATTTGAACATACATAGGCCGCCTCAGATGCCTTTGCATTTGCATTACGCATTGCGCTGCCAAGATGTCACGTGGTTATGGCCTTGCAATGTAAATTTAGTTACTTTGAAATCGTAAATCGCAGCTTTAATCAAAAACGAGTCCTTCAGGGTTGAAATCGCCAATAATGGAAGAAAATGCGAACATTTCAATTTTTTTTTTATTTTTGTCATGATTGCCTTCGTCACTCGAGCTCGAAAATTTGGATACTAGGCTTACATCAATAGACAAAATCATAACTGCAGGATTTAGTTGAAGGTCTGGTGTAAATACACGTAGTTCCTATGGACAACACTGACTGGTCTATTCACTATTATAAAGAGCAGGAGTAAGAATAAATAAATTAATGACCGCATATATTATAATTTAAAAACTGCTTCAAGATTTCATTCATATTTTAAAATCTTTTAACTAATCCCCCTCCGAAATCCCTCATTCTCCTCTCTTACCACGAATACATTATTTCCTGGACATAAACATCTTGCGACAACGACGACCAACCGACGACACGACCGACAAACGTTGGAATATTCTCTTAATTCTTTGCTGTTGGATGGATACGGAATAAAGCAGAAGAAATCGCTTCGTTGATTTTAAATCCACATCCACAGCGCGAGAAGGACGATGTTTTTCTACCATTAATCGTCCTTTGTGACAGGTGCTGCTGTGTCATGACAACAAGATTTTGTTTTTTTTTTTTTTTCTGTAGGTAATTTCGAAAAGATTAAATTTTTTGGCAGAGCTTTCTTCACGTTTTGTGTATTTAGTTTACCACCCGTCATCAAAAGAAACCAACAGAAAAAAAAACACGCAAACACAAAGGGGCATATTTATAGTTGCAGATAGACCCAGGTTTAACTAAACTACAGTTTAAGACAATTTTGGCTCAATGAATACAGACCGATTTTAATTACAAATTGTTGGGTTTATATTTTCATCAGATAATTAACTTGGTATACTACACAAATAGCTTCCAATATTTTGAAATGATAAACTTAAAAAAATAGAATCAACGTCCGAAAAATCAAGCAAAGCTATGTTTAACTTAGACTCAGAATGACTATGAATACGCTCCAAACAGTACAGAACCAGCAGGATTCAAAATATAATCTTGGATAGAGTAGGTATACTCGTAAGTGCGTTAACAAAGTCAAAAACTCAATTAAAACCAATGACGTCAGAGAACACACGTGTCAGTGGTCATATTTTTATTTGTGATGTCAACAAAAAGCACGTTAACTGCCTCTATTTATAGTTCGTTATTTTTCATTTTATTTTTGTTCTTGCTAGTACAGTATTTTACGGATATAAGAAACACTCATACAAGAAAAACTCTTTTATTAAATTAAATTCCCTTTGAAATTAATCGTTTAAAAGAAAATCGCATATAAGAAAAACACGGTTATAAGAAATCATTTCTTTGCACAAATAATAATTTTAGAACAAAAAAGTAGGTACGCATATAAGAAATTTACTTCATCATTTTTTAATTTACCTTTTCTAATGGCCAGTTGCACCAAAATGCTCTAAACCCAGTTTTTGCTAAAAGGCTATTTAAATTTATCGACATGATAAATTAATTTGGGTTGCACCAAACATCTTTACAGATTTTTGAGCTTAAAGAGTTCATGAACCATCCCTGCATTGAAACATCTGCTTTTAAAACTGAACAAAAAAGTTTCAACTATAGTGCAACTGAGATAGCAGTACGAGAAATCGCAATTAAAATAAACATTGGTCGCATTCGGAAACCTATTTAGAGCTATCCAGATACGTTCGTGTTGTTGTCATCCCGTGTAAAAAAACAGCTGATGACAAAACAGCTTTAGCTGTTGGAAAGCTATCCAAGCTATCGGAAATATTTTGGTATACGTTTGTATCCCGATGCAAAATGTCAAAAACAAACAATACGTTTGAAAACCTATATGAATACGAACCTATCCAAGATAGGCTATCGCACAGGTATCCGAATGAGGCCATTGGGATGCGCTGCGTACCAACACATGCAAACATACATACATATGTATAGGTACCTAGTTCGTGCAAATCGAAAACAGAAACAAAATTGTGAAAAATAATAAATATGTAAGTTTGTAACTCGACAGCTTAATAATATGATTTTGGCTGGGTTGTAGTTCATTAATATATTATATATAAATTAAAAAAAAAATGTAAGTATTAAAATTCCAAATTATGCATCTTTGTTTTTCACCCATCTACTATTTGTTTTTATATTTGTTTCTGGGTTCTGCCCAATAAAATTGGTTTTATAATTTAACTGGAGGAAAATGGAACTTTAGTTTATTACTTACTTTACTTTTGATGGCGCTCACAGCCCAGGTCGGGCTTCGTCCTCAACTAACAAGCCCCTCCAGCCAGCTCTGTCCCTAGCTAGCCGCTTCCAGTTGCGCACACCGAGTGCTTTGATGTCGTCATTCACTTGATTGCGCCACCTGTTACGGGTTCTTCCTCTGCTGCGTACCCCATCGGGGTTGGATTCGAAGACTCGTCGGGCAGGTGCGTTGCTGTCCATACGCTCCACGTGCCCCAGCCATCTCAGCCGCTGTATTTTCAGCTTTTTGACCAGGTCAACGTCGCTGTATAGCCCGTATAGCTCGTCGTTGAATCTTCTCCTCCATACTTCTTGGATACACACCGGACCGAAAATCACACGATGAATCTTCCTCTCAAAGCACCCTAGCAGATTTTTATCGGAATCTTTCAGTGTCCATGCTTCTGACCCATAAAGCAGAACCGGGATGATTAGGGTCTTGTATAAAGTCTCCTTGGTTCTCTGAAAGAGGGCCTTATTACTTAAATGCCTTCTTAGACCGAAGAAACAGCGGTTGGCAAGAGTCATTCTTCGCTTGATCTCTGCACTGATGTCATTCTGCGATGTAATAGTGGAGCCCAGGTAGACAAAGTCCTTGACAATTTTGAAGTTATATCTGTCCATCGTGATATTTTACCCGAGTCGACGATGTTGAGATTCCTCTCTCGATGACAGCATATACTTCGTCTTGTCCTCATTAACCGCCAATCCCATTCTAGTCGCCTCCGATTCAATGCTCGCAAATGCCCCTGCCACAGCTCGCTTCGTTCTGCCGACAATGTCTATGTCATCCGCATATGCAAGCAATTGAACGGACTTTTGATACGATTGTTCCGCTGGTGTCGACATGTACGTTGCGTACAATGGCTTCAAGAACGATGTTGAATAGGTTGCATGATAACGCGTCGCCTTGCCTCAATCCTTTCTCAACATCAAAGAAATCGGTGGTGTTCTTACCAATTTTAACGGAGCAGCGAGATTTCTCCATCGTCATCCTGCACAGGCGGACGAGTTTGGCAGGGATGCCGAGACTCGACATGGCTCCGTATAATTCGTCCCTTTTCACGCTATCATACGCGACTTTAAAATCGATAAAAAGGTGGTGTGTATCGATCTGGAATTCCCGGGATTTTTCTAAAATCTGTCGGAGTGTGAACATTTGATCGACGGTTGACTTGCCTGGCCTAAAACCGCACTGATAAGGGCCGATCAGATCGTTGACAAAAGGTTTTAAGCGGTCACACAGGATGGCCGACAAGATTTTATAAGCGACGTTTAGGAGACTAATTCCTCTGTAGTTGGTACATTTCAGAACATCTCCCTTTTTATGGATGGGGCACACTATACCGAGGTTCCATTCATCGGGCATACTTTCCTCCGACCAAATTTTGCAGATGAGCTGGTGTATGCTCCTAGCCAATTCATCTCCCGCTGATTTAAATAGTTCCGCACCTGCAGCCTTGTACGACTTAAGTTTGGATATCGCCAGCCGAACTTCGGTTAGGTCGGGTGGACGGAACTCTTGGCCATCATCGTCCAAGTTGAATGAAGCGTTCTGCCTATTAGCGGCATCTTGGCTGTCTTCGCCATTAAGCAGTCTAGAGAAGTGTTCTTTCCAGATCCTCAGCACTGACTGTGTGTCTACTACCATATTCCCACTCTCATCTCGGCAGGCTTCCGTTCTAGCCTTGAATCCTTGGGTGGATCGCTTCACCCTCTGATAAAATTTTCGAACATCTCCCCTACCGCTACAACCCTCAATAGACTCTACCGCCCGCTTCTCGTGCTCTCTCTTTTTCCTCCTGAGAAGTCGGCGTTCCTCTTTTCGTTTCAGCCCGTAGAGCTCCCGGGCCACTCTCTCAGCAGCTCTTGTTCGAGTCTGCAGCATTGCCTGGTAGGCCTCGTCCTTAGCTGCATGCGCTAGCCGGCACTCCTCATCGAACCAGGGGTTTCGTTGTATTCGCCTAGTGAAACCCAGCACATCAGAGGCGGCACTTCTGATGGCTTGTTGACAGTGTTCCCACTGGTCCTCTGCACTTGATGCTGGTGGCGGACCTCCTGAGAGATTAAGAGTTATGTGGTCTGCAAAGCTCTTGCGGTCTCTTGCGATTTAAGCTTCTCGACATCGAATCTTTTCATAGCATCTGCTCTGCGTTGTATCGTCATGGATATCCGCATACGTAGTCTAGCTACCACCAGGTAGTGATCCGAGTCAATGTTGGCCCCTCGGAACGTTCGGACGTCCAAGATACTGGAAGCATGTCTCTCGTCTATCGCAACGTGGTCGATTTGGTTGACGGTTAGTTGTTCACGCGACCGCCAAGTCCCCTTGTGTATATTGAGGTGTGGGAAGTAGGTGCTTGAGATGATGACATTTCGCCCCGCCGCAAAGTCTGCCAGCCTGTGTCCGTTGCTGGATGTTTCGTCGTGTAGGCTGTGTCCTCCGACTATAACTTTAGTTTATTGGTCTTTTAGAATTAAAAGTGGTCGGTTCAACCGATAAATATTGTTTTAAAATCTAACGAAGCAATCAAAACTTAAAAGAGATTGGTGCAACTGGCCAGAAGACTAGTTTATGCCCATAAATGTGTTCCATGGTTAATGACAGCTTTTAATTTTCTTATTAAATTGCAGAAATAGTTTAAAAAGCATAAGAATACTCTGTTAATAATGTGTTATTGCTCAATTTTGTCTCTTTTATGTCTGTATAAGAAATTTCTTTTCTTATATCTATCCATGTTTCTCGTATAAGAAATTGTCTTTCTTATATCCGTTGTTTGCATATAACAAAAACTCGGATATAAGAAAGAAATTTCTAGGATTTTCAGAGTTTCTTATATCCGTCTTGCACTAGGTGGGTACATTTTCTACGTC
Organism: Melangyna quadrimaculata; assembly: GCA_949320155.1. NCBI lineage: Eukaryota > Metazoa > Arthropoda > Insecta > Diptera > Syrphidae > Melangyna > Melangyna quadrimaculata. Next base: position 7,291,366 of record OX439485.1, on the reverse strand, counting down.
CTACATAGCTTGGAAAAAGGATGTCTGTACTTTCATATTGGGTAGGTGAATTGCTGTCTGAAAGCATTTTTTCAAGTGAAGTGCTACGTGCAGCTGATGTCACATAGGGGTAAAATGATGTGCAACCATCTTTCGAAGAACTCAAAATGTATACCCTTTATTTTAACTATTCATGTAGCTATGTACTTAAAGTGCTTTTATCTAATGGGAGGCATTATGGAGTCATTTCCTCTGAGCTAAAGTGCTGATGACAATGTTTCATGATTTATGAAGTGGCAAAAAGTGTACCTACCTACAACGGCACATCATGAAATATGCAATTTAAAAATATTTAAAATTAATTTAAAGAACTATTTTCAATTTTTGTGATCTAAATGTGTTCTAAGCTTGAATTAAGAAAGTTGATTTGCGAGTAGTGTTAAACATCTAACTTCAGGTTCAGGCGCCTCGTTGCTTCGAAAGTCTGTTACTATATGAAGTTGAAGTTGTCTTCCTTTCAAAAAATCTACCGCTCTTATAAAGTAGGTAATATTTTTTTTTTCAGAAAATTATTTAAGAGGGTAATTGTGAAGCCAACTATGATTGAAATGCTGTCAACTAGACAATATTAAAAGCAAGGAAATAGCTACATTAAAAAAAAAAAACTTAAGCTTCTTGTAGAAATTTCATTCTTGAAAATGTTATTTATAAATTGCGAACAGAATGTTTTCTTTGAGGTTGAATTTTCTTCTACTCCCCTCCCGAATTATTCAACAAACTTACTGTGTGATGCTTGCTACTCCACCACACTCAAAACCACATTTCCATTTGTTTTTATTTTTTTATTCACATAAAAACAACCGCCACTTATCATGTCAACCAAATAACAAATTGCTAAAAATATTTTCCCAGATTATCCCGCAGAGCAAAAGTCTGAAGTTCGAAGGGATAAATCATCCCTTTTTGTATGGCAACCACGAAGAGTCAGAAAACACTTTTCTTTGTGACAGAAAAGTCATTGTGAATTGTCAGTGGAAAGATAAACCTTATGTTGTGGAAGAAAATTAAGCCAAGCGAAGGATTAATGATAATAATGTAAACGTGTGTTAAGAGGAATCTTACGGCTATTAAGTTTTTATTACGCGAATAAGTACACAGCAATAATAATTTACTATGAAAATAAGTTTTTCATACTAGTCAAGGTTTGATGGTAGGCCAGTCGAAATGTAATTTTTAATTACAAAAATTAAATAGTGGATTTTTTTTAATCGTTAGAGGGGTTCATAAAGAGTGTTCCGCCTAGCTCTTTTGCGTTAGCCGCCATTTTGAATTTTTGGAAAATTGGTTTTTGTTAAATAACTCGTTTATTTTAACTTTTCACTAAAAGTGCCCTCAACAAAAGTTGTTTAAAATTTAATTATCTACAACTTTGGTGAAAACAATTTTTTGTCTAAGATTGATAGTTTTCGATATAATCCGGAAATTGTGATTCCAATCGGTTATTTATAGGTTATCCGCAATAAAGGATATTTTTGTATAAAAACAAAAGGATAAATAATTTTTATTTTTCAATAATAAATTAAGGAGGCGTAAGGAGTCTAAATTTCAACCTCCTATCTCTTCAATTTTGGCTGTCATCTTGAATTTAAAGCAAGTTGGGTTTTGTTAAACAAATCATTTACGAACGAATTGTCATTTTTAATCTGTGGATTGAGCCTCCTGGGGACACCACCTTAAAAAAACGCGCCTGAACCTCTACCCAAGCGGTGGTACGGAAAAGAGTTATAGTCTTAGTTCGGATAACTTGATTTTCAACTGAAGTCGAAAATTATCAATTTTTATAAAGAGTAATTACGCATAAGTCACAAAAAGCTAGTTCGTCAATGATTTTTTTTTAACAAAAACCAACTTGCTTCAAATTCAAGATGGTGGCCCAAATTGAAGAGATTGGAGGTCGAAATTTTGTATTTAAACTCCTTACGACCCCTTAATTATTGAAAAAAACAAATACTTTATCCTTTTGTTTTAATAAAAACATTTATATTTACCTATAAATAACCGATTCGAATCAAAATTTCCGGATTATATCGAAAACTATCAATCTTAGACAAAAAATTGTTTTCACCAGAGTTGTAGATAATTAAATTTTAAACAACTTTTGTTAAGGGCACTTTTAGTGAAAAGTTGAAAATAAACGAGTTATTTAACAAAAACCAATTTTCTAAATTTTTCTTTTCTAAATTTCTTTTTCTAAATTTTTGGAATGCAATTTATTTTGTACTTCTAAGAAGTACTACTTGTGAGTTAAATTAGAATAAAATTGCTTTAGTTATTATGGAGAAAACCTCAAAACATTGATATTTTCTCAAAATACTAATTTCCTTTAGTGTTTCCAAAAATACAGGGGCCCTACTATGTAACTTTGTTCTACTTTCGAATCCATTCGAAAGTTGTTTTCAATGCTTATTTAAAGTGGTTCAATGCATGGAAGAAGGGTCAAATGTTGGTACTTCAGACTCTTTGCCACAAAATCTTCAACATGCGCTGTTTTATTTAACTTTTAAAGTGCATCCTATAGAAATAGCCAATTGAAATTTTGCGAATTCGAACATTTTTATTGTAGAATCGAGTTACATAGTTAGGCCCCAGTTTTTTTTTTACAATGGGGCATATTCATAGTCATTTTAGACCTAGGTATAAGTTAAACATGGCTTTAGTTGAATTTTTGGACGTTGATTCTATTTTTTTAAAGTTATCATTTCAAAATATTTGAAGTTATTTGTGTCTTATAAAAACCAACAATTTGTGATTAAAATCGGTCTGTATTCATCGAGCCAAAATTGTCTTAAACTGTAGTTTAGTTAACCCTGGGTCTATCTGCGACTATGAATATGCCCCAATAAGTTTAAATATATGTATGTACATAATAATACTCGAAATTTAATTAAAATAATAATTGCCTTTCTGAAGAAATGTTGATAAAACCAAAATCTTTGTAACGACTGCTAACCATTCGAAATAAAACAAAAGTTCGAATTTCTCTTCCAGGGAATCTACCTTCTACAAAGCTACTGTAGTTTTGATTTTTGTTTGACACAAAACTAATACATACATTAGTACATACCCCAAAGACCCAGTAAAAACTTTAAAAAAAAAATCGTTATATTTGAGAAGAGGATGAAAACGAAACACTTAAAACCTTCTGATTCCAATGGAAACTTAAGTTTTAAAAAATGAAATAAAAGAAATTATTTTCTCAGAAGAATTTTTCCAGATGCAAAGTGCATTCACTAAATTAAAATTTTATGATATTAAACTTTGTGAAGTTTTAATTGAAGAAAAAAAACAGGAACTTGGTGTGGAGTTGGTTTTAATTTTTTAATGCTCAAGTTTTTCATTCCTTAAATTGAGAATTTGTTTATATAATTTATAAGTTTTAATGTTATTCCTCTTAGGTAGGTATATGTTTAAAACTATGTCACTATCATTTCTGTAGGGTAAAAACAACTACGAAATAAGTAAGTATTTAATCAATAGTGAATACTGTGAGTAAAAAAAGTACTTGGGTAAACAAAATTCTCTCAGAGTTTTATAGGTATAAATAGACATTTTTAAAATTCATAGGGTTTACCTATGATAAAAAATTGATAACACTTGCAAAACAAAATTTTAGTCGATTAAGTAAAATTTTTAGTAAAGATTATAAATTTCTACAAAAATTGTGTTTTAAACGAGTGAAACTAACATAGTTAACATTTTTACATTTAGCTTAAGTTAAAATCACCGAATCGCTATTTTATCGTGTAAGGGCCAGTTTTTCAGTTCAGGGTTAAAGTTAAACTCGAGTTAGCTCACCAAATTTGATTGGGTTTTTAGTATGATAACACACTTGCAGTTTGGTGAGTTATAACTCAGGATTAACTCAACAAATGTTTTTAATATTTTGTCTTCCGTGCTTATTAAGACATTCGCCATTCTTCCTCAATTAAAAAACTGCTTCTTGACGTAACTGTAGACAGATATCTTTCCAGAGTTATCCAACTCGGGTTTAACTCAACACTGAAAAACTGGGCCCCAGTATCGTACTAAAACCATATGTCAGTTTGACGTTTATGAATGTCAAAATGGGGTATGTTTGTGAATTTTTCCATCAGTTGTCACTTTTTTGGACGTGTTAAGTATTTAAAATTTAGAAAATTTTAGTAAATTATTTTTTTTTAGAAAAATGAAATAGAAATAGTATCATAGAAAGTTGTGAGGCTTTTTAAAATTTTACGCCTAAACATACTTTGTTTTTATTACGGGCCACCTTCATAGGCCATGAACGATGCGATAGCAGGTTTATGAAGTGCACGTCTAGAAAAATCCAATGGAGTCCAAAAAAATCCATGTCCCTGCAGCGACATTCCGAAAAAAAAATAACTTTTTGAACATGACATGAGCGCTGTTGAAAGCTAGCTAGCTAGTATTGCTGAAAGGCTAATGAACTACATGACATAATTTGCCCAGTGAGTTAAAATTTACCGTTTGTTGGTTGGATTGGGGTTGTGATTTTGAATATCTGTATGATCCAAGAGGAGGGTATTTCGGAAATTACCAAAAATATGTTTTTTATCTCAAAGCTAATCTCTTTTGACAGTTCATTTCTCCGCTGTTTTTTTTTTTTCTTTTGTGCATGGTGTTTTGAAATTTCCATACAAAGGCGTTTACAATTAGCCTTATCGGAACAAAATTTCCACGGGATTTTTTCCCAGGTGGGATATTTACCAATCATCAAATGTTTTTTATTTATTTATTCAACTGTTTTTGAAAAAAATAAAAGGTAAATCAATTTCTCGTGGGAAATTTAGTGACATTTTCCTAAAAAGAAATCGCTTCAACTTATTCGTAAGGGGAAAAAAACTAAATCCTAGAGAAATCTCCCCAAGAATTGGCGATAAGGATGGATGAATTCTCCCTGGATGCGTTCACTACTTCCTATCTAGTTTCGTGAAAATTCGGTTGAAATTGTCTCATGAGTCTGTATGAAAAATGAGGAAGTTTTTGATCTAACTTGGAAATTTTTAACAATCACCTTATTTATAAAGCGAATAAAAAATCGTTTAAATTCGATGAAAAAAACATTTTTGATCAATTTAATTGAAATAAGGCTCATTTTTATCAATCTGACAACACTTCGAACATTTCCATACCACTTCCCCTATACAAATTAGCGGAAGTCACTCTACGAAGTATGATTATAAAGCTCTAAAACAGTACTTAATAAGGTTAGATTTTCAAAAAAAGATCAGTTTGGAGAGATAAAAATTTTATCATTCAAAAACTATTGACTACAACTTCATACTTCCTTTAGTGGTGCTTATTCTATGTGTGTTATCGGTGTGGCAGCTATCATTGCAGCGTAAGCAATGCAATGGTGGTAGCCTACTCAATTGGTTGTTGTTCATTAAAATATTCAACATTAGGCACCAGTTATAGCGATAATTAAAAACCATCAGTAAAAGTTGAAACAGGTGAAAACTGGAATTTTTTACTTACGGGCGGTTATAGCAATCAGTAAAATTATATCAGTAAATTAATGTCAAACCCACAGCCGCAATCTTTTATTTATTTTTAATGATGCAAAATGCTTCAGTAATTTTTTTTACTGATGAGTGGAACAGTAAAAAATGGAACATAGAAAACTGAAACGAAATGTTCCATTTTTTGGGTTTTGACAATCAGCTGTTCAGTAAAACGAATTTCCATCAGTAAAATAAATAAATGCTTTTTTTGCAAAAATTATTCATCCTTGGGATTATTTTTTGGCAGAAAAAAATATTTTTATTGATTTGCCATCGATTCGTATCATTTTAATGTTTCAATTATTTTTTTAACACAGCAAATTATCCAAAAGAGAATTTTTACTGATGGTTTTTAATTATCGCTATAACTGGCGCCTTAGTATGCCGCGGCATGCCGGCCGTAGCGAAACCTATGCAGCCCAACTGCGAGTTTGTTACCATTTGAAAAATCTCTTTGAATAATGTATAACATAATATTCATGTCGATTACAGAATCCGCAAAATTGTATTCCCGGGCAGTTGACTCGATCCGCAACGACTTTGGTGTGGATTTGAAATGTCAAAAGTTATATGGAATGTTGGTAACGTAGCTTGAAAATCTCATCCGCATTCCATATAAGTTTTGACATTTCAAATCCGCACCAAAGTCGTTGCAGATTAAATCAACTTACCGCGAATACAATTTGCGGATTCTATAATCGACATGATTGTAAGTGTAGCCGTTGTTTATTTTTGCATTTGTTTTAAAATTTAATTCAATTTTTTTTTAACGAGGAAAAATAGACCCTCACTGTGCGATTTCTTTTATCGACGTAACCTACACACTCTTGCTTTTGTCAAATTTTATACGAAACAGGGTGCTTTATAAATAGATACGACACTTTGAATAACTTCGTGGTAACGCAACTCTGGTTGTCTTTCAAGCTTAAATCTGTTCCAAGAGTGTATAAAACAAACCTTGAAATAAAACACACGATTATTTTTTTTCTTAATTACTAAAGAGTTTCATTTATTACATTACTTCTTCATTCTTATGTTTTATATTTCCATTTCAGTTTCATTTTTATTACATTTTTTTTTTAAATACAAAGCATGATAAGAAAATAAAATAAAAATAATATTAACATAACTATTATAGAAATTGGTTTTGTTTGTATCATTTTTGTTAAGTGTTTTCTTCATTTTTTCGACATTTCTCTCACACTTAATTAAAAAAAATCTCTTTTCTTTTTTGTGTGTGTTAATTAAATGATATAATTTAAAAAAATATATAACTTGATATATTTTATGTTTCTAATTTAATTCTTGTTAATTTTATTTCTCTTTTTAATTATTATTTTAGTTATTTATTTTATTTATTTTTGTATACTTAAATGTATATAAAAATGTAAAAAAATACAAATAAAAAAAAATTAAAACAAAAAATATAATATAATAAAAAGAAATAATGTGTAAATATTTATAATATTAAATGGAAAACTTAGTTAATTTTTTTTTTTGTAACCTATTATTTTCGGTGATTATTATTATTTTTTTTGTTTAATTTTTACTTGTTTGCTTTTACATTTGTTTTAAAAATTAAACAAGCTGCCACGTACTAAAAATAGTATAGCACAACGGAAAATAGAATAAAATATTACAATATTACAGTTAAAATTAATTTATTATATTAATAATAATATATGTTTTTGTTGTTTGTTTAATAATTATAATAATATAATAATAATAATTAACTAGAAACTAAAAATAGTTCTGTTTCATTTGATTTGTGTTTATATCTAGGTTTTCTCATTCTTTTATCTGTTTTTTCTTTGTTTTGTTTTTTAAATTTACTTTTTCTTCGCAAAACTAACTGTTTTTATAGATAAATATAAAAAAGAGATACATCAAGTTATTAATTTTTGGATATCTTTTACATAAATTGCAAATTTGTTTTTTTTTTTTTTTTAATTTATATTTTAGTTAGTTATTTGTGAAGTATTCTAACCCTTTACAAAAAACTCCAAAGGATACGACACTTGCAATTTGTATTTTATAATTTATATTTTTGTTCTTATTTTTACGACTAAATAAAGTGATTTTGTGTAACTTAATTTTTTCTTTTAACCTAAAGTTGTTTTATTTTTTTATTTATAATTTTTTTTTTCCAATTATATTTAAGTTTTATATATAAATTTTTATATTTGTATGTAATTTTAGTTGCCTTATTTTAACTTTTCAGTTTGTGTTTTTTGATGATGAAAAACAGGAAAAATCATAGAGTTGCCGTTTGAGTTTTTTTTAAGGTAATGATTTTAAGATTTGAAAACAATGAGTATGCAACTAACAGCAAATTTAAACAAATAGAAACGTTTAAGGTTGAGTAAAATCAAAAATAGAAATCAATGATTCTACGAAGAAATTATCAATAATTATAATGATAAATGCTTTGATTTAATAAGGTTTGGTTCTTCAGAGAGGGGAGAAATTCTTTCGACGGTTTTACCATATAATTAGTTTTTTAGTTAAATCAAACAAACAAATACCATGATTTTCTATACACATAAAGCTAAATAAAATTTGTTGATAACATTTGTTTTCTGTTTAATGGTTTGTATGTGACGTGTATGCTTGTGTGTTGATTAAATCTAAACCTTTTCATCTTTCGAACTAGATTTTTTTTTTCTTATTGTTTTTCTTCACATTCACCACTTACTTCCATTTTGTTTTGGTTTACATTATTATTTTTTTTTTTTTTTACTTCTCTGACATTTATTTACGTTTTTATTTTAAATGATTTTTCTATGTAAGTATTTTGTTCTATCCCCGTCAAAAGGAAAATGTCGAATACATAATTTTCGTTCCTTAGTTTGCATTTTCAAAAAAATTTACACTTTCATTATAATTTGTTACTCTTCTTTTTTGTTGTTTCTCATTTTTATGCACGTTGTTGTATTTTATTTTATTTTCATTTCTTTTTCCTTGTTATATATATAGGTGTTTTTATATGTTTTATGATTTCTCCCCATGTTTGTTTTTTATTATATTTTTAATAATTGTTTATTTTTATGTTTTGGGTTTTTCTATTTATTTAGTTAAATAAAAAAACTTTATTGATTAGGAATCTCTCAGGCATAGAACTCTCGATTGTTACCATTTTTCGCGTATGAATTGACGGCAGGTGAGCGTTTTGGTTCGTCAAGCGCATAGGAACCTTCGTCCTTTTTCCTCATTCGGTAAACAATGAACATAACCACTAGGATGGCGCATAGTAGACCGACGACAGCGCCACCAATAACAGCTGGAAATACAAAAGATTTTTTTTAAATTTTATATTGATTTTAGAAAAAAAAAAAAAAGAAAATTTAAAATATTAAGTTTTATCTTCCTATACTTATTCGTACGTTAAACAAATTAATAAAGTATTAATTGATTCAATTTAAGTATTTTTATAAAAAGCAAGACATTAGGTTGTAAATTTAAACAAGTGTCTTCTTATATTTACAAGGTGCACTTTACCATATAAAGTTGCAGGATACGAAAAGTACAGGAATTCATTGTTAAACTAACTTTGAAAAATTTTTGATATGTTACATTGTAGTTATTTTAAGAATACGTCATGTTATTGCAAAATAAAATTGTTGTGGGTAAATAAAAAAATAGTCAAAATTCTTTAATGACCGTAGTGTGACTGCGGAATTTCAGCACCTCATAATATGGGATGATCGCAAATAAAGTATGTTATCTAAAAAGTCAGTTATTGGTCAAAAAAGGTCAACTAGTTAAAGCAATTGGTCAACTAGATTTTATTTATGAATTTTCATTTTTGTTTAAGGCCGTATAAGACTTAAGGTTAGACCGCACACCACTGCAGCGGAACTACACTTCACGATGCGGCAAAACATTATTTGTATGAAATTGTATGAGCTATATCGCATTAAGCGGCAACTGAACTTCATACAATTTCATACAAATTATTTTGAATCGCAGTTCCGCTGCAGTGCAGTTCCGCCTAGTGCGGTCTAACCTTAACACAAAATGCTTTAAAAGTTCATAAAAAAAATCTGTGGTGTTTGGTATAAACTCCATAGTCCCCTTTCACACAAGGAAACTGAGTTGCCAGCAGCTGGGAGTTTGTTGGCGAGAAGGGCGTAAGGGGATTTTTTGTCTCCCTGACGCTCTTCTCGCGCACAAACTCCCAGTTGCTGGCAACTCAGTATCCTTGTTCGAAAGCAGACATACACGTATTTTTAAGAAAATGGCATTTGAATTTGTTTTAAAATTTTGGAAAATCTCTTTCAAATTTGAAGCAATCGGTCAACTCGTTTAGGCTCGAAATAAATAGTGCGTCAAAAGGGACTAATATATGGCACACGAATTTCTGAAACCAGTTAACCTTTAATAAGAATTTAGTAACTTTTCCGATACCTATTATTTTGTTTTTGAAAATGCGGGTAAAGAGGAGCGAAGTCTTGAATTTTTGTTTTACGAATGACAGAAATTAGTTGACCTTTTATGTGAATTTGGTTTACTTTCAAATGTTTTTTTCGAATATCCCAAAACTCAGGTGCCTAAGGTCTTATACTCTGACTTTGAAACAAGAAACATATTTTTTTGTGACGACTTGGTATGGCATTTTGAATGACATACTCTTTTTCGAATACTCTGTACTCCGGAGCCCTTTAGTGTTAAGTTTCACACAAGTGCATGTTTATTTAACATGTTGACTCCTACATTTTACTACATAGCCTGTTGAGTTAACATTTTATGTAGTTTTCTTTTACAATTGATTTTTTTGGTGATCATCATCTGGTCTTGAGTTAACTTAGCCCTAACTTATTTTTCATTAACTTTATTTAAAATCTCTACTAAAAATGAGAAATCAATTAAAGTTTAATCCATATCTCCTTTTAATAGCGACTTTATGTTTATATTTGTGTTCGATGTGCATGAAACTTGTATCTTCTTGGTGTAGAAAATGTATCGATACTGTTGTTTGTACTGAATACGATCGCATGCCGTTTTGATGTGTTTCGTCATATTATATCAACACTTGCTTCCTGGAATATTTTACTCAACGAAATTACATTGAATAATCGGCAGTCATTCTTCAGATCAAAACGAATAAGCAATAGTAAAACAAAATGACGCACTTTTATTAATTCACCTGGTAAACTAACCATGAGCGCGTTGTCAAATGAACAGTTTTCCATACTACTGCAACATTGTCCTAGCGCAAACTTAACGGTTAGTAAATAAGCTCTAGTGTATTGAAAATTACAATGGCAAGCGCTGACATTTTATTTAACATTATTGAATACCTTGTTAAAAAAATTACAGCTTTATAATTGCTTAAATTCTGGTTAATTTTAGCTGTTTTTTTCTTGAACTTAATTATGTTTAAATTATTGGAGATACTGGTGCCGAAGATGACAGCTCCAGTTATTCCATTTAAAATAATAACAGAAGCGTATAAGCTTAACTGAGTTTAGGGGCCAGTTATAGCTTTTACTGAAAACCATCAATGAAAATATTAATTGTCAATTGTGCGAGATTTTGAAGAAAAAATAAATTATTGTTTTGATGCCAAGGTAAAGTTAATTGACTTAATAATTATTTCTAGGTAAAACGAAATTCAATTTGGCACAACTTTTCCCATAAAAAAAAAAAAAATAAATCGGGTGGCACAACGGCTCAAGAAGAACCAGGGCCTAGTGACTAACAACTCGCAACCATTCCTGTGTGCGCCTTTCGACAGGAATGTAAGGGACCTACAATTTTATGCCGAATCCAAACGGCTAGACGAGAAGCACTTATTCGTGACAAGTGATACTCTTGGAGGATTTGTCAATTCCTCGCAAGAGGCAGTAGCCCTGAAAAAAAAACTTTTTAGTTTTTAGGTGGACGAGGCTGGGAAGCGATCCCAGACCTCCAGCGTGACAGTCGAACGCACTAACCATTACGCTACGGGCTACTACCTCATAAAATGACTTTTAATTTTTCAATGATGAACTACCTTACCAATGATCATTAAAAAAATTAAAAGTTACGTTATGGGGAAGATTTGGGTCAAAAATTAATTTTTTTTTGAAGGAGAAATATTTTTGAAGTCGTAAGCTAATATTTCTCCTTTATAATATTCAATAATTAAACGTTCTTAGGGTCTCAAAAACAACAGCTAACTTTTTCAATTATGGTTTCTAATGATAGCTATAACTGGCACCTAAATTAAAAAGTGAGGCGTTCAACTTAACATCACATTCTTTTGTTTGACAATTATTCAAATTTGTTTAACGTATCAATATCCTATTTGTGCTAAAAGTGGAAGCACCGTGGTCTTAAATAGCAATTCTTTACAAATTTTTATTTTTCAAATGGCAACACTGTTTAAGTGACAGTAAATTAAAAGCTATTATGTGAATTCTTTTATTTTATAGTGCTGTGCCAACCTTTTAAAAACACCCTTTATATTTCTAGAGCTCTTGATAGAAGGGTACCCGGGGTAGTACCCGGGCACCGATGTTTCTGGGTAGATAGGAAACCATCACCATTTGGTTCCTCGGGTACCAGGGAACTTTTCATCATTCGGGTACCCGATACTTTTCAAGTACCAAACACATACCCGACTACCCGAGTTATACCCAAATATTACAGGTTCCCTGTGTCCGGTTATGGCGCGGTTACTACCCGATCGAAGTCAAAAATTCTAGTTTATATCTTAAGATAACTTTCTAGTGATTGATGGTTTTGGACAATCACAATTACTAATATTGCAATTAACAGATCCTATACGACAAATGCATAAACGAAATTCACTTGAAAATAATATTATCTAATGAATTACAAATGATTTTAAATGAATTAAAAAAAAAAACACCCACCTGCCAAAATTCCGGGTTGAGCAAAAAAGCTCGTCGTTCTGTCATCGTCGTTCGTGTTCATTATTAACACTTCGTTTCCAGTTGTGTGCTCGACTTTAGTGTCTGTTGGCAGATTATTGATGTTTGTTGTGTCCAATTCGTTACCTTGATTGGCGTTGTCCCCTCCAACTGTATGTGCAGTAAAGTAAATTTAAAGACAATTTTTTTTTAATTAAGTGAATATTTTTACATATGTATGTTAACTTTTTGTATGAATGAAATGTGAGCATTTTCATTTCTCTTTGAATACAATGATGTTAACGATGAATTAAAAAAAAAATGTTTAATTTTTGTTTAAAGCTATACCAAGGCTTAACCTACGATAAGTATACATACAAATGAGGAGATGCATGCGATATACTACAACTACACATTTTAAAGATATTTCATGCTTTAATTTATCTAAGAAGCTTCTAGCTTTCTTTTAGTCGAATTATCAAACTTAAATCAAAATTAAAACCAATTTACAATTTTTTTTTGTTTACAAACCAATTCAATTCTATACAATTGATATCCTTTTCCTTTGGAAAAATAAATAAAGAATAAAATACACCCACAAAAAGGAGAGTATCAAATCCAATCGAAAGATAAAGTCAATCATTTGGAAAATTGATATTTCCTTTGAACAAGTAGCTTGTTTCATAAGTTTCTTCTACACATTCAATTTATAAATTGAAAATGTGAAAACGCTTTAGTAAATTGTGAGCAAACCTACTTGAAGGCTATAGTTGCCTTTAAAACGTTATAATATATTCAAATGTTAAACATCGTCCTCGAAGGCTATTCAATTTATGTTACAAAAAAAAGGAACAAAAAAAAATCAAATACAAGACTAAACTTTAATCGATTTTTCTCTAAGAAGGACAACAGAAAAAAAAAATAACGAAATAAGTATCAATTTCCAAGCCATTTGGTCTGTCTTCGTCGGAAGTTTGCTTTCACGATGATAAACTTGACCTTTATTTTATGTATTCTTGTTGATAGCACTTATAAGTTGTTTCTTCTTTTTTTTTTGCAAACTCCTGTATAAGAGATTTTAATATTCTTAAAAGTTTTTCTCAGTTTTATTCAATCAAGAAATATTTTGTGTTAACTCAACAACGTTACAATTTGGAAAAAGGATTTTATTTCAGTAAAAAGTATGTTGTTATGAAAAGAGAATTTAAGAAGCGACGTAAAAATTAATTGGAATGAGTTTCATCACTTTTAAATTTAAGTGGTACTTACAATATAAAACTATAAATTAAATTATCAATGTAACTTGAAAGCTTAGTTGTTGGTCTATAGGGCAAGAATTGTTTTCGTATCAACTCCTTAGCCGTTAGACGGATTTTCTTCAAATTTGGTGCAGTGCAATAACAATTTTATGTTAAGCTTTTATTTTAATCTCATCTAGAACGGTAAGCTGCCGCGTGCAAAGATTTTGGTTTTATCAAGTTTTCCCGAAAACTGCTTTAACGATTTTGATTAAACTTCGTACATGCTATCTGAAGAACAGTTTCAATTACATTGCTATCTCACTTTTCCTAAAAAAAAATCGAAGAACGGAAATAAATTTTTGGGGATTTTGAGTAGGTATTGCGGTTTTTTTTTTATTTTTTTCACATTTTTGTATATTAAATAAAAGTACATTCAAAATGGTTGTTTTAACTTGTGTTATTCATTTCGATTACAGAATCCGCAAAATTTTGGTGCGGATTTGAAATGCCAAAAATTATATGGAATGCGGATGGGCTTTTAAAACTGCGTTACGGACGTTCCTGCATTTTTTTTTTACAGCGGATTCTAATAGAAACAACCGAACAAAATTGTCGGAAGCCATCCGCAGATCATTAACCGGATTCTGTAATTATTTTTTTTCTGGGATTATATTTTCGTTAACGATATACAAAAATTTTTAGCAGTTAAGTATTAAAGATTAAGATCACTGAATATTCAATTTTTATTCAGGTGGTGTTTTGTTAACTTTTTTTTTTGCTATAAATGGGTTTTCGTATGATAACACGGTCGCTTTTATACATGCTTACATTTAAAAGAAAATAAATTTTCAAATTCGGCTTAGTTTTTGAGTTATGCTAAAAATAGTGAAAAGTGACCAGTCAGTGCTACCATTCTCTGAAAATTTGTGTTTTAAGGAAGCTTGGGTTCAACACAAATATATTTCATAAAAAAAACTATTGAACACAATTAGTTTTCCTTACTAAAAGCTTTGCCTAGCTTTGAAAAAACTCTCATCTCTTTCTTTATAATTTGAAAACCAAATAGTCCGGGGAGGCGACCGTAAGATTACATATCGCATCGTGGCTGTCAAAAAATGGACACTAACCGATAGCTTTAGGCTACAAGATATCAAAACCGGTGGCCGGACAAAATTTTTCAGGTGCCATGGGTTAGAAAATTGGTAATTTTCGGTGCAATTTTTGTTGGCTTACCTATCCCATAGGTACAGTCACAAATCATATAAAAATCTCGCAGTGGTGGTAATCACCAGAAAAAAGCAGTCCGACCACTGGTTTCGTAAAGAGGACAGTCCTGGCTTTCATTTGATACCCCATTTGTGACTGTACCTAAGGGATAGGTAAGCCATCAAAAATGGCACCGGAAATTACCCTTTTCGAACCAATGGAACCATTTTTTGACAGCCGCGATATCTTTCAGTTTTCATTTTCAAATTCGTGTTGTCCTTAATAAAGACGTTTTAAAGTTTCACAGACCAAACTCTAGGTAACATGCATTGGAACACATAAACCTAGAATTAACAATGAAAAAAAAAAAAAATGAGTTTTTACATTTATTTTTTTATTTTTCTGTTGCATTCAACAAATCAATAGATTTTACCAAATGACCGGAAACAAATAGAAACCCTTCTATTCAAGTAAAAACTATATATAGGGTTTTCCAAATGTGATTCGAAACCTATCTGTATATCTAGTATGAGCATCAGCGGGGTAATGCAATTTTCTCTTGATGCATTAAAGTAGAACTGCACGATACACACAAAAACACACACCCACAATGGATGTTGATGATGATGATGATGACCATGATGTTTATGCAAGCATACTCTATCAGATTTAACCAGAAGGAGACAACGTAATAAACATCTGGCTGCACATGCACATAAACACATACATATATTCTAGGTTAGAAGGGATATTTGTTATTTTATGGTTTTATCCTTGGGCGAAAAACCAACCAACATCGATTTCAAAAACAGGACATTGGTTATTTCATTTTAGTTTTGTTTGCTATAAAGTCACATTGATGACTAACGAGAAATTTTGTTTATTCAATGAAGAGGGTTTGAAAGTTAAAAACAATATTATGTACTGAATTAGAAATTCGAGTATCTATGTATGTACACTCCTCGTCAACTGAATACGCACCAACATTTTTGAATATATTTTATCCATTTTTTCCAAACAGTGATGGTTATTATGCCATCTGTTGATGGTAAAAATTTTCGTAACATATAAATAACAGAATTTCAAAGTTTTATCCAAAAACAACCGTGAGTTTTTCCTTCAACCACTTCCAAAGTGTAACTTATGCAAAGTAGAAGTTTTTTTTTGAGTCAACTGAATAGGTACAAAAATTAAAATTGGTATTGGAATGGAATGAAACAAGTTTTTGTTTAAGTTTAGTAGTGGGTACTTCCATCTTTATTTTTAATTACTTCGTAAATTCGATCTGGCATGGGATCGTATAGCTTTTTAATGTAATTTAACGAAATTTCGCTCCACGCTAATTTTATTGCAGAAATTAAGGTTTCTTTGTCTTCGAACTGACGACCACCCTCATAAACTTTGCGTACTAACCATCCCCAGACATTTTCTATGATGTTTAGATCAGGTGAGTACGGCGGCCATTGAAGCAACTGCACTTGTTGCTCCTCTATCCATGTTTTTATTATGCGCGCTGAGTGAATAGGCGCATTATCATGTTGGTAGGTCCAGTTTATGGGTCCAAAGATGTTAGAAAATTTAGGAAAATTTCTTTCCAAAATTACTTTATACCCAGCTGCTGTCATTCTTGATGTTACAACCTCGAGCTCAACTGTTCCATAATAACTGACTGCTCCCCATATCATGACACCTCCTTCACGACTATGATGGCGCTTTAAAAATCTTTTTTCTTTTCTTAAGTCGTGAAAATAGAAGTTGAACCCATCAGGGCCATCGAAATTAAACTTTTTTTCATCTGAAAAAACCACGTGATACCATTCTTTTTTCCAACTCATGTGAAGTCTTGAAAAATCTAATCGCAACATTTTCCGTCTCTCGTCAAGTGGTGGTTTTTTCTTAAGTTTCATTCGTTTAAGATGGCTTGAGTTGTTGATTACTCTTAATACTGTTGAGCAACTTGCGTTTACGCCGACTTTTTGTTTAATTTTTGCCACAGAATCAGGAGAATTTGATGCACATCTTAAAATTCTTCGTCTCTCAGCTGCTGTTGTTGCTGTTTTCTTACCTCCCTTCATGTTTTTGCCGTATGCATCTTTATTTTTCAAGTAAGAATAAACTACATTAAAACTTCGGCCAACTTTATCAGCTATTGCACGTCCAGTTAGGCCTTGGTCTCTAAGTAAATCGATTTTAGCTTTTTCAACACTGTTAAGACACGTAGATCTACCCATTTTTCTTAAAATTTGAAATCAAGAATTAAATTTTACTGAAAACACTAAAATCGTTAATTTAAACTGTCAAGCACTCCAAAAAACTTATAAACAACGAAGAAAATGGCGTTGTACCTATTCAGTTGACTAAAAAAAAAAACTCCTACTTTGCATATAAAACACTTTGCAAGTGGTTGAAGAAAAACTCACGGTTGTTTTTGGATAATTCTTTCGGAATTATCTGCTTAACATCTTAAGGGAATAGTTAGCATCAACAGATGGCATAATAACCATCACTGTTTGGAAATAATGGATAAAGTATATTAAAAAATGTTTGTGCGTATTCAGTTGACGAGGAGTGTATGTAAATAAAAAGTTTAATGAAATACTAAGGAATTCAGCACTGAAAGTGTTTGCAATTTTAGTTAAGCTAAGTTTAGAGTCAATAGAAAACAGCAAACAATGGCGCAAAATGGACGTATATACGTCGCAACTCTCAATCGGCAAATCTCCGGCAGTACAGCGCAACACTGCCAGGCGTACATAAGCAATGTTTTATTGAACAAATATCTTTCCTTTCCTTCTATTCCTTCTTACTAGTGCCGTGCATTGCATTTAAAAGACCTTAGGCATATAGGTCTTACAGGCATATAGTTAAAATTATAATTATTATTGGAAAATAATTCCTAGCCGAAGCGGAAACATATTCCACTAGCATAACAAAAACAAATTGGTTTTCTAAAAAACAACAACTGACAAAATTAACGACAAATAAGTCATATGTAAGAAAGTGACAACAAATTGAAAAACAAAAAAAAAAAAAGGAGCCAACATTTATGAGTCTAACAATGATAATTATTTAGCTGACATTGACTTCCATTTGCAATACCCAAGCTTCAATAAAACACTTATCATCAGCATTAAATGATTTTCATCTTCAATCATTTTTTTCAAAGTTTATAATTAAATAAAGAACTTATCTTATGAATTTAATCTTCAAATAATAAAAAATAAAACGTGCGATTTCTTAAAGTTAAGTTATTTTTTTGAACATTGAATTTAATCACATACATTTTAACAACACCAACATTCACTGGCTGGCTTAGTTTAAAGTTGATACCAGCTTCTCCAAAAGAAATCCAATTACTGCAGAATAAATTTACTCTTCAATGACGAATCACGGAAAATATTTGGCGAGGAAAAAATGTTAAACTGATGGTTATTTTCAGTACCTTATTATTTTTAACTGAAAAATTAGGATAAGAAAGTGGATGGAACTTATCATACTCAAATTTACATAATTCATTTATGTTGAATTAAGATTTAGGAAAGTGGAATCAAGGAAATCTATACAAAAGGTTGAAATATGTAATTGACTCTAAGTTTAAGAGTTCAATGATCCATAAATATCAGTTCTTGTGATAACCCATTTGGTTACGGTCTTTAAAACCTTTTACAAAACTGGCATATTCGAAACCTTAATGCAAAGAAAGTGAGAAGTTAAACCTATAACCTACAAACAGTTTTCCATTATACCAGATTGAAAAATGAAACGATATTCAAAAAGTTCTTCCTGTTGATTTAAAATAAAAACGAAAACAAAAAAAAAAAATATTCCGGTGGATGTTTGTTTTTCAATTTTGTTGTTCTTTCGAAGGCGAATAGCAATCTTTGTCCTTCTTCGAAGGATTAAATTAATTCGATATAGAATCAAAAGTGAGAAACCATATGTTTACATAGTACGTATTTTAATTTCCTGTTATGCCCAAAACCACATAACAGGATATTTTTATTTGTTTGCTTTCTATAGGAAAACGCCCAAGGATGATATAAAAGAGCTAAAATTATATTTTACACAATTTTGGCACACCAAACACGAGAGGACCTATAATGTGGTTTTCGGTTGAATTGGCTTTGCTGTTGTATACGTACGAATTTTGTAAAGGTTATAGATGAATGATGTGGATGTCTATCAGTTTGTTTGTTTTTATCGTTTTTGTTTAGTTGGGCAAACCATTTTATAAATTCGATTGAATTTGGATTAAGTGGTTTTTTTGTTTAGAAGAAAATTTCTGTTTTTAGAAGGAATATATGGTATAAAGTTAAATGTGAGGTTTTAGATTTATATTTTCTATTACTATACTGCTCATACATGGTCTTATAGTGAAAAAATTGCCCCTACAATTGCAATATATCCAAAGTCACTCAAAAACCCAGCATTAGCTTTTTGTTTGTCTATAGCCACTTTCAAAGATTGAGGGGTGGATGGTAAGGTGCAAATTTATAAAGCTGAAGAAATCTTACAATCATGAAATTTGACAGAAATAATAAATTTATTATAAAAAAAAATGAGTGCAGGAAATAGAGCCATTTGACTAAATGCAATTTGTAGAATTGTATTTTTTTAGGGTGGGTTCACACCAGTGATGTTGATATTTTTGTTGATGTTTCCAAAAACATGTTTATTCAAAATCTAATCAACAATTCATCGAGTTTTGCCAATTTTCTTGTAATTAACGACGGCCTGGATCATTCTCACTGACTAAAACTTTTAGCCATTGGCTTGTTTAATATCGAATTTCAGTATTTATCAACTATCAATCCATGATTGACAATCGCAATAAGGGTGATTGTCAGCATATTGCTAGTAATAATATTCAATACCACATAAAACCTGAATTCAATTGCTTCTCAGTAAAGCTACAAACTAAATAGATTTTTCAACAAAATTTGAATAAAATCTCTTAAGCGCTTTGCTGACTTAGCCAATTTTATTTGAGATAGAAGAAAAAAGATCATATTTTATTTCGAACCCATTCAAGTTTTCTTTTTTTTTTATTTCAATCCTTTTCACTTAATATAATATTTCAACTATAGAACAAGAATATTTAAATATTCACTATTTTTCCCCCAAAAATTGTTGACTTCTTATTGCTAAAAGGGTTTCATTTAATCTTCAGTGATGAGGAAAATGAAAAGCATATTTCAATTCATCTCTCGTGATGATGGTGTGGCCATTTATAGACAAATTATTTTATTTTCCACAAGGGAATTCCTTCTTTTGATGATTTTACCATAAATTCATCTACAAAAAAAAAACTCTTAAAATATTTATATTCACAGGAAAAAAGGAAATAAATAAGAAAACTTTACCAACCAATTAGAAAAACCCTTTCCCATTCCGTTTTGCACAAATTAAAATCATCCACCGATGGACACTCAGAACTTTAAAATTAGTCTTCAGCAGAAGGATGTTATAAATGATGTAGGTACTGGTACCTACATGAAAGTAAACTGCAATCGACTAATTGATGAATTTTGGGAGGAGAGATACATACAAAGAGTTACTTAAAACTCAACCTGGAATAAGAGACCTGAACTCAGGTCCTCTTGTTCATTATGTAAGTTAATATGATTTTTTTTTTCATTATGTGTAGAGAATACTTCACGAATGGAGTATGCATGCTTGGATCTCTTTCCTCTGTGATTAATCAAAAAAAGAAAAAAAAAATACACGATGCTCCAGGAGCTCTCACAGTTAAAGTCCTTCGAATTCTCTCCGTGTAAATGTGTGTAAAAGCAAACGAAACGTAAAATTACTATTTTTACATCGTCAAAGGAGACTTCATTTGATTAAAAATGAAAAAGAGGAAAATAAAATAAAAAGAAAATCAAGAGCCACGTCAAAGCAGTCTGCGAAGGTAAATGAACTTTTGTGTCTGTTTTCTGTTTTTTTTTTTATGTCTGGATTTTATATGTGGATGAATTCTTCAAGCTAAAAAGTGTGTCATTATGGTGAAGAA
Organism: Melangyna quadrimaculata; assembly: GCA_949320155.1. NCBI lineage: Eukaryota > Metazoa > Arthropoda > Insecta > Diptera > Syrphidae > Melangyna > Melangyna quadrimaculata. Next base: position 7,270,506 of record OX439485.1, on the reverse strand, counting down.
TGCTTTTGGTTTGTTTTAAAACAAAAATTCTTTCATAATTTTAGCTTTGACGCAAACAAAATACAAATACATATGTGTATCGTGACGAGACACTGTGGCGTATGTGGAACATTGTTTTTGTAAGGAGTAGTTTGGTTAAGTTCTCTACTGCCAAATTTGAGTAGGAGGATATACAAATAATCCGTTATTGGAGATAAAAAGAAATTGTTAAAGGTACTTGTTTCTACATAAATAGAAATGTTATTCTATTTCATATCGACCGACGTCAAATAACCCATTTTAACTTAAGGTTATCGTCGCAAGATTTTAAATAAATGTACTTAATGCAAATTCTTTTTTTTTTTTTTTTAATCTCACTATTGGATTTCCTTTTGGAGTAAACCTGCTGTCTTTGGCAAAGTTTTTTATTTTTCCGCATCCGAACATCATAATCAGGAGCACGACCCTTTTCTAAAATGAACCCTCGTCTACCAAAATACCAGCATTAAGATAATGTCATTAGAAACTCGTTTGGCATGTTTCCATATTCCATATCAATTCTTATGGGTTAACGTGTTTCCCTTCAAAATAAGGGATTAATACAACTATAATATACATACATTGTGTATAAACAGTTTTAGGTCAAAATATGTTGGTACTAATGTAATGTGTAAGGAAACTATTTCAAAATGACTTTGTGGTGATCCTTTTCTGAGAACCGGTACAAAAATTATAATTCATTTTGTAACTTAAAAAGGATTTTTTGTTTGAAATTCCAAGTTTAAATAGGGTACAAAGGGGTAAAAGTAATTAAAGTTTACAAATCTATTTTATAATATGGTAATTTTTATCAAAAGTGGATTATTTTTGCAGTTGATACAATTTCGAATTGTAAGGTATGATGGAAAATTCTTCAAAAAAAATTTTTGTATAATATAATTTTTTTTTTTTAAATAAAAATTCAAAAAATGATTTTTGGCATTTGATTTTGTAATCAGGGGAATGTTGCACGGCCGTGAATTTTATATTCACCTAAACGGAGTAAAAAAAAATTATCTGTGTGTGAGGAATTTTCAAATGGATTGGTAGTTTAGGCTTTGTAAATTTTGGAAAAATTGTGTTTTTTTCAAAAATTCTCAAAAACGATAGGTATTAATTTACTGTCACACATGAAAACATTCAATGATTGTTATTGTTATTATTTATTCACAAAAAGGAAATAAAGAAAAGCTACCCGTGTCTAAGGAATTTTCAAATTGATTGTTATTTTAGACGTGGAGAGTTTTTGAATAAAAGTTTGTTTTTTTTTTCAAAAATTTCCAGAAATGCAGACTGACAAATTAATTTGCTGTTAATGATGGTAACGTTAGATGATGATGATGAATTTATATATTCACGAAAAGGGAAGAACAAAAAAGTCACCAGCGTGTGAGGAATGTTCAATCAGATTTGCACCTAACCCATTTTTGGCTAGCGTTGCGTTTTCACAACGTCATATTTGAAGTCTTTTCGAACATATAAATTGAAATAAACTAAAAAAAGATTTTGAGAGATAGTTGAATTATCTAATCGACCTGTTTTTGGATTTTGTTGTAAAAAAAAAAATGTTCGTGTTTTTTTTACGACTTTCAAAATAAGAGTTTTTGTAAATTTTGAGGTAGGATTTTTGAACTTTTGAAAAATATCATCAAAATTATAATTTTTCAAAACAATGTCAACTACAGGTAAATAAGGGTTCAAATTATATTCTAAAATAATTCTGACGTAATTTACATGAGTTGCCTGCTTGACAGGTTAGATGAAAGCGTTACGTTGCGTTTTCGCAACGCTCGCCGAAAGCAGTAGCATTTCAAAAAAAAATGTCGCTTTTAGGTTACAAAATGAATTAATATGAGATTGGACGGTTTTTTTCTCGGAATATTGTGTGTTTATGTTTACAATGCGAATATTTTTGAAAAAGAATCAACATTTTTGATTGCATCCTGTCCAACAAAACGATGCATATTTTAGTTCTAAGAAAAAAACAAATCATTGAAGAGTGCTATGTTGGAAAACCCTTTACCTTCCACTTGACATTATTCTTAGAAATAATTAGGCAGTGCATTTCGCGGTTTTTCTAATTTTTGACCATGAAGCGGTCGCCGCTCGAGGTCGAAAACTTAGGTTATTTACTAGGCCAATATCCTGAACGACTCAGCAAAAAATCAGTAATACGAGATTTGACGCATACGTGAAAGTATATAGTTACTGTACTTCTAGCCTTTGTATGAGAAATTTTCAAATAGATTGGTATTTCAGAGATGGAGAACTTTTGAAAAATAGTGTTTTTCAAAAATTCTCAGAAATTCAAACTGAGAAATGAATTTTCTGTTAATGAGGGAAACGTTGGATAGTGGTGAATTAATATATTCATGGAAAGGGGGTGAAAAAAAAGTTACTCGTGTGTAAGGAATTTTCAAATTGATTGTTACTTTAAGCTTGGGGAATTTTTGAGAAATAGTATTTTTCAAAAATTAACAAAGAAGACTATGACAATTAATTTACCGTGTGAAAATTTTTCAAAATGGTTTGTATTTTTCGGGATTTTTGAAAGTTTGTGTTGTTCAATATTCGGGGGATTTATATATTTATATATTAAAGGGGTTGATTGGACAATAATATGGCCCTTGGACGGAGATATTTGTCATATAACAAAATGCTTACAATGTGATCGCATGGAACCAAAAATCGAACATTAACATCATGAAGAACATGCTGACTTCATATTAAAGAACCCACCCTACTAGAAAGAAGTCTATTCAAATCAATGGTTTAAAAATAGTCTGAAAATTACATTAAACCAACAGACCTTGTTCTGCATTAACACAATTTTAAGTATCCACAGAAATATATATTTAACAAAAAAAAAATTATTTTTTCTAAATTCTAGCGTTGCTCCAATATTTTACTCTTGAAATTGTTAAATTTTGAAACATTTTAAGCCGTAAAGTCACCATCTGGGTAAAACCTTGAATAAAAAAATAATTTTAAAAGTAGGCCTTATTATAACAATTTCTTGGACTTATTCCTCATTTTTAATCTATTTCACTTTATAAATAGCTTAGTTTTAGTAAAATCTTTACATTTAAAGTCATCTTCCAAAAAAAACCTTTCAAACGCAATCAGGACTTTAAATAACAGATGAGCCGTTACGTCACTTTAATTTTAAAATAAAATTTACTCCCAGCAACAATTCATAATGAAATTATTCATCCAAATTCGACTTTTGTAATTTGTTTGTAACTTATATACGACTCGACAAAATTATAAGAGTCAACTAAACAAACAAGAAAACGATAACTCCTTATTAAAGGGGCATTCTTAAATTTAAATTCATTAAAGGCACATAAACATATTTATGTACCCAGAATAAACATTCTTTTTGGCATATACTTAGTGAGTCAAAGTGTTTTTGCTCGAGAAAACTTTTAATGATTTCTTTTTTTTTTTTTGTTTTTTATTTATTTTTATTTCCCGCACCATTGCCATGAGGTTGACAGTGCGCGCAATATTTCATCTCGGCACAGGATATAAATTCATTGCAAACTTATATTTTGTTTCTGTATATTAGAGAAGAATAGACTCGGGGAAAATTCCATAGCAGCAGCTGCTGCTGCCACACCATCAACAAAATATCTCTCTGCATCACTCCTGCGACCTAATTATAGTCCTTTGGTTTTAATTTATTTTTCAGTTTTTTTTTTGTTTCGAAATTTATAGTTGGCTGCTTGGCATTCTGCTACAACTACAATTGAAATCTTAATTTTGAGAGAATATCAACAGAGAAACTAAGTATACATATAAAATAGTATTTGCATTTTTGAAGCCGAAATTTGTTTTGCAAGGACACCTTGATAATACAGGGAGGAGGATGCTGCTACTACTTCTTTAGCGAGCGGCTGTAAATAGAAACGGAAAATAATTTGCATTTCCCATTGTGTGCTTGCAACAATATGACACCGCACCGTCAAAAACAAACTAAAACTAAAAAGAGTTGCAAATATTTGTTCTTATTTCAATTTGGCTTAGGGAGTGTGCGATTCGCCTCTTTAATCCTTTCCCTCTCCATTTGAACAAAAAAAAAAAAATACAAAAAAAATGTCATTGATTCTTTTATAAAAGTGATGATAGAATTTAATTGATTTGCTCTTGACATAAATTAATTTTGAATGCCGTTCATAACTGAGTTTTAATAAAAGCATCACCATATGCCTCTGTCTGATGCTCGGTTCAACTTTGTGGTTTGTGCTTATTTTTTTTCTTTTGCAAAAACAAAAAAAAAAAAAAAAAAAAAAAAACTGTTGAAAAACGAGAACATCCTTTTTGAAAGGATTAAAAACGACAGCATAGTGTGTACTTTTGTCTGAAAGTTTATACTCTCTTGTCTGTATCGTCGTCCTAGACTTAGAAAGATAAAAATGAATGACTTTTTGTACCTACAAGTAGGTATATACATAGGTATTGAGATATTTGCGTACTTCTTGTGTACTTGTGTTGTATTTAGGTCATTGTTTTGTGGTTACGGACTGGTTTCTTTAGATAGTTTTGTTTGGTGTTTAAATAATATAAAAAATTAAAAAAAAAAACCAAAACATATATATAAATAAGCAAACACACGGTGTTTTCAGTTTCTTCTTCCCTGATGATGCTTTATGTCAAGGTAATCACTGCACAATTTTGTTTTCTTTGTTGATTGTCATTAAGGTCTTAGCGCTTATTTAGTTTCTGAGTTATCACTTACAGAAATTAAACCAACGATTAAATAACAAAGGGATACGAGAAAAATAACGAAGAAGGAATAAATACTCACTTAAGCCTCAATACCCAGATAACCCTCAATCTACAAATCCAAAATTACCCACACTTTGAAAAACCCACAAATTTATAATCCCCAAGCATCCCCAAGCTCAAATATCCAACTCCAAAATCCACTTATCCAAAATCCCCCAACGCAGTCACTGATGCTTATTTATGTTAACAAAACTTTCATGTAGATATCTTTGTCGCTTGGTTTTGTAATTTCTGGTCTTGAGGATTTTGGTTTTTTGGGATTTTGAATTTTTATTGGGGATTAAAGTTTTGTGGTTCGGGATTTTAATTTTATTTTTGGTTTGAGGGTTTTGGATCTAGGGCTAAGGCCGTGTGTCAATTGCGTTAAAATTTTGGTTAAATTTGATTCCAGTTAAATTTGATCCGTTTTTATAGGGGTGGATAAAATTGAAGGGTTTTGCACAATTGCAATTAAATTGCATTAAATGGAATTTTTTAAAACATACATTTCCCATTGACGTTCCTTGCGTTAAGGAACTTATCCGCGACGCACAGTGGACCGACCACATATAGCTAGACGTAAAAAAACCGATGACGTAGATCACATGTTTCGTTTTTTCTTATCTATTATTGATTGTTCTTGACCCCCAAAATGCATTCGTTCCTTGTCTAACCCAATTTATTGAAGAGCAAACGCCTTTCAAAGTCTATTGTTAAAAAAATTGCGATTAATTTTCGAATTTTAAGTTTTTGACTAGTTCACATTATTATTAATAAAACTGTTAATTATTGATCAATTTTGACTAAAAAAAATGGCAGTGATTTGTAAAGGTATTATCTTTTGTATGGCTTAAGTTTTAAACATGTGTCTTTGTTAGTTTGCTAGATAAAATATGTTGAAAAATTGTGAAATTAATCTTGAAAAAATCTATGTTATGAAGTTATTTTGGGCAATCTTAATTAGTGCTTGATGCTGCTTTGAATCTAAATTGTGATTTTTGAGTAGCTGTGAGTATCTTCTTTTTGGAAATGTATATGGTATACCTCGCAAAACATTGCAAAGTATTTTTTATTTTTTTAGTTCCGCGTATGGTATTTTTTGAAGTTTGAAAGTTTTAAATGAAGCCAAGGACCTTTATTTACGAATATACAGTTGGTATTCTATGCCTCTATGTATTCATAAAATTTGATGCCATTATGTAGACGTCACTAAACAGCTTATCGTCCTCAAATCCATTGATAAATTCATATTTCGGGAAAAACCATTACAAAATATCAAATCAATACCTTCTGAAATCTTACAATTTTCAATTGAACCTGAAACAGATACCATACGCCAAGAACTACCAACAGTTACAGAAAATTACTTATGTAAGTGACGAAAGTCACAAATCAGAAACCGAATATTCTAGCTCGGATTAATTTTTGTATTTAAAGATAATGCACAGCAACTGTTTTTATAAAACTCATACGTCTTTAATTTACATACTTTTAGTTTTAGTTTAAAAAATACATATATGTATATATATTGTATATATATAAAATTTCTCATGATTTATGACACCAAACTTGTTTAATTTATTTTTCCTGTATTTCAACTATGTAAAACGCAATAATGAATATTATTCAGTTTTTATTATTTTTTTCAAACGGTCAATATTTAAGTGTGGCAATTGTGTTTTAAAGTTATTAAATTTATATTATTTATAATCTTTATTGTCATAAAAAAAATAAGTCTTATATTTTGTTTTTCATTGAAAAAAGTGTTGATTTAAACATTTTATTCTATTTAGCTTCAAATAAAGTTTTCCCGAGCAAAGTTGGATGGGTCAGCTAGTAATACAAATATTTTTAACATTTTTTTATTTATCTTGAATTTTTTTAGTGACAGAAAAGCTTAAAATTGAGATTCGAATTTTTCACTTCTAAGTGTATGGAGTCGGTCCACTGTGCGACGGTGTCAACCTATCCAAAAGTATTTAGACTTAAGATACCTTGATTTGTTGTTGCAATAGCTTTTTTTAGAATGAATTACAACACAAATGTATCCAAATCGCTTTGGATACGATCTTGAACGCGGAAATTGCATTTTGACAGTGGCAGTATTGGACCTAGTATACCTGGACTGCTAGTCGATCGTCATTCTCATACAAAAGTTGCATTGAAGATGGTTTCACCGATCAAAAGCGACAACAATGCCTATTGTGCCGCGCCGAATGTTTCGCATTGGTTAAGACCCTTTAAGGTAAAAATTCGCTAATAGCCCTTCCACACTAGTCCACTGTGTATTAATGCATGTAAATTGAAAGTGCGAAAGAATTCCACGCGACTGCCAAATTTGTGGGAAAGAAATGACTTTTCATATTTTGCTTCCAACTTGCTTGTTTCATTACACATTGCCTCAACCTAAAAAAAGTGTGATAGAATATGGGATAGAATTAGAACCATTCTTAAAATTCTTCATGTATTAACACATGTCAAATCGGGTGGGATAGAAAGTCGGGTTGTGTAGGCTGGGCTCTCATATTTTGTTTCCACACTATTCTACATAATTTGTTTCCCACTTTTTTGACATGTATTAATACACAGTGGGCTAGTGTGGAAGGCCTTTAAGGAAAATTTATTTGCATGGAGATGAATGAGAGTGCCCAAGCCAACGGCGAATGTTTCTCCACCGCACCGAATGTTTGGCGTTGGTTAGGAAGAGCCTTAAGCGGGGTACACATTATCAAACATGCTTGACAAATCTGTTCACGTTTGATTGTGTGTACTCTCTGTTTGACAAACACGTTCTTTGTTCACAAATTTCTTTGATACTGTTGAGTGTTTGACATCAAAGTGGTTTGTTAATCCATGATTATTGAAACTGGGAAGTCGTCGAATGTGTTTTTTTTTTGTTGATCAAATTGTTTTTCAAAAATCCAAAGTATGAGTTCCCAATCATGGATATTGCTAATAAGTCAATTTTGGTGAAAGTCACATACTAAATTTAACCCACTGTGAACAAACTAAGTCGTTTTCAAATGGCCGCGTGTATCGATTTTTACTTACGATATACGTTGTATAGCGCAAGTTAAGGAGTCGTGCAAGACATTACGATGTTAGGTAGGTCTCGCAATTATGTCTGTCTGTACCTCGACCTGCAGCCTTAACGGGCGATTTCCTTCAAACTTTGGACTTAAGATTCTTATGGGATTCCCTAGAGGGGAAATTGATTTTTTTTGTTTAGCTCAAAAAATAACGGTACCCACCATACAAACTTGGTTGGTTTCCTGGTTTTCAAATTTCTCGTTAACGGCTACGCCGATTTCAACCAATGTAAGAGGCCCTTTACAATATGAACAATTTTTGAATTTTTAAAAAGATATTGAAATTTTTTTTTTTTTTTTGAAAATTCGATATGTTGAAAACGGTTCGATGAATATTTTTTTTAAAAATGCATAAAATTGTATTTTATTTAATTCTAAAAGTTGACATACTAAAGGAGAATGGGCAAAAATGTATGGGAGCTGGTCTACCCACTCAACAGCAATGTGTTATATGTCGTTGAAAAGGTAATTTTACTTACTTCATTTCATTGTATGACCATTAAGCTCTAAACTATGGGGTTCGTGAGATATTCCGAATCAAAGCACCAAAAAAGACAATAATGCATTTCGTCATTGGTAGTGTGTCCTCATACCTACATTAATCTGTGATACATCGTTGAAAAGATAATTTTGTGTACTTTATTTTTGTATATAGCCGTGAAGACGTAGATCATAGGGTGCAAGAGATATGTGGGCATACAAATCGGCAAATATAACAACAATGCAATTCTTCATTTGGTACTGGTCTACCGACTCAACAGTAATGAGTCATACGTCGTTGTAAAGGTTATGGCATTTGCTTCATTTGATTATGTGGCAGTTAAGCTCTAAACCATGGGGTTCGTAAGATATTCGGCTCTTAAGCACAAAAAACAGCAATAATGCAATTCTGCATTGGTAACTTATCAACCAAGTCAACAACTATGAGTCATGTATCGTTGAAAAGGCTGTTGCGTGTACTTCTTTTTATTATATTACCGTTAAAGTGTATATAATGGGATTCAAGAGATATGTGCCAAAAACGCTGAAAAGTGCAGTAATGCAATTCCGCACTGGTAGCTGGTGTTTCAACTCAACAGAAATCTCTCTTATATCTTTGAAAACGCTATTGCATGTACTTCATTTTGCAATATACCGTTTAGCTGTAGACCGTGGGGTTTAAGAGGTATTTGGATACAAAATATAAACATAAATAAAAAAAACACACTTATAATATTTTATTTGAATTTTTTTATACATTTATATCATACTTTCGTCCAGTATGACATTCCTAAGGCGGTCCGCAGGTGGTGTAAACCCATTTTGATGGCGGGCTATGAACATATACCACAAAATTGATACATTATGTGCACATGTACCGAAAGTTCGGCGCCCCGTCAAGCATGAACAAAAAAAGTGTTTAAAAGCTTCTCGTCCTTCCCTACCTCTATTTATAAGTATATATGTGTAGTATTTCTTGGCTCTACTATGACGCGATTGTATAAGTTATATTTGCCTATTTTGATTGCCAAATACCTCTTGAACCCCACGGTCTACAGCTAAACGGCATATTGCAAAATGAAGTACATGCAATAGCGTTTTCAAAGATATAAGAGAGATTTCTGTTGAGTTGAAAGACCAGCTACCAGTGCGGAATTGCATTACTGCACTTTTCAGCGTTGTTGGCACATATCTCTCGAATCCCATTATTTACAATTTAACGGTCATATAATAAAAAGAAGTACACGCAACAGCCTTTTCAACGACACATGACTCATAGTTGTTGACTTGGTTGATAAGTTACCATTGCAGAATTGCATTATTGCTGTTTTTTGTGCTTAAGAGCTGAATATCTTACGAACCCCATGGTTTAGAGCTTAACTGCTACATAATGAAATGAAGCAAATGCCATAACCTTTACAACGACGTATGACCAGTCGGTAGACCAGTACCAAATGAAGAATTGCATTGTTGTTATATTTGCCGATTTGTATGCCCACATATCTCTTGCACCCTATGATCTACGTCTTCACGGCTATATACAAAAATAAAGTACACAAAATTATCTTTTCAACGATGTATCACAGATTAATGTAGGTATGAGGACACACTTCCAATGATGAAATGCATTATTGTCTTTTTTGGTGCTTTGATTCCGAATATCTCACGAACCCCATAGTTTAGAGCTTAATGGTCATACAATGAAATGAAGTCAGTAAAATTACCTTTTCAACGACATACAACACATTACTGTTTAGTGGGTAGACCACTTTGCCCATTCTCCTTTTATTTTGAAAAATTTTTAAGAATTTGTATACAAAAAAAAAAAATAATTTTTATAAAAACCGCTCTAACGATTTTTGAATTTTTTTTTTCATAAATTCATATTTTTCAAACAAATCAGATGGCATACTGTTTTCTTTGCTCTATCTATTTTAGCTATTAAAAAACCAAATTTATAGTAATTTATAGTAGATAATAATTTATATTTTAAATTTTTTTTAAAACTTTTTTTAATGATATCATAATGTTATAGAATCACTACATATGCACATTGTCAATTTTTAAGCTACGTTCAAGTTGTTAGCTACGAGAGCAAGTTTGTGCGATCCAGTCGTGCCCATTTTTTTTTTTAAATAAAAGGAACCATTGTGAAGTTGGCATCTAGCAGTCCAGGTATAATAGGTCGATGGTGTAATTAATGTGCAAGAAGTTTAATACACACGTCACAACTTATCCACTAGTTAAAATTTAAACGAGCTCCTGAGCAGGTTAAATTTTGACGACATTATTCACCTGAGTAATGTCAAAATTTAGCCATGGTATCATATTTAACGCACTTTTAGGGCCAGTTTGTTCAGAGTGGGTTAAATCTGCAATTTGATTATCACTGATTCTTCCTAATCCATGATAATCAAAGACTGTTTGTTCACTTTTTTTTCAGCTTGATTAACAAATCATGGCTTTTCCACAATTCATTCCACTTTCCAGTCTTTCTGTCAGTTCAGTTGTTAAAACTTAATCAAGAATTAAGATTTTTTCATTTTTGTTGACGTTTGTGCCATTTGTGTTTGTGGATTCTTATTTGAAAACAGCGTTTACAATAATTAGAAGGTAAATAAATTCTTATTTGCAACCACTAAACTTTGAAAAAAAAAAAAAACACATTTAGCGATGGCAGCCAGAGAAAGTGTATTGTTTTTTTTTTTTTTGTTTAATTGTTTCACTTTACGTCAAAAGTGGCCACATACAGTAATGAAAAGAAACAAGGTTTGCTTGTTTCTTGTGTGACGTCACAATAGTCATAATATATTCTAAACAAAAATATCAATTTCAACTAATTTGATTGTTCTTATTTCTTTTTATAGTTTTACTCTTCTTATCACTCAAAAACAATTTCTTTAAATGCTAAATTTAATAAGTCTTCACTTAAAAATTAAGATAATAATGAAAGATGATTGAGACGTCACATAAAACCCAAGATGGCGACAAAGGTATATCTAATGAGCATACGTATTTCTGTTTATCATGCGAGTGCGTAAATCAAGCATGAACAAACTAAATTCCTGTAAATCTTTGATTAAATGGTGCTAATCAAGCAAATTCGGCTGATTAGTGATATCTTCAATTAGCTGCTCAAATCATGGATTCCTTGATTAAAATTTTAGTGAACAAGCGCATTCCATGATTATCAAGTGGAATAATCCTTGATTAAAGATTATCAAGTGTGAACAAACTGGCCCTTAATGCAGTTGGCACACGGCCTAAGGTATACAAGATCCAATAGACTTTATTTCAGGGAATATAAAGGTCTCTAAAGGATATCAGAAATAAACTATCCTGTTGTTCCCAATCACATACATAGATGTTCTTACTATGAAGGAAAACACAATCCAAGAAATCGGCCTTACCGAGGTTTACGTCGGAACAGAAAATTCTGCGATTTCCTCCGAATCGGAGGCTTTTTGCTTCGACGTATTCTTCCAAACAGCTGTTCGGAATATTTTTCCTACATTCTTTGATGCAGCCCGGTGTTCTGCGTTGACATGCGATGTAATGCGGTTTTGGATGAAAATTTTAAAATCATGTTCTGAAATCCTCTGACAGAAATTGTTCGCGGAATTTGTTTTAGATTTTCAGTGAATTGTAAGAAAAATGTAAGGAATAAAAAATATAATTAAAGGAAGAAATTGTACTTGTTGCTTGAATTGACGTTTCCAGGATAAGAGTAAGGGAGAAAACAAGCACCAAATAATACAAGCTCTCATAAACTTATGCAAGATACCTATAGCACGAAACTACATGCAAATGTCAACAGAAGATTTTTGCATATTTTTTTAATTCTCTATTAGAATCTTAAATCTGTCGCATGTCAAATCAATGCGTCGCGTCGTCGCATTTTGTATTTTTCCTTCCCGAGTCGGACACCTCGAATGTAATTTAAGTCTCCAACGGAGTATGTGTGGCGGAGAACGGATACCTCGCTAGGGCAGAATATTTTTAATAATTTAAAAAAAAAAATACAATTACATACTCGTATTATAGTATTTACTTCCACCTGAATATTCCTTGTTTTTCATATTAAAAACGAAAGAAGGACATTAAAGGACATTGGCATTGTGTATTATAAAAAAAATAACACAAAAAAAAAAAAAAAACAGGATACAAACACATCTACACTATAGGTCGCCAAAAACTTCGAAATTATAAAATTTCAATAAAGTGCACAAAATAAAAAACAATTTTTTTATGAATAAACAACCATATTTTCTTTGCCTTCATCTTGAAAGTTGTTTTTTTTTTTTTTAATTTGTTTAAATTAATTTATCAGATGTATTTTAAAATATTTATCTCGAATATTACATTTCGAATTTAATACATTTATGCGAAGAAAATCATCGTGTACGAGTGTTACTTATCAACCTCTTCTAATGCATTTGATATTAATTCTATATAACGGATTCCAGTCACAGTCAATACATTTTAAGGTTTCAAGTTGATTATTTGGAACTTTGAATACAAAAATGTTGTTTTAAAGCTTTGTTCAAGGGTTATTAATGCGGCAGACAGCTACGTTGTTAAGTTAAAGTAAACAAATTTGTGTTGTTATTTTGTAAGGGGATATAATGTTTAAGGCGCTCAAAGTAGATTTGTCTGGAAAAAATAACGAGGCACAAGGGATCTCATTATTATGTATATCCTATTTTAAAAATAATAACGAATCATTTATATTCTGAGAATACTTCTCAGGATTTTTATCGATACGATATTACGACTCAGACAAAAACTGCTACTTGATATGCCTGCGGAGAATCATTGTTGTTAATACAGAAAGTATGAAAATTTATATTTACATAAACTGTCTCTTTACCTCATGGTGGCTCATATGAACCAAACCTTATTAATATGAATATTTTTAAATTTTCAATAAATGTTCTTGTTTTGGGCATGCTGTACGAAATAAGTATAATATAACTTGTAAATTGAATTAATAAGCACCATCTAGCTATCTAACTGAAAGGACACAGAGCGTAAAGCTTGGATATATTATTTCTAAGAAAATAAAAGTTCTTTCTCGTGTTCCACAAGGTAGCCACCTTGGATCGCTTTTATTCAGTATATTTATAAATGAAATTCCACTTCTGCTTAAAAACGCTTCCTGCTTAATTTTTGCTGACTATATTAAATTGTTTATGTGTATTAAAAATGTATCAGATTTCTGTAATCCTCAAAGTGATCTAAATTCGTTAGTGAACTGGTTTCAAAAAAATTTGCTACCATAGAATACAAAAAAGTGTAATGTCTTCACGGCTCATCGTCTTCTTACTCCAATTATGCACAACTACAAAGTTTTCAACCCGATTCTGGATCGCAAATCTGATATTCGTGATTCGTCATTTTTGATGCACAGTTGTCATTTTCCCTACACATCGATTATATTATTGCGAAGTCAAACTCTATGCTTGGTTTTGTCAAGCGAAACTGCAGTGAGCTTATAGACTCTTATGCCTTAAAATCAGTTTTATATGTCTTTAGTTCGTCCAATTCTTTAATACTGTTCAAGTGTTTGGTGTCCTTGTACCTCCATTGGTATAAATCCCATTGAAAGATTACTAGATTTGTGGTAAAGCAACTAAAATGGAGAATTGATACTCCTGCTTATAGATCACATTATTCATAAATACAAAATGTCATGAAATGAAAAAAATTGTGTGTGTGCTATTTGACAGCAGTTTTGTCGCCACAAAAAGCAAAAGAATTATTGCCCGGATATCAAATAAAATATTAAAGTGTATTCAATTTGTTTATATTTCGTATGATACTAATAATTATAAAAGAACGAAAACAATTGTGCGCGTATTAAATTAAAAAAAGTACACCCCGAAATCCAAGCATCCACATCGGCCAGGATCTATTTTAACTAGGGGAATTGTTTTTCTCGCTAATTTAATTATGTATATTTTAATCGGATTGTTGTTGTCATTCACTGAAATATAAATCAAATTTCAGCATAATTTCCACAAATCCTGTGGACGAGGAATACTTTTTGGAGTTCAATCTCATATTGCTCTTCATCCTCAGAATATAATGATAACCTGACAATTTACAAATTTATTACCTAGCTTTTCATAATTTTTAGTTTCAATCTGCAAAAAAAAAAAAAAAAAAAAAAAAAAACAAATGGGATATCATAATATTATGTATGTATGTATAAAGCAGCGCCCACATTATGAACAAGTGGATAATAAAATAATAATAATAATAATGTGATGGTCGCTACAAACTCAATCTTTAGATTTGTTAAGAAAAATGTTGGTTAACAAATACACTCGATAATTTAGCAGTTGAAATAATTCGATATAATTTAGCTGTGAACAAACTGGCCTCTAGTCTTGAAGTCTCAACTGTTTGTTTAAAAATTCGGATATACAATTGGTAATAAAAAAATGGGCACGACTGGATCGCACAAAACTTGCTCTCGTAGCTAACAACTTTAACGTAACTTGAAATAGTCATCGTACATATGTATTGGTTCCATAACATTCTGATACAATAAAAAAAAAAGTTTTAAAAACAATAAATGATTATTATAAATAAGTTATTTCAATAGCTAAAACTGATACAGCCCAAAAAAAAGTACGCCATCTGATCTGTTTAATAAATATGAATTTATGAAAAAAAAAAAATTCAAAAATCGTTAGAGCGGTTTTTTTTATTTAAATTAATTTATATATGAAAATTCTTAAACATTTTTTAAAATAAAATTTGGTATGTCAACTTTTAGTATTTAATTAAATACAATTTCTCACAAAATCAAAACAAAATTCATTAGCCCGTTTTCAAGATATTGAATTTTCAAAAAAAAAATCAATGTTTTTTTAAAAATCCAAAAATAATTTTTTCGAAAATTTTTATATGCAAAATTGTTAAAATTGTAAGCGATTTTTTGTATAAAAATTTTGGTTGAAATCGGTGCAGTAGGTAACGAGAAATTTGAAAACAAAAAAATCGGTTGTATGAATTTTTTTTTTTCTGTCAAAATATTTATTTTAGTAATTTTAGTACCTAGTATTTTTTTTTCTTTGAAAATCGTTAGAGCCGTTTTTGAAATAAATCAATTTTTGTATATTGGCTGTATGACAGGTACCGTTAGTTTTTGAGCTAAAAAAAATTTCAATTTCCCCTCTGGGGAATCACATAAGAACCTTAAGTCCAAAGTTTGAAGAAAATCGCTTCAGCCGTTTAGGCAACAGGTCGAGGTACAGACAGACGGACAGACGAACAGACGGACAGCTGGACAGAATTGCGAGACCCACTTTTTTCGCGTTCTCTATCATCGTAATGTTAGGGAAAATTACCATCTCAAATTTTTTTTGTGCGAATCCTAAACTTGCCCTATGCTACGTATATCACAAGTCAAAATTAATATGTACTTTTAATTATACATAAGTCTATAATAAAATAAACTTTGGAGTTCAATTTGGAATGGCCTTACTCTTTAAAGTTCCATCAGGTTCTCAGTTTTAATACTCGCACAAATTTCTTTAAAACCAGTAAAATATTTACATCGATTTTTAAAAATACATAATTTAAAATTGTACTCACCAAATAGATATTTAAATTTGTATATAATCCTTGGGAAAATAAAATTTTATATAAACTTTGATTCGACTAAAAGAAAGCATGCTCTAACTATTTGCTACAACTAAATACCCCAATTTTTGAAAAATATTTTTTTTGTTCTAAAAACAACCAAACATGAATTTAAAGTTATTTACACAAACCGAAACCGATTAAAATTATATTTTATTTAATTATTATTTTGAATGGGATTTTAAACTAATGTACAAATTTTCATTTGTATTTTTTTTTTCTGACAAAGAATTTTAAAAACTTAATAAATTTAAGGCGAGTTATTTGAAATTAAAGAAAACAATCATCACATTTTGTTAACAAACAACAGGGGCTATAACATAATTCTATATAGCTTAATACATGAGGAGATAATTTTGGATATGGATGTTGATTTAAATTAAAAACATTAAAAAACGATAGAAAAATCAATTTTATGTTGAATTTTCATTACAAACAACATCGAAAACAAAAATAGAAATGTTTAAAAAAATATCTACAACCAATAAATAATTTTATTGGCGAAGAATAATTGTGTTTAAATTTAAAAAAAAAATAATTCTTTTTTTTTTTGTTAAGATGATTATGAAATTATTAAATGAATGCAACATCAAAGAGAATACACATTGTGATGATTCAGATACCGAATTGATTTTTAAAATTTAGTTTTGCTTTTTTTTTGGTTTGGATTTTTTTTTGTTTTAAACTTTAGTTTTAAGAAGATTTTGACGTTTTTTTCTGATGATCGCAATGTGGACGGACGGGTTGATTATTTAGCGGTTGTTTAATTTTTTTCGGTCGGCATACAAGTTTATATATAAGATTATAAATTTTATATATATCAAGGCGGTTTTTAGTTTCAAAGTCTAAAATTCAAAATTTAGTTATGCTGTGTCGTTCTTCGTATCAGCATGCAACTCACTCTTTTTTTTGGCTCAAAACGCACTTACTCGCTTTAAATAATTGTTATTATTATTAGTTTTTACAATACGTCTAAGGTATTAGTATAAATCAAACAAAAAATAGTAAAAATGAGGTTTGGTTAAGATTTTATGAACTTTAGATAATATTGTCCATATTGATAAATTTAAATAAAAAAATAAATTAAAGAATTTAAATGTTTAATAGAATGGAGATGAAATACTTAAGTAATTTAAATTTTGTTCATAATTATGTATACAAAAATTGGTTTGTGTATACAAAAATGAACTTTAAACAAAATAAGGTCCAAAATAATCCTGAGAAGTGAATGCTTAGATTTTTGTCAAAATTTATCTATCCATCTCCCAAGAAATAATCCAGTAAACGAGTTCATTAGCATTTCAAAACAAATGCGACTTTATAATGAAATTTGCATTATTTTGTTGAAATCTTTGAAAATAAAATTCAGAATAGAAACTGAAATAAAAAAAAAACAAAATTCTTTCCCTGAAGCCGAAGTAACATCTCATAATTTCGTAGTAGTCATTATTATGCAAATAAAATAAGAAACAAAAATGAAGACAACATCTCTAATGGATTTTTTTCAACTGTTCTGCTGCTGCAAATTTAATTTTTGAGAGACGGAATGAGAAAACTTTTGATAGATATCCGAGTCTTTTATGCAAATAGTTCTTTCTTTTTGATTTGGTTTTCTATTTTTTTTTTAAATGAAGGTTGACTGCAGATGGTAGGAAATGACTGCTTGATTTTTTGTTATTAATTTTATTGATTCACTTTAACAAAGAAAAAAAAAAAAAACGGAAATAACTGTATCCTTGTTCACCTTGACGTAGAGTGACAGAGTCCAACATACCAAAGACTGACACATTTAAACTCTTCCCTAGTAGCATACAAATAATGTAAGGTTTATGTATGAGGACAGGATGCGATTATATAATAACAAAATAACGGTACTTTTATTTTTAGCTCGAAAGCCAAAATCAACACTTCTTTAAAAAATTGGCACATGTTGTATTTATTTATTTATTTATTTAAAATTAAATTGGAGAAATGGAGAACTAATTTTGTAGTGGTTTCCATTGTAACGTGTGTGACACACGGCAGTAACACTCATGATATTATAAATTATTCACAGACAACAACTCAAGTACTCAAATCAACTCAACTTAGTCATAGAACACTGAGTTAAAAAAATATGTGGTTTAGTTATAGGTACCATCCGTTTCAGTTCCGATAAGGATGTGACCTTAAGAAACTGTGAATTTACGAATGGATCATCTAATGTTAATGTCGAATAAAATATTGCATCAAAACTATACCTCATTCTTTTTTCATTGTCAAAATTGATTGTTTAGTAATGAATAATATTACATTGAACAACTTTCAAAAATGTTACTTTTTAAATTGTGACGGGTGTGACAGGTTGCAGTTACCGGTGAGAAAGTATGAGCAAATATGTACAAAACATACGATATTTAATAGAAACATTTTTGTAATTGAAATCTATTCATTCCTCCTTTTATTTAAAACAATTTGTCACTCTAATGGAATTTCTTTATTTTTTTGAAAGAAAGGTGACTTCTTAATTTCCCTAAAGAATTATATCTTTGCATTGAAAATCCCATATCTGGAAATACAAAAACTCAAAATGAGTTGAAAAAAGCAATGAATACGTTCTGCAATTAAACATGTTACGTGAGTGACATCGACTCGACATTAATTTTTAATTCAATGAGGTTTTATATAAGGGTAGATCATAATACATATTTGTCTTTCATTCCTAAATTATGACATTTTTATTAATTTTGTAGTAATAAAACATTAACTTATTATTGTTACGTAAGTGACACAAACCACTTTAACTAAGTTTCCGTTTATTATTGAAAAACCAAATTGGTACAAAATGTCTCTGGGTTTAGTTTAGTTATGTAAAATAGAAAACGGCTTTTAAATCGACAAACAATCAACTACAGGGCTTTCAACTTATAGTACTAATAAAAAGTAACTTCTGTGTTTGCTTTAAGGGAGCTGAGAGCTATGTTCGGTGGACCATATTGTTCCCAACGATTACCTAGACATGCTAAACCAATTAAAAAAGAATATCGAAATCTTTCTCCATTCTATTAATACAGAATTTCATAAAATACGCATGCAATGATATTTGAAACAAAAATAAATAAAAATCATAAATAAAAATAAGAAAATAAAATTGAAAAATAAAAATAAACTGACGTCGAGTTTTTTCGCTGCCTTCACTGGGATCGGTTACATCTGTGTAAATATCAGTCTTATCGTTTCCATTCACATCATAATCATCATCATCATCAACTCCTCCGATTTTATCCGTGTTCGTATCTTCACTGCCATTATTATTACTATCATAATCATCCTCGTCTTCATCGTCATCATCATTGTCATCATCATCATCAGGACGACTTGGACCACCAATATTACTGATATCGCCACCGTCGTCATCCTCATCATCATTTTCATCATCGGTATCTCTACCATCACCTGAACCCACAACTCCACCATCGAAATCAAAATCTGATGATCCTGATGGCAGGATATCTGATTTTGATGCTGTCGGTGTGATTGTTTGTGTGGTTGTGTTTGATGCCGCCGATGGCAGAATGTCTTTACCAATTGAATTAATGCCTGAATTACTGCTGGTTGCACTGTTGCTATTGCCGTTGCTACTACCGATGATACCGCTATTACTATTGCTATTGTAATTGATTCTACTGCTGATGTCGTTGTTGTTGTTATTATTGATGTTACCGTTGTTGTTGTTGTTATTGGACGACGATGACCCAGAACTATGGGTGTTGGTGCGATGATGATGGCCGCCAGTAGATGAATCTTCATCATCTGGTCCAAAGCCAGAACCAGAATAATCGGGTTCTTTTTCTAGATCATCATGTATCTGGAAATAAAAATAAAAATTAAAGTTTCAAAAAAAGTTAAATAGAATGCGGTTTAAGCTTGTTTTAAGGTTTCTTAAAACAAACGAAAAAAATATTTTTGAAATTGCAAAACTAAATTCAAATGTTTCTGGAATGTTTCTCTAAACGATTGAAAATATCTTTATATAAAAATGGATCGTGGTTTGTACGAATGCTTAAAACTTGAAAACGACTGGACCAAATATTGGATACATTCTTCTGGGGGTTTGTTCTTAATTGTTCCGCGAAGGTTTAGCGAAAATTCTCAACAAGTGGCGCTGAATACGCACATTTGGCTTTTCAGCAGGATAATGAATCGCCTGATTTGCACGATTTTGGGTTTGATAAATTTGTATTGACCCAAGGAAGGACACTATGGAGGAATATTCTGGAAATTTTCAGAGAAATTGGAAATCCGGGAAGTTTTTAGTGCATTTCTTCGCAATTAATGGAGAACTCGACCGGGAAATGGATTTGATCGAGTGGTATTGAGTCAAGATGTTCAATGAATTGATACAAGCATTCGATAACGAAACTCGTGGCATTTTTTTTCTTGATGCTTTTTCAGTGGAATTGGAATTTTTGTTTCTGTTTTCACTGATTTTGACTACGATTCATACGAGATCTGAGATTGCTTTGGTATTGGCCTCTTGAGGGATTGATTCTTCGTTGTAAGAAGGGGGTCGACCATTCTGCATTGAAATTGCCATTGAATCTGCAAGTGGATGAAGAACCTACATGCAACATTTCAAAGAAGTCTGCGATGATGGCGAAAGTATTGTGAGCCATGTACCATTACCACCTACTACAAGTGCCCAATGACTGACAAACGCAGAGGAAAGCCCTGAATCGCATGTTGAAGGACGTTTCAGTGGCGCAATGATTATGCTTTCATGTTATTTTCTTCATATACGCTGCCTGTCATTTCAACATAAAATCCGACAGATGAATTGAACACTTGGCCGAAGGCGTCGGCCTAATGGGGATATGGGAAGAAATTGCAATTGAAAACAAACACTGGATTTGCTTTACGAAATGACAGAGTTCTCCAGGCAATTGTAGGCGATGGGCAATCGCGTGATTCCAGACGACTAAGTTACCGGCCTTATTGAATTTCCACCGAATTGTTGCCATAATTAGCTGAGGGCACGCCCTATTTTGGCTGCGAAAAACTGGATGTCGATCACTTGAATTTCGTCAGTCAAAATCAAATCGCCGAAAAGTTACATTCATACAAATCCATTGAATCCTTGATGGATGAAAACGAAGCCACAAACCATATCATGAAATTCCCGTGCGTCTCGCTTTCGCTATGAGAATAAATAAGTCGCAAGGACAATTGCGGGATGTTTGTGGCATTAATCTAGAGTTCCCATGTTTCTCACATGGTCAATTTTATGTGGCTTGCTCACATATCGGTAAACATCCCGCTTTGTACGTGTATCCGGCCGAGAATAGAACGAAAAAACGTTGTTTACAATTAGGCACTTTAGTAAAAAAGCGGGTTGACAGGTCAATCACTGCGGTTTGATTGAAACACGTCGACATTATTATTTCCATTGTATTTAATAGAATTTTTGAATACAGAATTAGAATTAGCCGAATTAAGTACATCAAGCAGCATGTGCCAGGATCGGAATTTTTATTTTTATTACATTAACAATTTTATAAAATCTAATATTTATTTCGTTCGTTCAGGGCAATCTTAAAAGTTATAAACTTATTTACGCGAAACAAACTTTATAAAATGAGCTATGTTTATCAAATTGAAATAGGCTATTTGGAGTGAAAGAAAAAAATGCACTCAATTCAGTATAGTACGATGCAAATATAGGACGACAGAAAAATTAACTAAAAGCTGCGAATTATAATTTTTTAAAGTTTGCGAAGCAACGCGAGCACGGGTTGTCTAAAGTGTTAAGTAAACAGACACAGCGCTAAGTTAACCCAAGACTTGGTAAAATGGCACGCGGGTGGCATGGCACAGTGGATATAGTGTTTGACTGCTAACCTGGACGTGTGGGTTCGATCGCCAGTCTAGGTAGCATTCTTTTCTATATTCCCCAGTTTCAACTGGATGCCATTATTTAATTAACATCTAATTCTCAATCCACTGTGCGAACAAAAATCTTTCCTTTCCTTCTATTCCTTCTAACTAGTGCCGTGCATTGCATTTAAAAGACCTGAGGTCTTACAGGCATATAGTTGAAAAAAAAAAAAATAACTATATGATACGTTTAGTCAACGGATATGTAGTGAAATTGCAACTTATAAGAGACTGGGTCAGAATAGAACTGACTTGGTAGAAATTCATGATGCAGGTATTCCAAAATCTTGTGAATTTTTTATTTACGAGAATTTCGTTATAACTTTCGCCAGTGAACAAGACTCATTGGACTTGAACTAATTCACTGGAACTTCATTAAACAACATAATGTACTTGTTAATTAAAAGATTTTGATTCTAATAAGAACCAAGTCCAATCAAATTATTTCAATTTATATTTATAAATTAATACCTAAACAACTCCTCTTCTAATAACAAATGTCATAAATGTGAGCATCTTAAGCTTTGACCTTCTATAAAATCGTATAACCTGATTGAAAAGCAAAGGTTTAAGTTTTTCATTTTTCTTCTAATTAAACCTTAACCAATATTGCTTTGGGATTACCTTCGTGCTTAAAATCAATAAGGAGAAAACCTTTATCTTGTCCAAATACATATCTCTCATCCATCACCACCACACCTATACTCTCGCACATATTTCAAACACGAAAATTACAAAGAACAAGGAGACAGACAAAAAAATTCGGGACAAAACGAGATTTTTAATTATTTTCCCCGAGTGTTCTTTACGGGTATCTTCTTGCAAAACACAAGGAAAAATAAAAAAAAAACATATCTTCATCATCGAATTCAAGGATAAGGATGAAAAATTTAATCCTTATTAGTCTCAAACAAAGAAAATGAGCATGAAGAGGATACTCCTTAATAAAGAGGATCATCCAAATCACTGCCGGGATAACAAATTGATTGTGAAAAAAACACGTCACGAAGCACAGAGCGGGAAGCTATAGAATAAATAATCAGGGATTTGTTTTCGTGTGACCTACCTATTTTGAAGGGATTACGATAAGGACGATGAGGATGTCATCAACAATGCCAAAAAAAAAAAAAAAAACAATTTGCTGAAAATCACAAAAGATTAGCCACTTCAATTTAACACTCATTACCTGAGATAAAGAGAGAGTAAAACCCATTTCGATAATTTTCTCTCTTCAAAAACACACAACAGAATTGAGAGAAACAATGGATAGTTTTTTGTTTTTTGTTTTTGTTTTTGTTTTTGATTTTGATTGTTTTTTTCCTTCCTTCAAGTGGGATATTGAGATTGAAAAGCTTGACATATTTTCTTCCCATTTTTATGGTAAGCAGACACACAACTCATTGACACACACCCATAAATGGAGCAAAACTCAAAACGATTCTACTCAATATTTTTGAAGGAGAAATAAAAGGATATTAAAATTTAAAACAAACAACAAAACCAAAAAAATGAACAATAAAAAATGGGTGTGTGGCTGTGGATTTCCTTCTTGTTTTATTGTTCTTGTTCTAATTTTAGCTATGTGAGTGTTTGTGGATGGGTGACTGCACCCATACTATATATCCACACAAGGACGGTATGTGATGGAGATTTTGTTCTAACGTTTTTCTATCAAGATGATTTTGTTTTTGAACCGAAATAAAAATAGAAAAAAGTATAAATAAGATGGATTTTCTTATTCTTATCCCATAGTGTTCAATGATTTCCGACATAATGTTGAAGGATGTTTTATTAGCTTAATATGATTGTCGAGAGTGCTTTCCTTATATGCAGCCTTCTTGAAATAAAAGAAAATATGTTTGTCCTACGAACTTTAATGTATTTGAACTGAAATTGGATTCAGTGGATTGAGTGGAATTCAATTTGCTATTCGATTTGTGGAAACACAACATAGAAAAGAATACTAGAGACAAAAATCGTAGTGTCACCTTCAAAATACAAATCCATCTTGGATTCGGGGTAAAGGAATGCTATAAAAAATGTGCAAGTACATGTTTCGCATAGAAAGTACATTCACAAGAGCTTATAAATTCTAAAACAAACCTGGATATAGTCCCAAAAATGCTATAAATAAGAAACAAAGGGTGTAGAAGATCGTATACGGAAATAGATATTTTTATGTCTAAGTTTATAGTCCATAATAAAAACCTGTCTTATCGAAGAGTTCATGTTTTGACGTAAATAAAATAATCAGAGTATTAAACCGCAAATACAATGTTTTGGATCGGATAAAAGTTATGTGGTCTTATGCCTCTTTCTTGTGCCTCTATCAAAATTTTACTATTATTTTTTATTTTGTCATAGAGCAAAATAAAATTTCAAATATTAAGTTGCAGATCCCATGTTTTATTTGTAAATAAAATAGTGTACTTCCCAGTCACCCCCCCCCCCCTCAACACCCTCAAATCACCGATACAAGTAAATATGGTGCGGTTTTACGTTCAGTTTGACAAAATACTTTTCAAAAATTCTTAAATAATCAAATTTAAGTCCCACAATTTTTTGTTGTGTTCGATATTCAGTTTGCAACACTCTGAAAACAAAAAAAAAAATCACAAGATTTCAAAATTTAAAAACAAAATAATCAAACTAAAACTGCACTTTGCATACACTGCATTTGAATACAGTTTTTTTATATTCATTTTTTCATTTCTGTGATTATTTTCAGATTCTTACAAACTGAATTTAGGAAACAACAAAAACTATTTTCCCAAATTCCATTCAAGAAATTATTTTCAGAATTTTTGAAATCGCGTGACTTTTTTTTGATTATTTTTATGGTGTTTGCAAATTGAATTTCAAAAACAATACGAAACAGCTTTTCAACATTCTGAAAATAATAATCAAAGTAAATTGCGTAATTTTTCTTTGAATATTATTCCGAATTAAAAAAAAAAAAAATTAATTTTTGTATTGACAAAGGATGATGGGCAAATTGGTCGTTGATCCAACAGAATTAAAATATATCTCAAATGAAAGGTGTTATTGAGTACTTTATTTCATTATATGGCGTCAAGAACCAGGACCTTCGGAGAACAGATATATATATGGCCACTTGGATATTGAGTATTTCGAACACCATATTTCAGTTTTTTTTTCGAAATCAATACCCATTACTTTTCATGTAAAGAACGCAGGACAATACTATTAGTGCCATATGAAAGGAAATTGTTTCATCTTTCAAATAATAGCAAAGCTGTTATGTTACGTTCGATATATTAGGAGATATTAAGTTTTAAAGTCTTGATTAAAACCTTTTTAAGTACTGCCTTTGTACACCAATATCTTTAAAAATTCAGTCCTGACGTATACTTTTTTTTAGCGCCATAGAAAAGCTATTTTCACTGCCTTTGGTTAAATATATAATAAAGTGTCCTTTGCTCAATAAATACCTGTTTTTAAACAAGAATTGCTTCAGAAGATACCTTATTATGCTTATAGAGCGGTAAAAGTAGATTCTAAGTTAAAAAGAAAAAAATAATAAAGTCTTAGGACTGGTATCAACGTATAATTTCACTCTACATTGTAATCTACCTAATTATTTTAAATTAATTGAAAACCAATACACTCTGGTTCGGCGGATTAAGTCATTATTTATTTAAAAATCTAAAAACATCTACCGTACGTGTATGATTTAAGTTTTTATGTTTGATGGCCATAAATATCTCTGTGTGTACTTTACCGGTCTATAATTATAATTAGGTATCTTTTGAAGCAATTCTTGTTTAAAAGCAGGTATTTATTGAGCAAAGGACATTTTATTATATATTTAATTAAAGGTTGTAAAAATAGCTTCTCGATGGTGCTTAAAAAAGTATACGTCACCACAGATTTTTTTCAGATTATGGGTTGTAAAAGCAGTGCTAAGAAAGTTTTTATTTAAGACTTTAAAACTTAATATCTCAAATCGTATTAAACGTAACCAAACAACTTTGCTATTATTTAAAAGATGAAAGAACTGCCTCTTACTTGACATCAATTTTATTTTCCTACGTTCTTTATATCAAAGGTTATGAACAGTTGTTTCGAAAAAGAACTGAAATATGGTGTTTGCAATCGTCAACTTCAAGCTCAAATATCTCGGATTTCCCATGTACGATTTTAAAAATATTGCACTTATGTAACAAGCTCAACACAACCTTCATTTGATACCAAATTCATTAGTGTTGGCCTAACAACCAGATTTCATACAAATTTGCCCATCATCCTTTAGTAGGTAAATTCTAAACAATAATGACAAAATTGACCGATTTTTCTTTGATTATTTGCTGAATTTTGAAAAGCAGTTTTTCTGTTAGTTTTGATATTCAGATTGCAAGGCTTTAAAAATATTTAAAGTAAAATCGCACGTTTTTTTTATCTAAGAAATACGATTTGCAAGACTAAAAAAAAAATCATAAGAAAAATCGCGCGAATAAAAATTCTGAAAATAATCAAAGAAAATTCGCACGAAAAGTATTAAAAAGTTTTTTGTTTGAACAACGAACAATATGGTTTTTAACACTTTTTTTTTTAAATGGCTGTTAAAGCACACTTATAAAGGAGCATTTTCGAAAACTAAGGACCAACCAGATTAAAAAACAAAGAACACAAAATTCACTTCACGGAAAAACGTAGTCAAATAGGCGATCGAAAGAACATTTTTATTTGGAATGTTAATGCGATAAAACGACCAACGGATTCCTATTTTATACTCAAGCTCATAAACAACATGTACATTGTACAACCTATATAAGATTATATACGGTTATTAAGGCCGCACATCCAGAAAAAAATTATTTTACACATCACGTCCTTCTGATTGAGTGTCGTGTCCATGTCCATGGAAGTAAGGATAATGAGATCTTTTTATTATATTTTTTTTTTAAAATAAAAAACAGTTCAATTCTTAAAAATCAATTAAATTTTCTCTCGATTTCTTTTGTTGACACAACATGATTAAAGCTTAAAAATAGATCTGGAGCAGACAATTAAAGAGACGAAAATAATTCTTTTTGTGGCGTTGTGCTTAATTAGAGAGTTTGCTTTAAGACTCCATGAAAAGAATATGAGCACATCAGCTTTTTTGATGGATCAATCTTTAATTTTGTTTTTGTGTATCTCGGAGGCATTTTCAAAAGGGTAACATAAATTACATTTTAATTATTAATCCTTTGCCATTATGGTGCGCATTTATTATTTATTTTTGTTAAATCCTTTTGGGCACATTTTCTTGAATAACAAACAACAAAACAGAAAAGAAAGAAAATTCAACAAGGATGATTTTTGATTCCAATTAAAATGATATGAAGGATAACGAAAATAGAAATAAAGAAAATATATTAAAAAAAAAAAAAAAAAACATTAATTGAACCTTCTAAGAAGTCAACAACTAAACCTCATCGTAAATTTATTTTTTTCTTCTGTGTAAATATTTATTGATCTAAAAATATAAGCTTTGTTGTCTATTATTGTTCTTAACAAACATTAAGACAAGGATCAGAATAATAAAACCAGAAAGAAAAAAAAAAGCATTGTACGGAGTCAGAAACAATTAGCGATTTAAGTGAAGCCTTTAAGTTAGTACTTATAGAGGGTGTGTTAATGGCATGTTTTATTTTGTTCTGTTTTGTACAACATCGTCCCTCTCTCTTTCATAAAGCGTGACTTTTATTGATAACTGTACAAAGGGAATGAGGAAGTACGGAATTTATGTTTATCGTGCCTTAGAGAGTCCTTAGGCAATAACAAAAAAAAAAATCAAGTACATTTGCAGTTTTGTAGTACGATTTGGAGGAGGTGTGAAGATTTATTAGATCTTTAAAGCATTTTAAATGTCGAAATGACTTTCGACTTTTTGTCTAGAGGTTTGGAAAGCCCTCGGCTGATGGGGCGAGGTTAATGAAATGAATCTTTACTTTTTATTACAAATGCAATTGTTTTATTCGAAATTGTTTATGAATAGAAGAAAAAGTTTTAATTAATTAAGAGAAGTAGAAATGTACACTTATTACGTTAACGTGTCATTAAAAAGGACTTGATTCCTTCTGTCAATAAAATTTGGTTTTCAAAGGATTTGAGTTCGAAATGCTGCGTAGGCCAACAATTGTGTTTTTAAAATACTGTATTTCGAAATATATGTACCAATTGTATTAAAATGTATTTATTAAGCTAAAATTCTGTATGAAGAATGCCATAACAATGCCTTCTTTTATTTTCTTTTTAAATACAGGTTTTTTAGTGAAAAATTAATTTCCAATCTCAGTTTTGAAGAAAAAAGAAATTCAAAATTTCAAAATATTTGTTTACGAAATTAGTACTATTTAAGCTTTCAAAATTCAATGGTCTTATTCTTCTTAGTCAAGATATTA
Organism: Melangyna quadrimaculata; assembly: GCA_949320155.1. Lineage (NCBI taxonomy): Eukaryota > Metazoa > Arthropoda > Insecta > Diptera > Syrphidae > Melangyna > Melangyna quadrimaculata. The sequence continues at coordinate 7,242,173 of OX439485.1, read as the reverse complement.
AAAAATAAAGGAATATGTACATTTTTGTAAAATTTTTAGGAACAAAATTCGAAACACCAATTTAAACTTATTGGGGCGTATTCATTGCAATTTTTAAACTGTGTCTAAGCTTAACCTTAGGTTTAATTTTTTTTTCAACCGTTGTTTCAATTTTTATAATTATATTAATTTCAATCAATTCATTCAATAATGAGAAAGATATTTGACAGTGTTCTAGAAAATGTTCAAAACTCACTTTGTACCGTTTCAAAAAAATATACGAAGTCGTTTTTTAAAAATATTGACTTTTAACCTTTTTTTTTTCATTTCAAAGCCCAGTTTTTAAAAATGTCGGTATATAATACAAAAAAAATGGTTATACCTACATATAAGAGTTAGGTACAAAGCTACTGGAACTGTGCAACTCTTTCGGGCTTCGAATCCAAAATGGTACGAGCGATAGTGACAAGCTTGGTGAATTCACGTTTGTAGGAAAACAAGGTAGTTCTGTAATCGAATATAATCTAGAAAGCGGTGAATGGAGTTCTTTTATAACCGATTTCGAAGTTGAAAAAAACCGTACTCAGATCACATCATTTAAATGCGGGAACACCGAAAATGGTAATAGTGTGGACTTAGAACTCTTGCCTTAACTACAATGGAGACATTTAGTGGCCTCCAGTTATAGAAGACAACTGGATAGACTTGATGACCGAAGAAAGAGAGTTGAGTTTAAGCAGTATCGAAAGCTGCATAAAGGACGCATATCAAGCACCAAACAAGCACTATGGTAAACAGAAATCATTCAGGGAACCATGGTTTGATAATGAATGCATGCAAACTGAGTGAGTTCCAAGCTGGCTTCAGAACGGGTTATTCAACCATAGGTCACATCTTCGTTCTTAAGAGTATTGCTGATTCATTCCTGTCCAGAAATAAAAAACTATACGTCTTTTTGGTAGATTTAAAAGCGGCATTTGATACGGTGGACCGAAATGCTTTGATGTATAAATTATTTGGACCCGGAATGTCATTAAAGTTCGGACGAGTTCTCCAGAATTTGTACATAGAGACCAGATGAGCCGTCTGGAATGGTAAACATTTATTAGAATTGTTCCAGACAAAGTCAGGTGTGAGACAGGGGTGTGCACTTAGTCCAAGCTTATTCGCACTTTTCATTGATGACATCATAGAGGCATTGCCAGGAGGTGTAAGATACGCGGATACTATGATTAAAGTCTTGCTTTTTGCGTTATGCTGGCATACTCGCTGGAATCGCTCCAGCTTATGATTAATAGGTTGTCGGAATACTGCTTGAGATGGAATCTAGTCGTGAACTTGAAAAAGTCTAAAATAATGGTCTTCAGGAGAGGAGGAGGACGATCTGCGACAAATGAACAATGGTACTACAACAACGAAAGAATAGAAGTGGTTAAGGAATATAAATACCTAGGAGTGCATTTAACTCAGAATCTTAAAATGGAATCGCATCTCACGGAGACACTGGCGAAGGCAACAACCGCTATTAATGTAGCATGGAGAGAGTGTTTCAACAACAAATACATCGCCCACAGCAGCAAGTATATAAAGTGTTTGAATCAGTATCTCAATCAGTTATGTTCTACGCGGCGCAAGTGTGGGGAGCAAAGAAATATGAGACTGTTGAAAAACTATTGAGATTTTTTATAAAAAGAACATTTCACCTTCCTACAAGCACGCCAAACTATATGTTAATGCTGGAAACAGGTTTATCACCACTATGCATGCAGACGCTAAAACTTCAAGTACACTTCATAATAAAAGTTTGCAATATGCCAAATGATCGCTTACAGAAGAAAGCGACACTACAAGCCATGCGATGTAAGACAGGATGGGCTAAAGAATGGATCGATCTAGCGGAAGAGACTGATGTTCCTCTAAACATTAACGAACAGAGTACGTGGAAATCAACAATGTACCAGATAATAACGAGTTTGGATGAAAATTTAAGACAAAGGTACAGATGTGAAGCATCAAACTCACTGCATCGGTTAGTTTATAGAAGGCTGAATCATGATCTCGATGAGAGAAACTATTTTCGGGATGATTGTACTATCGAAAAAATATCAAACATGTTTCGTCTAAGAGGAGAACTTAAACTTTGTCCTCCATCGTGAAGATTTACCGTTACTTTGTGAGATGTGTAATCTGGCCGAGCGTGAGGATGTTTTTCATTTTGTTGGGAGGTGTCCTGTTTTAAGGGAAACTAGAAGACACATACTGGGTACTGACTTTTTAACTAAAAACGAAACTTTGGATTTGCTGAACGAAATGGATATATCGAAGATGTTAAAATTCTGCAAAATCGCGCTGAATTATCGAAAAAGAATACTAGAAGAATACTATTAGCTTATAACTGAATCTTAACTAGTTTAAATACATTTATAAATACTGAAGATTTTTGTCAATGAGGCAGACGGCAAAGCCATGCCTTATTGATTGTTTATAATAATTGTAAGAACTATCGTTAAAGAAAATAAAAAAATCAATCTAATCTAATCTATTAGAGTTAATATTAATATTAATAATGAACATTTTCCTAAAAAATAATTTATCATCAATTTTTCCTTATAAAAAAAACTAGATGTACCATAGCTTGAAGAAAATCCATCTAGCTGAAAACCCATGTAGGCTGTAGCTGCCAGGATTGCCAGGGGTTATAACACAGAACAACAATTACTTTTTCAACTATGTTTGTAAGACAATTGAAAATTATTTATGTAACACTTAACAGAATAAAAATCGTAACTATTATTGTCAATAGAAAAAAAACTCCTTTTACTTATTGAATCAGTTGAACTAGTAAATCGGCCAATATGAGTCATGTATGTTAAGTTGCCAACCGTGCGTCGATCGGTTGAAATTTGTCAACTATTCAACAAGTTTATTCTCTTTTTTTTTTAACTCCTGTTTTTTCCAGTTACATACACTTTCCCACTTGAACTTTCCCAAAAGAAGACAAAATAATTGTTATAGTTGTTCTAGACTTGTTGTTCCGTGCTATACAAATTGTAAAAAGTTTTTGAATTTCACTTGTTCAACAAGGGTGTTGTGTTATATATGTATATTGTATATATGTTCATTGTAGCGCAAAATGTAGTCCAATTTCATTTTTGAAATCTTAAATCTGCATATTTTATTTTTTCATTGACAAAAAATTAATATTTGCCTTTAACCTGGGGCCTATAACACAATACATAAAGTGCTTGTTGAACAACTGAGAATCAACGACTTTTTAATTTGTGTAACATGGAACAACAAGTCTAGGAGATCTATAACAATTGTTTTAGCTTGTTTCAACAAGTGGGAAATTTCACAATTTCACCATTTCTGTAATTGGAAACAACAAGAGGAAACAACCGACGGTTTCGGACTAGTTGAAAGTCAACAAGTTAGAAATAAATACTTGCAGCAGTATTAATCAACTGATGCATCGGAAAAATCGTTTAGTGGTCAAGAGTTTAAAAAATTTTTTTTTTATTCTGAATTGGACAGTGATAATCAGAGCCAAAAATATACAAAAGATTTTAAAGAAAGAATTAACTTTGAAATATAACCCAATGTTTATTGAAAAATTGTGTGTACCCGTAGAAGTTGTTGATTGTGTAACCGAAAGTCTCTCCCACCAATTACGTTCCCCCACTAATAAAAGTAAAGCACTTAGTGTAAGAGAGAAAATATTGACAGCCTTTGCATTGGTTTGGAACTGGATCTCAATACCATGCTATAAGTGACGATCATGGTGTTCATAAAGTGACAGTTTTTCGATGTGTAAAAGAAGTCACATTCGCAATAAATGAAATTGAATTTTCAAAACATGTGTGTTGTCCTGAAATTGAAAGAGTTCAACTTACCATAAATTTCTTCTATTGACAATTGTTACGTTTTTTTATTGTGTTACAGAAATGATTTTCACTTGTTTGACAAACATAGTTGAACAAGTCATTGTTGACTTATTGTTGTTCTGTGTTATAGGTCCCTGGTAGCCACGCGGACAGATCTTCTTCGCCTCCTTCATCATCGTAATAATAAGTTTGATCAAAATCTCGAATTTATTTTTGTACGAATTGTGTGAAATGTGATTTAATCGCATTCTTGTTTATATGAATCCAATACTTGCCCTCTAAAGTAAGTCAAACAAATATGTCAATATAATATAAGTTTCTTCTCACCAAAAATATTTTTGTTTGTAATTTCTTATTTAAATACGAACCTTTTTTGATCGATGTACACATGTAAGTATTTAAGAAATCTCCTACAAATTAGTTTTGCTCTTTTTATCTCTTTTAAAAAAAAAATCAATGACAAATTCATGTTAACCTTTTTAGCCCCCAGAAATATATGTACAATGACTTATGGATATACCTCCTATATATTATTTACCGAAATATGTCTCCTTAACATCTATGTGTTATTGATATTAAAATTGGATCCTTTTTACTGCCTTAAATTAAATGTCCTTAAGTCTGTTTATGTCAGAATTGGAGACAGTGAATTATTGTTTAAATATCCTTTGGACATATGTACATACGAATGTGTTAGACTAACTTATGTCATTTATCTTAACAACAAATGTCCTATTTCAAGAAAAGGTATTCGACGAATGGCCTTATTATTAAATCCTATAAAGACAAATTATTGTTGTATGGTATATGTATTTATGTATGTATAAGTATATTAATACGTAGAATGACATTTGGTCAATGTGAGATATTTATGGTTATAGTGTTGTCCTGGCAAGGATTCATAATTGAAGAAGAAAAAAAAAAATAGCTTTCGATCATGCACGTCAATTAAATTGGTTGCTAATAATAAATTGGGTTTTTGGTGTTTTGTCATCTTATTTCATGGGGTTTTCCAGGAAATAGCAAATATCAGTCAAAACATAATACATAACGATTCATTTGAACTGTTGGTAATTAGGTTTTGGGAAAAACTTGGCAATTAAATTTTTTAAAACATGATATTTACAATATTTGTCATTTTTTGTGTATATATATTTGTCACTTTTGTGCACAATTTTTTTGAAATTGAATTTTTGGTAAATTAAAAAAAAAGAGATTTGAAAAGAATTTTTTTAGTTTGCATAAATCAACAAGAAGAACACAAACTTATGTGGAAAATAGAAATTTTTTGTTTTGAACCAAGTGTGAATAAAATTCAAGTGTCGTAGACAGGTAACAACCAGTGTTGCCATAATCTCAAATTTTATAGTGCTAGATTTCAAATTTTATAATGCCAGATCGTATGGGAGCTCCAAAAAACAAAATGCTAGATTTCAAAATCCATATAAAAACGTCCATATCGATGATTAAAAAACAAACATTTTATAAAAATGCAAAATAAATATTTGTTTTCTCATAAATACCTAACATAAATACATAGATAATCACCCATATTCCGCAAGTCGTATTTTGTCTCGTACTCGTATTCGAACTTGAACTCGTATCGTATGAAAATCGTTATTCTTCAAGTCGTATACGTTGTATACGAGAAGCTAAAAAAAACAACGTATAATATTTGTCAAAATCATTAAAATGTCATAAAACAAATTATTTTAGTACGAGAATTGTTCAACGATTTTCTAAAAGTGTTTTATACTGCTTCATATTTGGTGGATATGCTATTTGTGTATCAATGCAAACCGGATTGCATAAACCTGGCAGCGATACCGCGGACCTAAGACCACCAAAATGCATTTTCGAAATGCAAAGAAAAGGAGGAAAGAAATAAGTGTTTTATATATTTAAATTTAAGCAATACTATGTCGTATAAGACCACTTAAATGCACTGTCAAAATTGATGTTTGTTTTTGTATTGTATGTATTTATTTTATTTGTATGGCATTTATGAGATTTAACACATACCTTAACAAAACACATGATATTAAACGGAGAGCTATAACATTGACCTTAGACCACTAAAATGCAATACAAAAATGATTAGATGTAAAACAGCCTTATACCGCTTCAAAGCTCCTGTAGTTTACACGGATGTACATAAAAGTTTCAGTAAACGAAATTTGGAGCGGTATAAAGCTATTTTGCATCTATCAGTTTTGTGTTGCATTTTAATATTGCTTTTAAGTGGTCTTAGAATCGCGCTATCACTGCCAGGTTGATTGCATATAGTTTCCACAGAGAAGAGATCTTTTACATCTTTAATTTTTTGTTTGCATTTTATAAGTGCATTTCGATGGTCTTAGAATTGCGGTGACCCTCGCAGGTTGATAAAAAAATAACAGGAATATTGAACAAAATATCTACATTACATGCATTTTGCATGCACTAGGTTTTTGTCTCGTTTAAAAGATTTCACACGACGAATAAACAATACAAATACGACTTTAACTCGAATTAATACTAGACTCGGAATAATGATAAAATATGAACAGTCGGATGCGATGTACTCCGTTTCTCAATATTTGTAGAAGTGAAGTCGGATATACGACTTTTGGAATACCCACATACGACTGTAGTCGAATACGAGTCATAAATACGAGTTTTAGAATATGGGTGAATATCTCCTTATCTAACAAAAAACGAAAACAAAACAAAATTAATTTAAAAATAAGAAAACTTAAAGCTTTATATGTCAATATGTAGATTCTTTAATTATGATTGTAACCTTTTAAAAAATTATAATAATTTCTTGTTTTTGACCTATAGCCTACAAAACAAGAAATTATGTCAACATGTAGGTAATAGGAACTTTTACAGCAAACTATTGTTAAGTTAGAACATGTTTTAGTAATTATTTAATTTAAAATCAGTCAGACTTATCGTATTCGAATTTTTATAATATCTTATCTATTTAGCCTAAAGTTCTTCATACAAATAATCTTCTTCACCCTTAAGTTTTTCATACTTCGTCGAGGCTCCAACTTCCTCTATAGCACTTCTTGAAACCTTATAAGAAAAGTAGCATTTATCTTCTTTTTGTAGCACCTTGCGTATTTGGATTGGACAATGCTGTTCAATAATTCTTTTTCAATGTTATGACGAATTTTTGTTTTAATTATATTCGTTTGGCTGAAGAGGCGCTCAAACTTAGCATTTGAAATGGGAAGTGAAATCAGTTCATTGACAATCACAAATCGACCGAATTCCTTAAACATATTTTCCCCAGCTGCATCTTTAAAAGTCAATTAGCTGGATCCAAAACGCATTTGTTTTTTGTAAATTTCGAACTTTTGACATCTCATAGCGGATTTCTTAACATATTTCTTAACAATTTAAGCAGCTGAATACCATATTATAATTCATAAGAGATTTTTTGACAACTCAAACTTTTGTATTGAAATTGATAACAGAATAGCAGAATAACAGAACAAAAGACCTAGCTGAATAGGCTCAAATAATTGAATTTCTAGATTGCACAGCAACAGATGCTTTAATTAATTCATTTCTATTAGAAAAAGTCATGCATTTTCTGAATCTCCGTGATTTGACGTTATTAAGGTTAAATCAGAATGCTATTTTTTTTTTTTTTAATATTTTTTTCTAAATATGATATCATCAAATCAATGATTCGAAATCATTTTGCGCATTCAAGAATGCAAAAAATAAAAACAAGAATGCCAGAAAAGCATTTAGCATAATTTTAAAATTTCATAATGCTTTTTTCTTCTCTATAATGCTAGATCTAGCATTAATAATGCCGTTATGGGAGCATTGGTAACAACAGACTCTAACTGATGAGACCAACTGTTGTTATCAGGCCGAAAAGTATTTTGACTTACTGTTGTAAGAAATGACATCTTGCTGTTTGTTGTAAGTGATGCAAACACACTTTCAACAGGGATGTCAAATTTTGAGATTGCAAAGAAATAGAGCTTCCGAGTTTAAAAGAACCAGAATTGTTTGATGTGTACTCTACCGTTAAAAGTATGTAATATATGTATATTCAACCCTTCATTTTAAGAAATAAAATTCAATTTATAATAATAATAAGTCAAACGAAGAAAACGAAGAAAATAATACAAATTTAACAAGGAATTCCACTTCGAAATGTATACAAATACGAACAAACAAAAAAGTCATTTAGAAGCACCTAAGTTCGCATAACTTTTCTCGTTTTCATTCCGTTCTCGGCCGAATGAGTTGCTATTTAGGTATGTTACTCCCATCTTTTTATTGAAAACGATTTCTCAATTACTGCCGCCAACGCAAAAACTCCTTTCCCCAAAAAAAAAAACACTGGGATGGAATGTTGAAATTGGTTTCGTTTATTTCATTTTAGAAATTCCTTTGCCCCTGAAGCATTCTGGTTTCTTTTTCGTTGTTGTTGTGAGTGTGTGTGTGTGCTTAGAAGCATTATTTCTTTTTGCTGTGCATTTATATAAGAAAAAACATTTAAAGCTAAATTTAGTTTTAGTTCGTCCTTTGATATAAAGTAATATGACAATAAATTGTACGTGACACTTTGTATTATGTTGGTTTCTTTGTTTCTGTTTCGTTGGTTGGGCTTGTCCTTAGGGAAGGACATTACGGAAGCAGAATGGACAAAAAATGTGACATCTTGAAAGGATATTCCATTTTGTTAAATAAAATAATAGTTTGGCCATAAGTTTATACTACGACAGAAAAATTATATGGATGCATTTAAGTTGGAGAGTATTTTTGTAACTTTCAAACGAACTTCAAGGACATGGGTCCGGCAAATTCAGTGTTGTCAATTCAAAACACTGTAAGCATTTCGCTAATTAAAAAAAAAAATAATTTCCTCAAAATCATGTTGAACCACATTGAGAATAACGTCATAAATAAAAAAAATTGTTTAACAGTAGGAGCTTAAATCCAAAGGGGCTTGTATTACACGGATTACTAGAGTCGGAGTAAACACGAATCATAAGATTTATAGATATTTTATATTAAGACTGATTTGAGGTATAACTACAAGAGCCATTTTTTTTTGAAAAAAAAACGAACATAAATACGACAGAGCGGCCGGCGGGCGGAAAGGGCAATTTAAAAAAAAAAAAACTACCTTGAATGATGCAGAAAATTACTAGAAAAAAACAAGAACGGCAACACTTATAATTCTATGCCAATATTTCTCGTGCTCAGATATATAATTTTTTTATTAAATTTTAAATTATGGTGGTTAAGAATTAAAAAAAATTGAGGATCGAGTCATAACAAAAATGTTGAAACATTTTTTGTCCTATTACTCGTAGCATTAAAAGACTTTCTATGGGTGTGAGACATCTGTTTGTATATTATCAGTATTTGTTTATGCAAAATGGTACTATTGGTATTGAATTTTTTTATAGCGAGTTAGCCCCGGCTGTAGCACATTAAACTGACAAGCAGAAGATCGCCGGGTCAAGTCCCACATAAGCCAACTTTTCTTTTTTGCCTGACGATGCAGAAGGGTTCATAATCGCCAAGGGCCTTATTCAACCCTTGCTAGCCCCTTGCTAGAATCTATGTAACTCTATAGTCTATGTAAAAATCACTAGTGCCTTGTCGAAAACTAGATTGTTTTTCTGCACGGGTAATTTTAAAGTGAATGATGCTACGTAACAATTTACTAATTTTAAATTTTTGGACTTTCGATCGTCGATCATCATTCATCACATTTGTGACAACCAAATGTGAAAAGATTTGACATTTCTCACAAGTCAATTCATGAAGATTTTTACTGTCGCAAAATTAAGTTAAAAGAAAAAAATATTCAAGTGTTTAAATTAACCCAATTGCAAGTAAAACAATTAAAATTGTGCATTCGTTCGATTGCAAATAATCAGAAATATCAATGAGTTTCGATTCCAAGTGTTTAACACACACCATCGCCGGTGTTGTTCGGCGGATTTAAAAAATCTTGCTTTGAATTTTTACTTTTTCCAACATTAAGTTTTAGTTTTTTTTTATTTAATTAAACTCATAATTATATGAGTTAGATTGCATCGATATTGAAGATTGTATCGATTGTTTCGTATTTTGTAACATAAACGAAACCACCCGAACATTTGTAGGTTTTTTCTGTGGTAAATTTATTATTATTTGATCTTAAATCACGACTACAGTTCTAGTCGTGATTTTTGAACCATTTTGCTTTATTGTAATTTTTAAACTGCGGAAATTGATTTAAATTTTAACCCGAGTTATCGCATTAATTCATTAGTTTAGTACATAGAATTCTGCTACCAAGTAAGGCGGTTGAGCGGAGGGTTAGAAAAGTTAATATAACTTTTAATTCACGACCTGTCTCTTGGAATTGAGTTAAGTGTTTTTTTTTTCATTAATATGGCTCTATGTGTTTTGTCTTAATATTAATTTTTGATTGAATTCGTTCCGAAAAAGTTTCTAAGACAAAAGTACTTTTTAAGTTTTGCCTCCGGAAACTAGGAAAAATTTATTTTTTACCAAAATAGTTTAACAGGTCTTCTTTCACTTTTATTTTGTTTGCAACCTTTTATCTCAACTTTTTTATAACAAACTGGAATTCAAGTGCAATGAAAAGTTGCTTATGAAATTGTTATAAATTCGATGTAATCTTCCACTCTCCCTGTGCACTTTAGCAGCTGTCAAAAACAAAACTGAAGAACTATAAAGTAAAATATATCGTTTATCTCACTCAATAGGTGGTGTTAGAAACAAACTTTTATTTTTTATTTCCCAAGCACGATGCACAATTTTTGTGATTTAACTTTTTTTTTATTTTCACTGAAATATTTTTCACCATGAATAGACAATCTCCTTGAGTCATGACAACAACGAAAAATGTGTTCTTTATAAGGCAACATTACATACCTACATAAATTTCATATTTTTTGTCTCGTATAAGGACATACGAAAGGAAGGATTTCCATCAATCGACTGAGATTATTTCAATATCCTTGATAAGTTGTGACAGAATTTTCTTGTCACCCTTCCAGAAATCTTTTTTGTAAAACAAAACAATAAATGAAGTGATGATAACTATGATGAGTTTTGTTTTTGTTTACGATGATTTGATACACAAGGATGAGGAAATTCTTTAGTGCATTGACAACAAATCTTAAATTCAAAAGGAAAATTTTACTCGGAATGATGCTAATGGAAACAAATTTCACAAAATGAAAAATAAATGATTGAAAACGTACTTGTTAATTTTCATAATCAGGGATAATCAGTGTTGAATTAAGTGTAAAAGAAGCTGCAGGACTCAATTCATATACCCAACAATTTAGAAAAGCATAACTAAGAAACTCTTGGAACTAATGCCAAGCTCTTCAATAATAACGCTTAACTATAACTTAAATGACATTAAATAAGAGATTTCTCTTAAAACCTACCAAACAGAAACAATTTAGTCATATTTAAAAACCGATGACGTCACACGTAATAATAAAAAAAAAAATGAACAAGCAATGCAATGAAAAAAGCATTTATCAGATTTTGGTTCTGCATAAAAAAAAAAAAACAGATAAAAAAGTAGTAAATGGAAAATAGAACGTTAAGACATTCATTTATTTAACACACAATTGCAAATTATTTCCTTCTTCTTTTTTCACCCTTTTTCTTGTTATACGATCAAAAAAGAAACGAAAAAAAGAATAAATGAATGAATGCGTTCAACGTAAAATTCCGTTTATCTTGATGACAAAATAAAAAAAAAAAAAAAAAAAAAACCAAAAGAAAAGAAAAACTGTGGCAGAATTGGATCAGTATGCGGTTGTTGTTTTACGAAGAAGAAAAAAAATTATAAGAGGATTTCGTTTCGTCCTTATGATGAGTTTAATTTCGAAGAAAAGGGAAATAAAATAACTAGGTGGTGCATTTAAAAATATTATTAATAAATTTAAAGACGAACAAAAAAATAGATAAATTATGAGCAAAATTATTTCGTTCGTTTTTATTTTCTGTTCTACTTGGACTTTTTTTTAGGTCAACTATTCGGTGAGATATTTTTTTCCATTCACTCCATTTCCATTCAAATTACAGAAATTTTCTTATCGCCTTAAGCATCATGACAATTTTTATACATTAATGAAAAGCAGATATTTCTTTTCTTATTTATTTATTTATTTATTTTTTTAATTTTAAATACATACCTCGCCTCGTCCGCCAGATCCTTCGATACTCTCATCATCGATGTATATTTCATCTCTTGGTGTTGGACTACTCGATGATACTATCGGCGATGAGGGTGATGGCGAAGGTTGAACAGTCTTCTGCAATAAAAAAGGAAGGAAATAAAAATTATTAATATTATCTATTATTGTTTGCAGAAAATTTAATTAAATTAAAAATGAAAAAACTAAAGTACACTATTGATACTTTGACCATGATATGGAGTGAAAATAATACAAAAATGGGAACATGAAAAAAACATGAAAAATCTTTTTTATAAATTAAAATTTTCCTTTAAAAATCAAAGGAAACGTAGCATGAACGGGTACTTTTGAAAATGTATGTATGTATTTTTAAAATTTATTAAATACACTTTGCAGTAAATCATTTGCGGAGCAATAATTTTAAGCCCAAAGTTTTGAAACAAAAATATATAGCATTTAGTAAGTCTAGAAAAAATTTCGCATTTGCTTGCTCATTCATTTGGACGTCAAACCTCTGAGGTCTCATTTTTCTCAAATAGTCAATTCGTCTAAAAATGGAAAAAAGAACTTTTCTTCAGCTTTCTTTTCTTTAATTTTATTCAAAAACCTAAATAACTTCGCACAAAAAATGAAATAAAAAATCAGTTTCTAGCTTGAAAAAACCGTCGTAGGAATTGCTGTATTGTTGTTTTTTTTAAACAATTGTTTACTAAAACTACCCCTGCGAAAGGGAGTTTCAATAAGTTCGTATGAACTTTATTTAAACTCAGTTATTTCCTGGAAAGATTATTATTTATTTTATTTATTTAATTTTATTTTATTTTCTTTATTTATTTCATTTTATTTACTTTATATATTTTATTTATTTTATTTAGTTTGATTATTTTCTTTATTTTGTTTATTTTATTTTATTTATTTTATTTATTTTATTTATTTTATTTATTTTATTTATTTTATTTATTTTATTTATTTTATTTATTTTATTTATTTTATTTATTTTATTTATTTTATTTATTTTATTTATTTTATTTATTTTATTTATTTTATTTATTTTATTTATTTTATTTATTTTATTTATTTTATTTATTTTATTTATTTTATTTATTTTATTTATTTTATTTATTTTATTTATTTTATTTATTTTATTTATTTTATTTATTTTATTTATTTTATTTATTTTATTTATTTTATTTATTTTATTTATTTTATTTATTTTATTTATTTTATTTATTTTATTTATTTTATTTATTTTATTTATTTTATTTATTTTATTTATTTTATTTATTTTATTTATTTTATTTATTTTATTTATTTTATTTATTTTATTTATTTTATTTATTTTATTTATTTTATTTATTTTATTTATTTTATTTATTTTATTTATTTTATTTATTTTATTTATATTATTTATTTTGTTTACTTATGTGTTTTAAAAAAAAATATTGGATGCTCTTAGTAGTACGGAATTGTCAGTTCTGGCGCAACACAGACCAATATGCGTACGCGTTTGCGTTTGATTAAATAAATTTTGTCTAAACAAAGTGTAACATAAACGAATTGTTTTTTCCCGTTGTGAAGGATATGATACAATTGTTGCATTTCAGCTTCACCTGGATGTCTGCAATTTTCCTACTAATAACGTTGTCAGTGCTGCCATCATACCATCTCACATAAAAACTTGTGGACATTTTGACCGTTTCCCAACCGAATCGTCTTCCTTGATTTTGTTAAGTCGCAGTCGTGCCCACGAATTTTTTTTTTTTGTATTATCTCCAAGTTAGTCACCCGTTGGATTTAATGACAAATTAAGCACCTTACTTTCGATCAAAAAGTTCAAATACCACCAATTAGTATGGGGCAATTCAAGTTGAATTTAAAAGACCTTCGATCTTACAGGCTTATAGTGAAAATGGTTATTATAATAGGTAAGACATGTGGTTTTGAAATAATGGGCTTTCAATAAAGTTAACTTATTTAAAATAGAAATGATTTATTGCTCTACCATTTTATAACCTCACGTTGTCAATAAACAAAACTTCAGCCTATTCCAATCAATTTCGATTCCATTAACTGATTAAATAGTTTCACCCAAATTAAACGTTCCTCTTAATTTGGCAAACATAACTCTCCTATTTATTCACACGCATCCCTGTTGGTCCCGCAACATAAAAAAAAGAAAATTGGAATCAAACCCGCACATAAATATGTGTGAAGTATGTTTTTTGTATTTCTTTTTAATGAAAACCAGCATATGTGGCGAATATCAAAATCGATAAACCACTTTCCGTATACTGACATACTTCTTCCCAAATGATTGTGGCAAAAACCAAAATGAATCCTTCCAATGGGATTTTAAAACTCATGATGCCCTATATACTCAGCAACGCAACGACTCAAATCTACACAAGTACACAGACACTCATACAAATAAAATTATAGCTTTTGAGGTTTTCCATGAGCGACAAAACCTAATAACATCACGAACATTACATAAAAACATTTGCGTCAAAATAAAGAAATTTATGCAAATTGAAATAGGGCTCGTGTCGTCCTCTTGGTGGTAAAATATAAATTCCCATCGGCATAATAAACCCATCCAAACCGACACCAAATAACTAACCGTTGCGTCGTCGTGTCGTTGGTCGTCGGACCAAACTCACCGAACGACCGACTTTTGTTCGCACCTATATACATTTGGCATGAATTTTTTGCCCAAATATTTTATAAATATTTCCTCTGTTTAAATTTTACTTTTATACGACGTTTGTTTTTGCGGCAAACAACCGCTAACGCCATTATGTATACACCGAGTTTTCATTTCGATTTCGATATGGTTTTGGTTAGATGGCGCCCGATGTGAAGCCACCCTCCCACCAACAACTGTGTTGCTTTTTCATTTGTGGTGGGAGCTGTGTTATTTTTAGAATTCATAATTTTGAAATATCTCCCTCCTCCTCCTTGATTGTTGGTTGAGGTAGAATCTATTGGATCCTTGATAAAACTCCGTAAAATTTTAATAACAATTTCCCTACCGTTCCATGGAATAAATATATGACAAAGTTGAAACTTAAATCAAGGAGAAAACACCATCTATAGGATATACGAGTATGTATGACTATTTTGTTCAGAGAACCGTTCTAATCCTGCTACTGAAGGAATTTATGGATTTTTGATAAATGAGAGTTTATGACTTGCTATAGGTATCTTCAGCAGAAAAACCTTAAGAAGTATCGATTATTTTTTTTTTTGTTCAGCATAGCATTTCAGAATAGTCTTGAAAGTAGGCTGATGCTGGGAATAATTTATTATTTGCGACTGATTCTTATTTATTCAAGATGATAAGCTCAATATTTCTTTCATCTACAAATATGTAGGTATTTTTATGGGAAGGCTGAGACAGGGAAGTATTTTGGTATGATGTGTGCGTGTTAGTGGAAATATGAACCCTACTGTCATTTCTATCATTTAGTCGATGGGGCTTTATGGACACACGAGGCACGTCGCTCGTCGTTCGATGTTTATTTTTGATGATGCTTTTCATATAAATTGAGATAAATATACATATATGCCTAGATGCCTATGTGAGGCTTTTCTCGTACTTTTCTATTGGGGGATCAAACTTGAAAGCCTTTTTGTTTTTTTTTTTTTTTTTTTGTTGTCTTGTTTATAAAATTTGGGATAAGTGTTGGTATTTTTAAAGATATATTTGTCTTTATTTTAATGTTTAATCTGGAAAACTTAAATTGTCCCGAAGGAATATTAATGCAAAAACTTAGGAAATTTGTTGAAAATGCGGGAAAATGATTGATTGTGATATTTTTAAGGTTAGCTATTAACAGATTTATTCAGCACATTACAGGAAAGGTCTAAGAACACCAAAAACGTCAGCCTTACCGTCCGATTCTATAGATTTGGTATTCGTTAAAGATTTTAAATAAAAAAGACCTAATGGACTGAACCGGAGGGCACTGTTACCTTTTAAGTTTATTTTGTATGGCCATATATGAATAAGCGACTAAGTTTGATTTAAGAACTTTGAAGTAAAAACTATAAAATCTTCCGTATTCTTTACTCAAACAAAGTCACCCTTATTACGGTTGTCGTTTCACTAAAACGACAGTAAAACGACACGTCTCTGGGGGCGTCAATTGATGTTTAATTCAAACGAATTTTGTCATTATGTTGAGATACGTGGAGATTGGAGAGAATGTCGAAGATTTGTGTTTATTTAAACGCCAACTGTCGCCTCTAGAGCCTTGTCGTTTTACTGTCGTTTTAGTGAAACGTCAATCGTAATAGGGGTGAATGTGAACGGCAGTTTTTGGCCAACAGATTTATAGTTACTTAATACAAACAACTATTCAGCCGTACACTCCAGTTAAATACGTAATCGACTGACTGTTACACTTTTTTTGTCGCCATATCTCTAAAAAAATTGAGTTTGATTACAGTACACTAAAAGGTCTACAGGATTGTTAAATATGTTTTATAGGATCGAACCCCAACATATCTTTCTGCTTATATCCTTTTGTTTACAATATGTGAACGAAATCCTTTTTTTTTTTGAGAGAGATTAATAATAATAATTAATAATTTAGATTTAGAGGTTTATAGTCACAAAATGTGAAAAAACGTCAGACTTACAGTCTGGATAGGTGGATTATGTCTTTATTAAAACATTTTTAAAACGATTGAACCGGAGTTTAAGACTAACTTTTTCTCTATTTTATGGAATTTAATTTGGGTGCAGTATACCAAAAAGATTTGTATGATGGCTATTAGGCTATGGATGTCAGAACAAACGCCATTACATCTACCAATATTCTTTCTTAGACAATATACTACCGAAATTATTTAGGTAAGAGATTTTTAGTGACATAATACAAACAAAAACGTAAACCTTACTCTTCGGTACAGTGAATTAGATCTTTATTTTTAGATTTTTGAATGAATTAATAAATAATCGACTGAACCAGAGTATAATACTTAGATACGATTTTTTTTATTTTTTGGCCATAAATCTATAAGCCGTTGAATTGTTTTCACATATTGTATATGAAAGGATATCAACTGGAATATTTTATTGCTTTTTCTCCTATAGGACATCTAAAGCCATCTTTTAAGAAATGTTGGTATAGTGCACTTAAACACAAGTAGAGTACCTTTTGCCACATGATTCACCGCAAGTTTATTATCATACAAAAATCATTTTCAATAACATATACAATAATTAGGAAGTTTTCAAGAAACCCCCTTTAATTTGAATTTGATCAAGATTCAGAGAAATCGACATCAACTGACGAAACTATTGCGCGCATAATCCACTTACTATGAGAATGATATTCAACAACATACGGCCATATAGAATTAAAAGGTTGCTCCCAGAGAAGCCAAACAAAAAGGCTTAAATTACACTCCGTGTTCAATTTTGTATGAAACAAAGTTAATCACAAAACTCCCCGAAGAGAATCCCATCATATTGGATATCGTCCTTGAGCCACAAACTAACTACCTTGCTTCTCAGCAAATATGTGTTGTGTAGGTAAGTACGTACTTGTCGTTGCGTAGTATAAAGCTTCGACGGATTAAATCCCATTTGAGACTGCTATGTGTGAGGATTGAACCAGAATCCACCCCCTATACATAACACACACACACACACACACATCCAAACACACATCCTCGCATCCACCTTGTTTATCTTTATTGTATTATTTATTAGCTTTGCTTCTATCTCTGAATTGTGCCAACACTACTCTGCAATGCCGAACATCCTTTGGCTTATACCTAACTATGCAAAAATCTTTTATAAACAAGTAGCACATTTTGACTTTTTGCACACCCAGAGAAAACAAAGTAAACGGTAATCTCAGAAAATGGACGTTTAGGGATATCTGCAAGCAACGAACGTCGCATTTGCGTAAATTTGAATTTATTGCGTGGCCCAATGTGAAAGCAAAAATGTTACCTGTCCTTAGCTCCTGATGTACGTACACACTTCTATATACATAGGTACCCATAGCAGCGCAAGGATAATTAACTTCTGAACAAAGGAGCTTGTCCCTTGTGATTTGTGATGGTTTGGTTATACAACCGAGATGACATTATGTTAATGAGGTTTTTTCGTGTGAAACAAAAAAATATTTTTGTTATGATTTGGATTGCAGACAAACAAAATTAGAACACGGCTGGGTTGCATGCAGTTGCTGCCTAACGATTTTATTGAAGAATTTCTCAAAATAGTGATCTTTCTACTTTCACTTATGTGACTTTAAAGGTTAGACCGCACACAACTGCAGCGGAACTACACTTCACGACGCGGCAAAACATTATTTGTATGAAATTGTATGAGCTATACCGCACTAAGCGGCAACTGAACTTCATACAATTTCATACAAATTATTTTGAATCGCAGTTCCGCTGCAGTGCAGTTCCGCCTAGTGCGGTCTAACCTTAAGAGCTAAAGGCTATTTTAATCCTTTGATTAGGCAGACGCACGGTTTGCCTTGGGAATCAATGTTCTCGCCTTATTTTATTTTTATTTTTATTTTTTTATTTTATATTTATTTGAACCCATTTTTCTTACGAGTCCAATATTATTCCTTATAAATATTATGTCTGTACATTTATTTAATACCTTAAATAAAAAAACAACTCTTGGACCTAGTAGTTGTCTGTTCTTTAAATTACCTCATTTTTTGGTGTAACCATAAGGATACTTAGGAGATTTGAAGGAAAAATAGCCTGAATTTTGTTTATAATTTGTTTGCATTTTATTTGGCACAAAATAAAAACGAACAAGTAAAGATAGAACTAAGGTGAACTAATATATTTTTTTTTAATTATAAAAATGATTGTTGAGGGATTTGTGTTCTATACAAAATCACACAAGAGACAAAATGGAAGATAAAAGTTATAAAAATGTAATAAACGATAACAGTTATACAAATAGTGCATTGGGGAATTTATTAAAAACTAAGAAAATTACCCTGCTAACTTTTCAGGTACGAAGTGGTGATTTTTTATCATTTGCCATGCCCAAGAGTTAAAAATGAGGACCGTTAGAAGTTTTATGTTATTACTTTTATTGTTGACATATTCCCACACTTTTGAGTTACCTACTTACTTACTACTACTTAGGTCCTCGGACCTATTACGTCCGTGCTGTTTCCCTTACGGGACATATGGCCTCCACTACACCTATGCGCCATCGTGTACGATTTCTTGAAATATATTTCAGCTCTCTCCAACTTTTCCCAAGTCGTGCCGATTCCTGTTCGACCGTTCTTCGCCATGTACTTCTAGGCCGGCCCACTTGTCTTCCTTCCTGTGTGAGCGGGTTCCACTGCATTGCTGAGATGCAAGGCACCGATCGCCTTTTCGGAGCGTATGGCCAATACACTGCCACTTTCTTCTTAGTATAGTGGAGTCTATGGGCTCCTGACCCGTTCTCGCATGAAGTTCGGTATTGAAGATACGGTTGGGACAGAAAATCCTCAAGATGTTTCGTAGACATCTATTAACGAAGGTTTGCAGCATTCTAGTGACAGTGTCAGTGACTTTCCAAGTGCTGCATCCGTAAAGCCGAACGGATTCAACATTGGAGCGGAACAGTCGTAGCTTGGTCTTTAAGCTAAAAGAGTTGTTTCTCCATATTTTGGACATCATTCCGAACGCAGCCTTTGCTTTTCTGATTCGGCTGTTTACGTCAAGTTCAGTTCCGCCACCCGTAGAGACAATACTCCCAAGATATTGGAAATCCTCTACCATCTCAGCCCGGTTGTCCAGATATATTTACTTGGATTGATGAGGAAGTTCCAAGGCTGATCCTTTTAGTTTTTGCCGAGTTGATCTTAAGCCCTACGATTTCTGCTTCTCTCTCCACCCTTGTTGTGATTTGATGGAGATCCATGATCCTATGAGAGTAAGCATACGTCGTCCGCGTAGTCCAGATGTTTGAGGTGAGATTGCAGAGTCCACTGAATACCTCCATTTCCATTTGACAAAGCTGCGTGCAGTACGTCACTTATCACCAACAGGAACAGTATTGGTGACAGTATAGAGCCTTGCCTACCTCCACTTTCGATTTCAAACTCCTCTGACAGCCTACCTTTGTGCAAAACGTGACACTTGGATCCATCATATGTAGCCTTGATAATAGCAATCAATTTATCTGGGATGCCCCTCCTGCGCAAAGCAAGCCAAATAAATTTTCTATTGACACTGTCGAACGCTTTTCAAAATCGATGAACAGCAGGTGAAGTGGTGATCGATATTCAACGCACTGTTCGATGATGATCCGCAAGGTGTTGATGTGATCCACACAGGAAGATCCAGTGCGGAAACCTTCTTGTTCGGCGTCGAGTGTGTCTTCGAGGTGGTCTTTAATTCGGTCCAATACTATCCTTGCTATTATCTTGGCTACTGCAGGCAGAACGCATATTCCTCTTCAGTTTTCGCACTGTGTGAGATCTCCTTTCTTTGGGGGCTTGACAATCATTCCTTTTTGCCACTCTTCAGGAAAGCTTTCTTAATAAGTGGGTGCAAGTAGCTCGCTCGATGTTGTTGGGGCTGCCCCTAAGAGCTCTGCAGGAATTCCGTCAAGTCCAACCGCTTTGTTGTTCTTCAGTGCTTTGATGGCGGTGATAATTTCTTCTTTACTGGGGGGTACGCTGCGTATTCGGGAAATTGATACTTCGGGTGGCTCACTGGGAATAGGGTTCACTTCACTGGCGAAAACGCGGTTTAAAACCGCAGAAAAGTGTTCCCTCCACCTTATGAGCTGATCGTCATCCGAAATTAGCAGGGATCCGTTTGTGTCTTTAGCCAGGTGTTGTTTAGAGCTCTGGACACCAGTGAGCTCTTTGGTAATTCTGTAGACGGTCCTACTGTCACACCTACAAGCGGCTTCTTCTGCTTCTGTAGCCAATGCGTTGATGTAGTTACGCTTATCACGTCGCACACTACGGTGAACTTCCCTCATCTTCATGCGGTACGTAGACTCAAGCTCGTTTCTCCCTGCTGCTGGGGTAGCTGCGATGCGAGCTAAAGCTCGCTTCGATCCTTGCCCAAGTTTCGTCGGAAAGCCAAGCACTATTTCTTCCTTGCACCCGGCCGACTATACTTTCAGCACCGGATATGAACACATTTTTCACAGCACACCAATGATTTTCGATGGATGTGGTTTCCGTGCTGCTGATTGCGTTCAATTCTTGTGAAAGGTGTTGGCGCACTGCGGGATCCTATTGTCTATCTGTATTAAACTTGGGCATTCGAGTGTTTCTTTGGGATCACCTAACTGCAGCTGTAAGCAATCTTACGGTAGCAACCATCAGATTGTGGTCCCGGGCCATTCCCATGTCAGCACTTTTTCTGTTACGGACGTCGTGAAGATTGCTTCTAAAACGCCGACTGATCGCGAAGTGGTCAATTTGGTTGGAAGATGCTTGCCTGTCAGTTGACACCCAACTGACTTTGTGGCACGTCTTATGCTCGAACATGGTCCCTCCAATAACAAGGCCGTTGGCGTTGCAGAAATCGACAAATCGTTCGCCATTGTCATTTCGGTTTCCAACACCATGTTTTCCCATGACATGCCTAAGCCCAGTGTTGTCATTGCCAACCTCGGCATTTAAGTCTCCCATCACCATAACTATATCACCTCGTGGAACGCTATCATAAGCAGCACTCAGCCGGTTATAAAAGGCCTCCTTCTACTCGTCAGAAGAGAGCAAAGTTGGGGCGTAACACTGTATGATGGTGACGCGACGTACTCTAGTCCGGAACCTGGCTTTCAGGATCCTGTCACATAAAGGCTCCCAGGAAATTAGGCTTTTGAGAGCGGTTTTGGAAAGCAGCAATCCAACGCCAGATTCCCGAGCGCTTCCAGGTGTTTTACCGGAATAGAATAGTACAGTGTTACGGATTGGTGACTTAAACTTCCCCGAGCCCAGCCATCTAACTTCCCTTATCCCTAAGATGTCCATTCTATACCGCATGAATTCCTTCTCTAGTTGCAGGAATTTGGCATTCTGAGGACCTTCTTTTCCATCGTCAAGAAGCGTCTTCACGTTCCAGAAACCAATATTTGTCCGGGTACAATAGCCAAAAGTCGTCAACGAGTTATCATTAATTATCCGAGGCATAGTGTTGGTTTCGGTAGCGGATTGATTTCAGTTACGGAGAATGCTAACCTCCGTAACCTATCCTAGAAAGCTAGGCCTTTTCGCACTTGTAATTTAGGCCTATTTATGTATATTGGGATACACAAATAGTTGCCCGGGGACCACCACGAGGAGGTAAAACAAGCACTTCATCGTGACTGATTGTTGCGCCACTGGCCCAGACCAAGTTCTGGGCAATCAATAGTTTCCCGATCAGGCACGATGCATCCTTCATTTAGATCATCCTCAAGCAATTAAAAGAGTCAAACAGATTCACCGAAGTAATGAATTTCAACGCAGTAATGCGTGATTTAACTATTCCTTTAAATTTTTTTTGAAGTGAAACTTCTTTGTGCGAGTTAAGAGAAAAATTACAAGGTTGAATTTTTGGGAAACACCAAAATGTAACGCCACATGCGAAACGTTGAGATCATTGATTAGCTAAGTGGTAGGAGGTAGAGTAAAAGTAAAAATTTGTATTGATAGGCTAATACATTTTATAGTAGAATAAGTTTATTATTGTAGCAGATAAAAGAAAAAATGTCCTTTGGATGTCTTTTTTTCTAATTCCGTTAATTAGATTGCTGCAGTTTTGAAATTTGTTTGGTGAATAGATAATTTAATTCTAAGATACTTACTGGCATAAGTTTTTTTATCTATCTCTTATTGGTGTGGAGATACAAATTATATTAAACATGTTATCTAAAAATAGGCTTATTTCAAAATATTGAATTAAATCAGGAGGGTGCGCTAAAAATTTGAATTATGTATTATTAAAAATTAAATAACACCAAATTTCAGTTATCATAGTATACAAATTTTTAATTTTGCAAAGAGATTTTGAGTGTAGGAATTTTTGGAAATACAACATTTTTAAATTTTTACTACATTTTTATTTTGATAAAATCAAGGAGTTGGCTTAAATTACTGAAAATTACAAAAGCGTATTACTATTTATGTTTCTGATTTTTTGATACCAATATTATTTTTTTTAGTGTACCGTTAACTGGAGAAAGTAAGCTTTTGCAAAACAGCAAATTACTTTTTTCGTTATAAATCCTTATCTTTGTTTTTTTTTTATCGCATCAAAAAATAATTGCGATCACTTTTATATATAGGTACACGTATGTTTAAAACTCCCACGCTTTACAAAGTCTAATAAAAAAATAGTTAACAGCTTGGTCGTTTGCCGCGCTCGGCTTCAGAGAGGATTGTATCATTGTGGGTATGTAATCAGCCCTATCAGGAGTTTCGCCCGAATATCATTCCACCCGAAAATATCCCCTTTTTCTTTTCCCTTATTTTGAGCTTCACCAAAAAATAATTCAAGTTCGAAAGATTCCCTTGTCATGAGCATTCAATTCGGGCGAAATGTCACACATTTTTCAGCTAAAATTTTCACTTACATTTTGGAGGCGAAGAGGACGGTAACAACGTTAAAATGTTAGTAAAGTGATGATTATCTCTTGCTGAAAATGCAGGGAAACCCAGACATTGCGAGGGGTTTCGTGAAAAAACACAATAATAAAATCACGGCATTTTGATTTTGGAAGCAGCACTAACGTTGGCAATCTATAGAACTGTTGAAAAACTTATGTATAATTAGAAATTAAATGTAGTTTAAAATGTAAATTCATTCTTACAATGGTTCAGTTAACTCCACAGGATTGGAGTGATCCCTTAACTGCCTCCGAACAATTCGTCGCAGTGCTGTCTGTTCTCCTTCTTCTTACTCAACCAATAGGATATATCACTCATTAAAAAGAACAACTCAAAAAACATCAATTTTCACCTAGTGATGCAGTTCAAACTATTTTTCTATATACTGGTTTTTGGCAAAATTTTATTTCTATAACTGAAAAATTGAAGGCTATAGAGCATCATTTGTCGTTGTATACACTGTCACTTTTAAATATTTGTTTATGGAAATACTGTATTTTTTTAAATTATGCAGGGACCTTTAAAGTGAAAACAGTCCAATAAATAATTTAAAAGTGTCATATTTTGCGATAAAAATTCATAGCTCTACCAAGAAAAAAGAAATAATTAGATAAAAATGATGATGATTATGAAATACAGCCATGCAAACTTTAAATTGCGATTTCGGAAGTTTGACGTTTTTTGAGTTATGACTTTGTTCTTTTTAATAAGCGATATCTACATGGCTATGATTTGCAATTTTATATCTTTAAAATGAATTGTTTTTAGTTTATAATTTAAATTTCTAGACACTTGAATTAGGTACATTTTTTGCAACACTAAAAAATATAAACAAAACCAAATTTCGTCACTTGATTGGTTGTCCTTGCTGGTTGTCAACAACAGCTGTCAAAACAAAAATTAAGTTAGTAGGTTTGTTCATTTTCTGAAAACGAAAAAACACCATGCTTAAAAACGGAGAGGGAAATTTTGTATCTCCGCTTAGGCAGAATGTTTTTTTTTTTTTAAGAAATCGATAGGAGAAGAATTAAAAATCGTGTCATGGAACTCAGTGACCACAATTTTAACAGGAAATTGCGACTTCATTCATTTTATACTTTTTTATATTCAATAAAACACGTAGGTTCAGATTTCATTCTCTGATTCCATAACAGAGATGGGGAAATTTATTGAGGGCTGTTTTCTGAACATACCTATTTTTCGAACTGTCAGTTCTAAATTCGAAGTGAGATCTTACTCGGGCGAAACTCCTGATAGTTTTTTTTTAAATCCGGGGGAACAAAAATATTTCGGGTGAAAGGTTATCGGGTGAAACTCCTGATAGGGCTGAATATGTTATGTTCACTTAGAAAAATCGCCAAAAATGTCATTAAACCTACTCCCACTATATTATCTTAAACTTTTTATTGAGTACAAGGAATTGTACTTGTACTTAAAAAAATTCAAGTATGTATTAAGAAATTGTACGTAAGTTGTACTTATGTCACAATATTTTTAATTACTTTACAGATCTGTACCTATGGGTTTAATAAAAACTGAACACTTGACCTGTAAATTACGATTTTATTGAATTTCAAAAATAAAAAGTCGGGAAACCTACTCTCAAACTGATTTTAAATTTTCACCTTTTTTACTTTCAGTTCTCACCATTATTATTTAATTTTCAAGTTTATAACCCCGACCTATCGATCGTTTTGATATAGAACAATAGCTGAGTCTTACGCATATAAGATTAATATACATACATATATTTAGAAATTGAACATTTTAGATTGCGAAAGAAGTTTGACTTCTGTCACGAGTACTGAGTTACGCGCGCTCTTTCTTTTTTATACAAAATTGAGCTACGCCCACTTTTCGGCTTTCTGTTCCTCGGAAACGGATCAACGATTTTGATGAAATTTTCACAGTTTGGTCTTTTAAACATAACAAACATTTTGAAAGTATATTACCTAATATCCGCCCACTGCCACGCCAATCTTTACATTTTTTGTTGGTTTCTCGGAAACTAGTCAAAAGATTTAGATGGCATTTTCAGTTTTATTGAGCAGAAAAAAATATGGAAGCTAATATTCGCTTGCTGACACACCCAATTTTATTATTTTTACTATATGAATAATTTCAGCCTAATGTAATACTTGGTGGTGCCCAGCTCAAATGTTTGTTGTTCATTAAAATCCTTCAATGTTAATATGACGGAGAGAAAGCTATGTATGTTATCACAAGAAAATCCCTTTCAAGTACCTAAATATTAGCTTCGTGTCAAAAAAAAATCAAGTTTTTCATCAAAACTGTAACATCAGGAAGGTGAAGAAGAACAAATGGACATCTGCGTCCGTTGGCCTAAGAGCATGTGTGTCCTGATTTAAATTGAGCTAGAGCCTAGACGGTTGAACAATAAGAGGTGTTATTTTTATATTCAAAGAAAAATTACATTTTTTGAGACAAATGATCGGATGTTTATTTCAATGTAAAGAGGAAAGTATGTCATTAATAATGGAAAACAATATTAGCCAAATGGCCGCCACGGCTACGCTTACACAACAACAGCTATTCAAAATAACACCTCTTATTGGAAAACCTTATATACATATTTAAAAATAAAAATAATTGTGTATATACGAGTTACAGCAATTAACGAACCTTTACCAAATAAGAAAAAGGACTCAAGCTTCGCATAGGCCGTAAATAATCTTAAACAAGTATTTAAATCCATCGGAAAAGCCGAGCGAAGCTCGGTCACCAAGATACTACTATTTAAATATATAAATTCGAAATTAACCGTAATCTGTTAGTTCCGTTATACCGTTATGTATAGTTCCTTTTTGCGACAACAGAGTTTAGAAGAGGCATTCCTGATGGGGAATCGAAACATGTTTTATCAAGGGAAGGGCTCACGAGTGTTTGAAAAGTTTCCCTCGTCTACATTTTTGGGACTGAAATCTAGCAAGAGCTTGCAAAATATTTGACAGGTTTTCCTCGTCTAGGCATTTTTCCAGCCGGGAAGCAATCGCATTGTTATTTTTGAGAAAATTAAAAAAAAACAACAAATCGTGCTTTGCGTTCTAAGCTAAAATATAAATTCTCCTTTAAGGAATGACAGAGAAATTCTATGCAAATTCGTTCGTCTTTTAGCATTTATTTCGATATCCACTTAGAATTTTCTTGACACGAAACAAACTTGCCTCATAGTCATTGTCATACGCATGTGTTAAAAGGTGTTGTCTTAAGTGTGCATCATGAACTCTGAGAATTGGTAAGGGATCAATTAAAAATATTCTGCAGTAAAAGTCCATCTCTCGTTGTGAAAGCGAAATGACCGCCAGCTCCTTCACATTTTCATCCCTACTATTATTTTTTTTTTTCTAAGCAAAAGCAGAGTTTTATAAAAAAAGAAAATGTTTAAGCGGAAATAGAAAAACTACTGGTTACGAACGCGGAAAAACTTCATTAAAAATAATGAGAGCCATTAATTAGTAACAGTTTAAATATAAAAGCACTCGTGTGTTTGAAATGGTCGACGTAAATGCTCTCACAAATTACTATTCAGCACTTTTAAAAGACTGTAAGTCATAGAAAACGTGTTTCACGCACCCGTAGCGGAGGAGAAAGTTTGTTTCACATTCTTCAACTCAACTAATTTGTTTTAAGTTTAACTTAAGAATTTCTACACTCAAATGTCAATGTCCCTTATATGAATTTATAAAAAAAAAAGACTTAATAATGCCAACCCCTGTTCATTTTTCACAGTCTCAGCCTCAGACTCATTGGAATATTTTATTTCTCTCAGCTAGCGTCACGTTAAGTTTTCGTATTTTCTTTTTTGGATCATTAATTTTAATTTCTGTTTATGTTTCAAATCTTGGAATTGTGTATAAAATTCTTAGCATCCTTATGATCCATTCTGATGCATTTTATTATATTTTTGTTTCCATCATGAATACAACGAAGGAAATAATAATAAAAAAAAGAAAATATTTTTGAAACTATCCTCCATACAGCCAAGAACCACATAATATTTCATAAGGACATTCTGCTTTAATGCATCATTCATCTTTAGTTATGAAATAAAAGCATAACTGCACTTGGCTTTTCTTTTGGGACAACACACAACAGCAAAACTATAGCAAAAAAAGGTGTGACTTGTCATTGTACGAGACATTTCTATAGAATTATGCAGAGGAAAGCTTAATGGATTTAAATTTTATCCTTGATATCATCTTTTTTGAAGAGATGAAGAGAACAATAAATTATTTTGTAAAACTTCAACTGACGACAGTGATTTTTATTTTTTAATGAGATTGCAAAAAGGAGTGATTCTTTGTGTTGAACTTGAAAATGTTTGTTTATAAATGAATAATTTTTCAAGAAATAACATAGACTTAGTGTCTCTGTTGTCAGACATGGGATTTATAAAAATCTCTTTATTTTAAGTCCAAGAATTAAGTCATAGGGCCTTACACTCATATTCATATATTTATTTGTATAGATTTATACAATAAGATACAATATCTTCTTAGGCAGTATAAACTTAATTATTTAAATAAAAAAGTACAAGTGACCTCAACTCCAGGAATTATTGTGTTTCGCCCAATTCACAGAATCTTTTTGCTGTGATTTTTATAGAAGTCGGTAAACATCGACCAAAATGTGTGTATTAGTAGGGTATAACAGACTGACTGAAGAGCCCACTGTTATACCTTGGGCGAAACACAATAATTTCTGGAGTTGAGGTCACTTGTACTTTTTAATTGAATTTTATTCATTCACTCCATTTAAAACAAGTAATTTCAATAATTTAATATTTAAATTTCTTCATCTTCTTACTTAATTATTTATTTTCCTGATGTGTTATAAGTTACAACAAAAGAAAATAAAAGAAAACAAAATGAATTTCAATAAAAGAAAATAATAATTTAAGAAAAATTACAATATTAATTAATTATTTGAAAATAAAATTAATTAAAGAAAAATTTAATATTAAATGATATAAAATTGAGTAGGTAATGAAAGAAGAAGAAAAGGAAATAAGTTTTAGAAAGAGAAGAAATAAAAAACAAAAATTAAAAATAAGAAATAAGAAAAAGGGAAAAAGGAAAAGAAAATCATCATGATTAATGTCGAATAACTCAGTACTGCATATCATCCTTATTGATTTTTTTTTTACGTTCATTTATTTCACTTAAACACTATTACATTTTATTTTCTAGTCTAAATAAACATAAAAACTATATACATAATTGTCAATTTGTGTTATGACTTTGATGTTTATGGCCATTATATGAAACTCAAAACTTATGTTCATTTTTTCTTTTTTATATTTATACAAATGAAGTTATTTTAATGTTAACTATTATAATTAACATACATATGATATCTATTTATTCTTTATTTGATTTAAGGAAATGTGAGGAAAACCTATTTTAAAGGATTTATGAATGTTTTTTTTCTTGTAAAATTTAAATACTAAGACCTTAAATCTAACTAGAACTAACTCAATCTATATTATGTCTAGGGACCAGGCCCTGCCATGTGATCCCTATTCCATCGATCAAAAGTTTATTATAACCGTCAATCGATAGATCAGAAATCACATGGCAGGGCCTGATTATAAGTTAGCCTCAGCCCAATCAAGCCACCAATATTTAACTCGATTGAATCTTTCAAAGTTCTTTTAATCTCTTTCAGGAATGCTCACGCAGTATCTTGAGATAATTTCGCCATCTCTTATGCTTGCTGGTACATATTTAATTGTTTTGTCAGTTGGCCGTCTTGCAACATGGTATATAATATGTACGTTTGCTAAGTCTGATAGGTAGCCATGTGCATCTAGAAACAAGAATGCTTCAGGAGGTATGTATCCACTTTCCAATGTTCTTTTCAAGTACTCAGGAACAACCTGATATAAGTTCTTTTTTCGTGACACTTGCTGATCTGGCGAAGTGATTCCTCACGGGGTCCAGAACTACATTGTCAATTCTGGACAAACCGGAAGCATCTAATAAAAATTTTTTATTTGAAACAGTCGGAGTGTTGGCTCCTGTACATCTGCATGTAAGCTCTGAAACATTTTCTCTCAAACATTCTAAGCTTTTCCATGTACGAAGGATAAATATTCCACCACACTGGACTCGCATAAGTCAGAATTGGACGAACAAATGCCTGGTAATAAATAATCTTCACATCGGATCTCAGGTAGCGTGAGTAGAAAAGATTTCTGAGAGACATAAATGCCCCTCTAGCCTTTTGCAACAGTATATTTATGTGTTCATTGTAGTACAAAAACTTGCCCAAATGAACACCTAGATACTTCACAACAGTCTTTGGCTCGATTTGAAGACAATTTCAACTCATTATTTTCATATTTTTCCAGTTACGTCTCAAATCTGAATTTCCACGACTTATTGGGGTGCGGAACAGTATGGTTTCACATTTTGTATAACTCATGCTTAGTTTTCAATCAGAACAAAATTCTTGAAATCTATCAAATTTGCTTTGAAGTTTTAATTGGATTTCTTCGATTTTTGATCCGCTTGCAATAGTGTTACATCGTCAGCAAATGCTATAGAATCATCCAGTTTCCTGAGTATATCAGAAATATAAATATTAAAAACGTGCTGTGCAGTTACCGTGCCCTGCAGAATACCATTGAGGACATCAAAAACTTTGGTGGTCGTGTACTTCCTATCAGTTACAACAAATTTGTTGTCATATATAATTGACATGACCATCTTTATAAGATGTGCAGGGAATTCATAGCGTAATATTTTATATATTACCTCGTCGATCCAAACCATGTCGAAGGCTTTTTCGATATCCACTAGACAGGCAGCTGTACTTCTCTTGGCATTCAAGTTCCAATTGATATCTGAAACCAATTTTGTAACAGCGTGTACTGCCGAGTGTTAACTTTTGAACTCGAATTGGTTCTGCGGTATAGTCTCCTTTCTTCACATTCGTATAAAATCGACTTGCTAAGATCGGGGAAGAGTTCCACAGACGTATCGCATTTATAAAAATCTGTCGCTAAGACATTAAGAAGAAGTAACGTATAGGCCGAATATTTAATGTTCTAAGAGAATTCGAATGACATAATCTTATTTTAAAGGTAGGTAGGTTGATGAGCTTGCAAAACATTGTTAAGTAGTGTTAACGTTCTAAGCTTAAAAGAATTTTCAAGATTAACGCCATATATTGATTTGAAAAATTGAGAAACGTGATCATATTTTCTTAAACCGAAGATATACCTAGCTATGCTGTTATATGCAACATTACGCTTACGCTTGTGCTTATAATCACAATTATTAAAAATTTCACAGCCGTAGAGGATAATAGGAATCAGTAATGTTTAGTCCACAGCATATGAAGCCCTCCGTAAACTCTACCAATTGTTAGTCGGATATGTTGATTCCAAGAAAGTGTTTTCGTAAACGTGATTCCTAGGTTTCTTGCTGAATCGACAAATTCAATTTGCTTATTATTTATATATATTTTGGGGAATTCATATGTGTCGATTAACTTTCTTGAAATCACCAAGCATTTAGACTTAAGAGGGATTATGCACAGTCCATTTTCCTGTGACCAACTATGAACCTTGGTTAAATCCTCATTAACCTCAACTGCTGCATTTTCCACCAAACCCCGTAGAAAGCTTTTCCGTATCTGAACATCGTCAGCGTACATATCCATATACATACATGACTTGACAGCAAGCAAGCAGGTAAGTCATTTATATACATGGAGAACAATAGTGGTCCCAGTATTGAACCCTGAGGGACTCCTCTGTCCAACATGAGAAGTTCAGACACGTCACTATTTGCCACAACTGCCTGAGATCTGCAATCTAGGTATGGACTGGATCAACATTTCCAACATTTACCAATAATCGACTTTAGAGATCACTTAAATATTTAAGTGGACTCTAAATAAAGAACCATACCAATAATCGATTTAATAGTCAGCTTAAAGCTAAACGTCACTTTAAATTTTAGAGTAAAGAAACGCATGTTTAAACTCATGATTAAGTGTAAACGCCACGTTTGTGCTGTCATTCTGAAAAGCAAAGGAGACAAATAATTACCCTTATCCTCTATGTTTGTCGTTTACAATTGAATTAAATTGCTTGTTTGCGAATTTTGTTGCAAAGTTATAAAACTAATAAGGTAATTAAAATAAAGAAATATATTTATTTCTTCTTATTTGTTTATTTGTAAATTTTAATTTGAGAGTGAATGGCGGAAAACTAAGACTCAAAATCGCACGCAGTCTAAAATTTGTTTGATGAGTTTTTTTTTATGATAACTAAGATGTCATTGGACGCGATCAAAAACATATGTAGAGCTATCCAGATAGGTTTTTGTTGTTGTAATCCCATGTAAAAACACCTGATTACAAAACAGCTGCTGATGTTGGATAGCTATCCATGCTATCCGAAAAATGTTGGTATACGTTTGTATCCCAAGCGAAATTGTTAAAAAAGCCGACTACAAAATGCAAAGTCGAGATTTGTTTGCCGTCATCGAGTTGTATTTTTGAAATATAATTAAAAGAATATAATAATAAAACGCAAATCACTATTGTACTGTAACGAAGAATTTTGCCAAAAATAGTTTCAATTAACCTCTATCCAGTTTTGGTTGATCAGAAACGTATATGGATAGGAATCTATTTCCTAGATAGGCTATCGCAACGATTCTTGATCGCGGTCATTTACATTCACAGAAGCTGTCTGTTTGGCAACAAATGTAGTAGGTAATGTAGTAGAGCACTGATTAGTTAAATACGTGTTTAATTTGATTATTGGTTAACAAACAAATTAACTCGTCTCTAAAGTTAAACGTGGCGTTTTTCCAAACGCTTGTTTAGTCATTAATTTATTATTGGTAAGGCCCATATAGATAGATAAATATATATTTTATCGAATTGTTATTTAAAGAAAACAAATCAAGCATTTATAGGATTCAAAGAAAAACAAAAACTAAAGGAATTCTTATTAAAGAATAAGTACCCCGTAATTGTTCATCTGCAATAAAAAATTGATGATGTTGTGACAATGCTTTACCTACTTCAAGAGTACCGACAGGAAAAGAACAAATAAACTGCGAAATGTAGGACACATTCAGGAGTGTGTACAGAGGAAACTTGCTATAATGAATTTGGTAAACTTAACTTTGACACAGCAATGGTTTTAGCTACCTCAGAACGATGATCATTTAAAGAACAACGTGAGGTAATTTTTTACAATATTTTTAATGATTCCTGAAAGTACTAATCGTTTGTTAAAAGAGAAAAATCGTGCTGACCAGTATTAAATAATTCGCGCTAATATTGGATTCTAAGCCATAGTGCATTCGAACACACCGACCAACGCACGATATGAAGAACACGAGTTTGTTCATTTTTTTATCTTCATAGTGTCAAAATTCGATGGAATACTTTTCGAAACAAAATTAGCTGAGCAATCACAAAAAGTATTAGAGGCAGGCATAATTACATTCTAATTTATAGGTGTAACCGTATTCAAGTAATTAAGCTAATGGAACCGATTAAATTTGTTTAAACGATTAAGACCGCCATCATACAATCGAATTGAGCATAGTTTTACAATCAAATGTTTAAATAAAAATTCATTGAAAATTACATTACAAGCACCAATTTTTTACTGCGGAACTATTAAATTTGTAAAAGTATTATGTTGTCTATAAAAATGTCCTACCCAAACTGCATCTGCCCTAACACCGAAGATTTGTTTTTCTTATGAACGTTAACATGTCACATAAAAAAAAAAAAATAATAAACAAACATTAAAAACCTTATGCAATAAAATTTTATACATAAATACAAATAATATAATCCATGGTTGTCATAAAAGTACCATCCAAGCTATAAAATGCACGAGGGACAGTCAGCGTCATCTTCACCTATTTGGCTATATTTTTGCAGGATTTTTATTTTTTTCTTCGTATAGGTAGGGAGGTACCAAAGTACAGTTCTTATCTTTACCACACGTAATATTTATTTTTTTTTTTTGCTTCCATGATTCCTTCTTAAGTTTCTTGCTGTTATCCTTCTGGGTTTCTTTTTTCGTCAACAACACCATCAGTGGTGGTCCCAACGCGGTGATGTTATATATATGATGAAGAAGGATTATGAGTTTAAAGAATTTTTTTTTATTTCTCTCTATTTTGAGAGAAGTTCTATGATCTCCCTTATCCTAGACAATAAACAGGATAGTATATGTAGGCATGAACATTGGCACGTATAATAAAAATTTAAAGACACATATAGTTAGCAAACAAGCAAAAAGAGGAAAGAGGAAAATAAAAAAAAAACTCAAACTCTCGAAGTGACAACAAACATGGTTTAACATAGGTATGTTAAATTGGGTAGGGAGAGGCAAAGGACGAATTAACAAGGTTGGAAAAGCTTCCTCTTCTATCTTCTTGGGATTTTTTTTTTCAACATTCATACAGGGTATCCATGCTTGGATGGATGTTGCTTACATGGCTCTCAGATTAGGATAAGGACGAAAGAAGGATAAACTATTTTTTCTTGTGTATAGTCCTTGCTAAAAAATATAATAATAATAAAGGACCCCTCTCCATTTTTAACACAACATCATATCTACATATACTCGTACTATTACATTTATTTGAATGAAAAACCGGAAATTACATTAAAAACCCTGAGTTCTTCTATCAACATCGCAGAGTCAAGGATGAGCTGTGCCATCATCTCATGCGATATCCCTTTGTATTCCAACTACTAATTGCAAGAAGGAGGCTTTTGTTGCTTTGAGGAAAAGATTCTAATCAAAGGATATCTTTCTGTCAAGTTCTTTTGAAGATTACCTTTTATTTAAACTTTGTATCCTTTTTGAGTGTGCGGGGAGCGGGAATATTTTTGTATTTATTTCTTTACAGCAATATTTAATTAGACAGACACACAAGACACAGTTTCACTTCACAACGATAGAACAAGGATATTTTTTTTTTATAAATTTTTATTCGCGAGGATACTCTGAAGCGAATTAAATTTTTCGTTGTTTTTACTTTTTTTTTTTTCAATTTTTATTTTAGCCGAACCGACCACTTTGAAGGATTATCACAAACTGCCAAGAAAAGTGGAACAAATTCTTTCATTTATTATGGTCCTGGGTAATGATGATTATCATCGTATGGTTAAATAATCATCAGTCAAGCTCAAAGCTTATTTCCTTGCGCAGGACTTTTAGTTCAGTTAAGGTAGGAATATTCTTAAAAAAGAGAGTGAGATAAGGGGAAGTAGCGAGAGAAGGATTTGTTTTGCTTTTTGTTTTTCGTTGAATTGCGAAATTCTGAATTCTTGCCAAAAAGGACTTTTTGCAAGGATGAACCACTTCCTGCAGTTGTTACTGCAATGGTAATTAATAAACCATTTGAGTCGCAGTTGACCTCGTTTTATATATTTTTTGTCGTTTGATTTAGAACACAGTTTAACTCTTCTAAGGACATCATTCTACTCTCATCGTGTATGCTAAGTGAGCGTTAACTTTGCATGCAATAAATTACAAGATATGACGTCAAAAGGACTCGAAGCAGGGTTTTATAGACGGCGCCGGTCATACTCTTGATGAGTGTGTGAACATTTTCAAGGTCAGTAGTTGATAGTTTTCCTTGAGTTCTAAACTGGAATGTGCACCTAGAGCTAGAGCATACAATGATGGGCGAGGTTTCGGGATGCAATGGGTTTTTTGATACAAATAACTATATATAAAAAAAACTGTTATACTACCTACCTGCAATTTTGTTCGCTTTAACTTTACTGCTGTTTTAGTAACTCTCTTCTCTTATTTCTGATAAAAAAAAGAGAAAGAAACTTGTGGCGAATTCGCTAAACAAAGCTTTTTGAAATAAAACAACAACAAAATTGAAGCATGTTTGTTTGATGAGGTTCTACATACCTACATATTTTTTTTATTATTTTCTGTTTACTTTGAAAGTTGTGTAAGGTCTTTTTTTTGCGCTTCATTTCATTTACCTATAGGATTTTTTTTTTGTAAAGTAGAAAACAAGCAAAAAATTGTGGTGGTGGCGGTGGGATTGATTTTGTGATTGTCATGACCTGTGCTAACCAATTTGAATGTTGATGTAATGTAAGAGATCATGTAATGTAAGAGATCAAAAGGTAGGTTAATCTTAGAGAATTTTTAAAAAGAATATTGTTGAACTACTAAATTGGAAAATATGTTTGCTTTTGTTAACTTTTTTTTAATAATTGTACATCGCACGTGTTGTCATTTACAAGAAAGAAAAGGATTTAAATTTATGGTTTTTTTAGCTTTTTGTATTTATCTATTCTATGTTTAAGGAAGAAAACAGTTACTTTTATAATATTACACTGATAAATGAAGTTTATGTCACAGACAAAATATCCGAAAATTTCGCTTTGCCAGGCCAAGTTCTAGACAAGAGTACTACTTATGGAAAAGAAATAGGGTGTTGGAGAAATTTAAACAATAGATTGAATTCCTGGTTGTCAAACTTCAAGAAAATTAGTTTTTATTATTTTCAATTTAGCATCCGGTTTTAAGTGTTTAACTAAGAATTGATAAGAGGTCTAAGTTAAACATAGCTTTGGTTGAATTTTCGGACGTTGACTTATTTTTTAAGTTTATAATTTCAAAATATTTGAAGCTATTTGTGTAGTATACCAATTTAATTATCTTATAAAAATATAAAACCAACAATTTGTAATTAAAATCGGTCTGTATTCATTGAGCCAAAATTGTCTTAAACTATAGTTTAGTTAAACCTGGGTCTATTTGCGACTATGAATATGCCTCATTGTTTTTTCAATTTGTTTCAATTTTTAATTATTTGTTTTTAGAAATAGCACCATGCGTCTAAACGGGGTAAATTAGAAGCCCATACAATTTTTTCCTTGTTTTGGCCTAACCCTTTGTCACACCAGTAAAACAACCTACACAAAATAAATTAAACAATGAATCTGATACCGTCTACCGAATAGGATAGCAGTGGCGTGCCGTCCATATAACACGATTCCTATCGTCCTCCCTTTTAAAAATTGAACGAAAAATACTATCAAATAAACATAAACTATGCAACCCTACCAATTGATTTATAAAATTCGCACAAACACACAACATAAGCTATCGAATAAACACCGTCAATTCATTCTTCTCTTCGCTCATTGCATACACATACGCTCTCTTTGAAAGAATTAATTTAGAAATAAAACACGTCTTCCACCGTCTTATAAAATTTGTTTTGTATCTCTTTCTTCCCTGAGCATTTTAGTTTCTAGATCCTCTTTGTCCAATACGCAACAACATAGGAAAAAATAAGACGCTATTCCTCGTGTTTTACTGGCACTTGGTATTGGTATGGAATGGCATGTTTTGTATGCCTTTGCTTGACTCTGTTTCTCTTAATATTCGTTCTGTTGGGTGAAAAATAACACGCTCTTCTTTGAATTATTTGCTTTGAAAGTTGCTTATGGTGATTCTCCACTTAAAGCTCCTTTTCGTGGCCCAGACCAAAAATGGTTCAACAAATTAAAAAAACTTATTTATTTTGAAGTCAATAACAGCGCAAACAACGTTTCTAACTGGGCCACTTCTAAATTTTAAATATTTTTAGATATGTAATAAAAAAATAATTGTTTTTATGGTCCAAATGTCATTTCCGTCGCGTGTCTTCTCCTTGTTTCAGCACGGAAAATGGATTTTTTGTTGGTTTTTAAATGCACAAATTTTAATTTGTCTGAATTCCAGCATTAAGAATATGTAGTTAAATACAACTTCCCTAAAAACTAAATTTACTTATTTGAAACAATTAACTTACAATCTTTCAAACATGTGTCTCCATGTATTTGCATCATTTCCGTAAAAAAATGTTAAATACTTATAAATTCAAATTAACGGCCGTCAGTTTAAAGGATTTAGACTAAATGAAGAAACTCATTCATGCTTTCTTTTAAATATATTCAATTAAATGGGTGGGACATCAGTGTCGTGTATTATTTTAAAGTAAGTGGTTGTATTCGTCACGTGTTTCATCAATTTCGTCATTTCCGTAGGTGATAGTAAAAAAAAAATATTTTGTAACAGTCTTGTGAGGTTATTTTGCAGTTAGTTATACAAAATTAAAAAAAAAAAATATACCTTCTATTTTTCTCGTCTAAAAAGTCAAAAAACATCGATTTTCGTCATTTCCGTCGCGTCATTTCCGTCGCCTTCAGATGTGTTTTTTCTTAAAAAAAATCATGAATTTATTGCAAATCATTAAAATTTTTGTGCATGCATTTAAAACCCCTAAAAGGCAATTGCAGACCGTAAATCTGAGATAGGTGGGGAAGCGAAAACGGAACAAATTATTTATCTTTACTAGTTAAATGTCATTTCCGTACCAAACAATCATTTCCGTAAATCGATTTAATTTAGATTTTAATAACTTTAACTAAATTCCTGTAATACCGTAAGTCTTTTAAATGCATCCTGAATCACACGACCCTTGTTAAAAGGAATAATTTCCGTATCGAAGGCGTCATTTCCGTATCAAGCCCAAATTCTCAAAAACGCCTAAAATCAAGTGCCCGCACTTTAAATCATTAATTTATTCCATAATTTATAATAACACTTGAATGTATATAATTTTTTCTTAAATTTAGGTAGGGGATATTTTAGGTGCCAAAAGGAGCTTTTAACAGAGAATCACCCTTAAATACACTTTGTTTGCTTGTTTTTTGGTTAAGCTTATTGTAAATTAAACTTATTATAATATATTATAGTAAGCGGTGAAAAATAAATTCATAAAATATTATTTTAGATATAATTGCAGAATTTCATCTTCTACAGCATATCAAAAGTCTCGCAAAATCACAGCAGTCGTTTTTGGTATAAAAGCATTTAAAGAGGGGTTGTTAATGCCATCGCAATTTATAATTTCAATAAATGAATTATGTATTTTATATTAAAAGTACTTGAAATTGAATTGTAAATTCTTTAATTGTATTAAACAGGGGTAAAGGGAAGAAGGTAGGATTTATCAATCTGAAATATTTGGTATGGTTGAGTGTAAGAATATGACACATGATTTTAGGGTACTTTTTAACGCTGGATCTAAAAAAAAAAAACTTTTCTTTTATGGAAGTTTTTTAGTACAACAAGTTTAATATTAAGAAAAAATGGTAGATTTGGAATAATAGTTTCATTGGGGTGTTGTTAAACAAGAAACAAAAGAGTTCCTAAAAATATCTGTAATGAAATAGTGTTTATTTAGTTAGTTGTGAAGTTGAAGGTTTTGTTCTTTATTTTTTGTTTGATAGCTATGTAAATACTTTAGAGCTACGTTTTTAGTCTTGGTTCTGGATTGGTTTTTAAATTTTTTTTCAAAGCATAGATTTTTGCTTAACAGATTTTCTTTTGGAGGAATCGAATGAATTAAGCAAACTATGTATCTTTTTATAATTGTTTTAATGAAAGGCCACCCTATGCGTCCTATGAAAATAGACTGCACACGGAAGAGTGGTTTTTTAACTAATTTTAATGTATCTGCTTGTTTTTTTTTTTTTTTTTTTTTTTTTTTTTTTTTTTTTTTTTTTTTTTTTTTTTTTTTTTTTTGTTCAAGATACAAAGAGGTGAGTTTTTTTTACGTTCGCAGATCAATCATTTTCGTTATGTGTTCCCATTGCAAATTATTGACGCAACGCCACTATAGGATAGTATATGTGATAAACCTAAAAACCCGTAAATTAGGCCATAAATCTGATATTAATATTGGTAGTTCACAAATAAAATAGCCTTAACTTTGCTTTGCATAAAAGAGAGAGGACAAACGCGATATTTAAGAAGTGTAGATATTTTACAAATTAAAAACAAAATGCTTTTGGAAATGTTGTGAGTTTTTAACTTTAAATAATACGCGAAATAAACAGTCGGCTTGTGACAGCGGCTCTATAGTAAATATTTATAAGCATCTTACGAAATAACCACAAAACTACAGTTAATATCAACAAACATTAGGTGCAAAAGACTAAAAAGTAATGAAAAGTCGTAGAAAAAAGTACGTATACGCCTGGGTGTACCACGAGGGGTGTCCACGATTTACTTATCATTAAATTTCATAAAAAAAACATGTTTTAAATTTTTAATTTTGAAAAACAAAATTAATTTCGGTTTTTCAAAAATATATTAAATATCAAAATTGTTACTTCAAATACAAAAACAAATTTTTAATTGTAGAGTTCGAACTTTAAGGTACGTTTGAAGGCCGTTTTTAGCAAAGGAAAATCTTGGAAGGTCGGGCCAAAGAATGATAGGTAAAAAATTGCACACACAAAACTCTCAACTGCTATAATTTTCGTTATTGCGTGTTGTACACTTATTTTTGTCAAATTGTCTACTCAATTGCACTTAACAATGATGCATTTTCGTATCTTAAGTAAAATGGTCAAACCAGAGCGATGACCTATGTTACAGAAAATTCGAAATTCAAAATTCAGATTTAATTTGATCGAAACACCAAAACGAATCGCTCGTTGGCGTTTGGTGTTAAAAGACCATGGGCTAAAGACCGTTGAGAGATATTTCGAAAAAATAGATTTCATTCAACTTTAATACTGTCTACATAATGGGGCATATTCATAGTTGCAGATAGACGCAGGTTTAACTAAACTACAGTTTAAGACAATTTTGGCTCAATTAATACAGACCTATTTTAATTAGAAATTGTTAATTGTTGGTTCTATATTTTTATAAGATAATAAACTTGGTATTTTGAAATGATAAACTTAAAAAAATAGAATCAACGTCCGAAAATTCAACTAAACCTATGTTTAACTTACACCCAGGGCTAAAATGGCTATGTATGCGCCCCAATATGTTTCCACCGAATGGAAATAGCGAATTTCAGTGATTTCAGTCCAAATCTTTACATTTCAACATACAGCTTTTTCGATTTCGAAAATTGAGATTTCTTAGAAATCGCAATGAAATGTTAACACCAATGCGAGCTTTATGTTATAAACAGGTTCATTTTTCAATTTCACCACACATAGTGAATAGCTTATTCCATGCAAATAATGAGCTTTCACTCCAACGATAACCAGATAAAAAGAGAGACTTTGATTTTTAATTTGACAATATTTGAATTAAAAAAAAAATAAAAAAGCATACGACTTGCATCGAAAGGCACAAAAGTTGTTTCTGTTTATAGTTATTTTCTTAGTTTTGTGATTGTGAACACCAATTATTATAAATCCCAAAAGACTGGCTGAATTCTTGGATTTCGCTTAAGAAGCAACATATATTGTTTGATTTTTACTGTTATTTGAAATTTCGCTGCAATGAAATTATAGTAGCTATGTGCTTTCTTTAAAAGTTTTGTTGTTTGAACATTTTAGGATGCATATATTATAATAAAATAAAATAAAAACTTTTACAATTTGTGTCAGAACTTGAAATCAAAAAATAAAAGTTTGAAAATTTTATTTATAAAATTTTGCATAAGATTTGCTAAATAGAAAAATTAAAGCCTAAAGCAAGGACACAAATCTTTTAAAACCTAAATAACTTAAAAAAAAGCTTTTAAAAGCTTTCATATTTCGAAGATAAAAATTAGTCATTTAAAATTTCTGTCCGAAAACTTGGAAGGCCTATATCTTTGTCAATTTCCTTTTCGTTTGTACCAAAAATAAGCAAGGACTTTTACCGGTGGTAGTCGAGTTTATCTATTGCGGATGAATTCCGTAAGAGGTATTTGAATAAATATTTATGTTATTATTAATTAAGAAATATGCACTCCGCAACACGAGTTTTTGAAAAAATCAAACATTATTCATAAGGACGAACATTACATCCAAAAATGTTACCTAGAATACATTATTTGTCGCTGAAATAATCATTTTCGAAAATATTAGGAACCATTTTATTTTTTCATATTTTTTAAATAGCATTGGGAGGCTGAACTCGACAGTTTCTTTACTTTTTAATGTCTTTAAAAAACTGTCGAAAATGTTTGAATATATTTTTCAACTTGCATAGTATTCGAGTAACCTTCTTGGCAATAATTTAAATTTTTGAAGAGTGTTTCTTAACCTGGAGTACGTGTTTTAAGCCGGAATAGAGGTGACCTGGAAATTTCTCCTGAGTCTGGGCGGCTGGATAGTTGCCCCTTATTTTAGTCGTTCGGATTAGGCAGACTATTTCTGGTGACTACCACCATTCCTATCGACTTCCAACATGTACAAACGAATGTAGCTGCAAGTCACTAGACCCTAGATCTCGCACGAGTTGTTGTCTCATCAGTTTCTTGAGATGCAAAAATGGGGGAAACTGCATTATCGTAATTAACTGAAAAAGCTTTAAAAAAAATGTCAAAGCAATCGTTTCGCTATAAAAAGAATAGAATAATAAAATTTAACAACAGCAGACAAGCGGAATATTGTTATACAACAACTTAAAATCAAAGCTTATAGAAGCCATTAATATACAATTTGTAGCGTGACTGGTATAAAGAGCGATTACAACTCAAAGTTGTTAAATTCAAAAGAAACATATTCTCCTTATTCTGCGAAAATCGCCTGTCAGACTTATCTGTTAACCTAATTTCCATGAAATATCATAAGTCTTTGGTACTCTTTATCAAAGATAATCGTTTGAAGAAGCAAATATGTTTTTCTTCAGAGGCAAACTTTAGGAAAAGTGATTTTGTTAAAAATAAAATTCCTGTTTCTGGTTTATTGTAAATGAAAATAGAACTTTTTTGTTGACATTTTCGACAGATTGGGGGTAGAGAAATAAAACGAAGAAAAATGAGAAACTCTTTAAAAATGCCACAGGATGCGAAGAATTTATCTATACCTTCCCATTATAAGCTATTTGGATATTTGAAAAGGAATATCTCATGTAACCCCACTTTGCACTGAACGTAAAATAAAAGGATTGCAAAGCAATACATTTATAGAATTTTCTAAGGACAGACACACAGGAGGACCAACAAAAAATTGAAACAAAAATAAGAATACAAAAAAAAAATTTCAAGCAACATTAACTCCGCCTCGTCACTCTTTTGAACTTCCGCTTGCC
The DNA here is from genome assembly GCA_949320155.1 of Melangyna quadrimaculata. Taxonomy (NCBI): domain Eukaryota; kingdom Metazoa; phylum Arthropoda; class Insecta; order Diptera; family Syrphidae; genus Melangyna; species Melangyna quadrimaculata. The sequence continues at coordinate 7,199,422 of OX439485.1, read as the reverse complement.
ATCTCGAGACTCGAGAGTGTGAACACAACAAGAATCTTCGTCTGGTGAATTTCCTAGTTTCTTTCTAAATGTCCTTCGTCTCTTATCAACTTTTGTTCAGGTCTTACGAAGATGATTAATGCAAACAAACAAAAAAAACAAGGAAACGAAAAAAATCTTGTAAGAAAAATAAGCACAGAAAAGAAAAATTATGGAAAGGAAGGAATGTAATAAATTTGCCTTGATAATGAGAAAAGAAATGCGAATCGGTCTTTCCGGGGGAAAATTATAATTTTCTTTTTTTTTCGTTTATTTTGTTGCTTCTCTTTGAAGTTAACTATGACTAATGTTCTTTTCGCAGAAGTTTTTTTTTTTTCGCGGAAAAAAAAAATAATGGACAGGGGTACTCATCAGGGAGCACGAGCCTGAGAGGAAAATATTTTATCCCGTCTGCTGGTTTTCATGGGTCTGATGATGAGTCTACTATATTTTAATTTTCCTTAGTTAATTGGTTAGGACATAGAGTGCAATAATTATTTTTTTAAGGTCCTTTTTTTGGTCGTCCTTGTGGAATGTCCGACAGCCAAAGTATTAAGGAAATTAAAAATTTAAGACTATTCCCCGAACGAGGATGTTATATTAGTTGGATGGAAGGGATAATTGCATTTTATCCGTCCTCGTTTCGCCCGACAAGACCAGGGCTAACTTTTCGTTGTTTTGTTGAATGTTGTGACAAATTGATTGTAAAGGAGTTAAGAAAAAGATAAAGGAGGTGATGCTATAGAAAAAAAAAAAAAAAAAAAACAGAAGGACACTGATGAAATTCAAGGAACTTCTTAATTGAGTTGGGATACTTATGATTTATGTCGCTTGATGGCAGGGATAACCAAACCAACACACAAAATTCTGATGAAGCTTATTCAGAAAGAATGTTTGTGAGCAAAATTCACAAGTTATAATTTAATAGAGCACAACGGAAGCCCTAACTTATTGAAAAGGACGAAGAAAAAAAAAAAATTAATATAAGGCTCCCCTATTCTAGAATGCTTGTCTTGGTTTTCATCTTGGTCGTACATCTATTTGCTTACAGCTTCTTATCCTGTCAATCTAAATGTCATATCTGGTCTTATAATCGTAAAAATACCAAAATGAAGGATGGACAAAACAGACAAGAAAAAAAAAGATGGACCGATTTTTTTTCTTCTATTCTTCATCTCACACTGCCGCCATTTATGGAGTTTGTATTATTTCGTTGTTGTTGTTTTTTATAAGTGAGTGATGATGGGCACTTGAGAAGGATGTGTCTTAAAAATAATTGAATACAATCCAGATTTCGGTATTATTTTACTTGGGATTGGGATATTTTTGGAAATGCGTAATCTTTTTTTTTGTTTCCTTAAAGAAGAGAATTAACTACTTAAAGGGATTTTAAAAGCGACTTGAATATTTAAACAAAAGCTGTTAGATGGTTTGGAATAATTAAAATATTATATTTGAATGTTAAGTATAAAAAGGATATTATGATAAAATAGACATAACGAAAAAGGGTTTCAAAATCCAGCTGATGATAACAGTTGTGTATTACCTTTATTTGTTTTTATATTTTTTGATAGGAACTTTTGTTTGAACGGGAATCTGTTCGGCTTAAATATTCTGATTTTGTCGTATTCCACCTCCCAGCACTGCCACCCATATTTCACAGCATTTGTTTGTAAAATCTATTGACATACAATATACGTATTCCAATTCCGGGGATAAATGTGTGAGTAACAAATAATTGGCTTGCAATTTTAAACATTTGATATCCCACTTCTGACAATTTCATTTTTTATAGCTGAGTGAGCTTCGAAGAATGAACGCGGTTTTTGTGGATTATTCGACATTTAAGGCATGTCAAATGCGTTCTAGACTACACACAAAGTTAGTAGTACCTACATGCATTTGTCGAAAAATAAAAAAACAAATACTTTTCAGCTATAAAATCAAGAAAGAATGCGTAAACTAAAATGGATGCTAGGTAAAGGATTACTAAAAGTTTGAATTTATTTTCAAATATTATTACTCATGCACTTGCTACTTATTCCATAACCGAATTGAATCTACATATATCCGTCAATAGACAATAGTGATTTCGAAACTTGACTATTCTTTCGGTTGGAGTTGAAGACATTTCGACAAGAATGAGTTTTTAAAATTTCAAAAGGGTAGACGACAGTTTAGGACAATGGAAAATTCAAAATAAATCGATTCTCCTTTTATCTTGTTGCAAGTTTTATATGCCTTTATAATAAATTGTATGCGGATTTCGAGTCCTTAACTAATTTCTGTTTGCTTGGGAATTATAACTTGAATTTGGTAAATCATACTTTGACGCCAAACAGTGAAGAAAAGATATATAGGTTAATAATCTTTTTATCAGCTTGAAAGACTTGACTTTTAAGACAAAATATTTACTCGGTGTTTCAGAATCTTTTGCTAAAATAAGGTTTTTAGTTTTCACATAAATTTGTATACAAATTTACCTTAAAAGTTGTCAAAAGTCCATAGCTGAAGTAAAAAAAAGTGGTGTTAAACGTCAATCAAAGACCTCTTTACCAAAGTTCGAACACTCGGTTATTCGAACGTTATTTGAATACATGCTAAAATTGGTCCCTACTCCGTTTTTCGAATTTGTCCATTGTTTCTTTGTTGAGTGATTTGTTGGAAGCAGAGCCAAAAGTATTTTCCTAGAAATATTAGGGAACCACATTTCTTTGAAAAAGACTCCGTTGTTTTAAGATAAGTAGGCTGTGAGTTTAAAGGAAATTCGAAGAAGATTTTAGCATTATTCTATTCAAACTGAATCGGAAACGGGAAACGTAAAGCATCGAAGATGCCAAGAATTGTAAATGACTTGATGGTTTTGTAAGCCACGTGAGATTACCGATATCGTTTGAAATGCTTTAACAAGAGACTATGAGACTCAGCACCACACAAAGAAGTCTGATGATCGGGTTGGCGTTAGGTCTTACCGCCCAAAACCATAAAGCCAAAATTAAAAAATGCCATAAAGCCCAAAAACTGTCATATAGCCCAAAAACTGAACAAAAAATTGACACAAAGCCCAAAAGGAATGTCATTACGCTCTAAAAAAATCTCAAATGCCAAAATTCCCAAATCTAACCTTGTCATATCACCCAAAATATTTTCTGATTTTGAGTTTGGGCATTATGACATACAGTTTGGGCGTTTTGATATTTTTTTTGGGTGCTGAAACAATTTTATTTATTTTCGTTCTTAATTCTTTTCGCCCAACGTCATAAGCCCCAAATCATCACATCTCATAACGCCCAAAAACTGAAAAATCGCCCAAAATCTCACAAAAAATGCATCTCAAAGCCCAAATAAAATGTCATATCGCCCAAATAATAAACAATGTTCGAGTCCTGCAGTACTGTTGAGTGACACTTATTCGTCAGGTGGGATCAGGAAAATATTTGAAACTGCTTGTCTCAGGTAATATTCTGAAACAACGCAACAAACACCGCAGCGGGGGGGGGGGGGGGGGGGCGGCGACGCGGCCAGTGCGGGGGCGGCGCAGTTGCACAGTGCGCGGGCAGTGGCGCCGCACCGCCCCCCCCGCTGCGGTGTTTGTTGCGTTGTTTCAGAATATTACCTGAGTACCTGAGACAAGCAGTTTCAAATATTTTCCTGATCCCACTTGACGAATTGGTGTCACTCAACAGTACCTACTGCAGGACTCGAGTATTGATATTTAATTTGCGGAATTGTCTTTTCTTTTAATTTTTTCTTCTCAAACCTTTGTGGATTTGTCATTTGGGCTTGGTGAGCTTACATTTTAAAAACGTCATAGTGCCCAAAATAATTGTCATAACACCCGAAATGTATGTCACAATACCCAAATTTAAAAATATTATAAACCTTTCGGACGAAATGACATTTTAAGATTTGGGCGTTATGACATTTGAAAACTATGACATTCCTTTTGGGCGTTGTGTAATTTTTTTTATGAGATCTTGGGCGATGTGTCGCTTTTTGGGCGCTTTGACATTATCTTTATTTGGGCGTTATTACGTTGGGCGATAAGACCAACCGCCACCGCTTTAAAATTAGAACGTCATAATACCCAACAAAAAAAATGTCATAAGGCCCAAAGCTTATGTCATTGCGCCCAAATTGTAAAAAAACAAATTGTTAACAAATATTTTTGGGCGTTGACATTTTCAGTTTGGGCTTTATGGTTTTCGGAGTTAAGACCTAACGCCGATCGGGATGGCACTCGAGAAATAGCTATAACTTCAGCCAAATAACTTGGTGGTAGAAAACTTTATGTAGTTATTTTTTTTTAAACTGAACTTTATATCTCATTTTTTAGAATCTTAGTTCGAATTAGGGTGGGTTTCGAATTACCGAACTCCTACTGTATATTAAAAATGAAGTAACTTTGACCAGCTGTACAAATCATGCCGTCCAATAAAATTGTCAAAACTAATTTATTTTTTCAATTTCTTGAGTTGAAAACTTTTCGCTTGACTGGGAATATAGTTTTGCAATGGTCCTCTCCTTGTAAGCTCCAATTCAGCCTGTTAAAAAAGACAGCCAAAATACTATTGAAAAATAAATAACGGGAAAAACTTTCGACCACCATTAGGGCTGGCTACGAGACGAGAAAAGTTTCAGTCTCCGTCTCGATCTCCAGACAAGACAGAAAATTTTCGATTTTAACGAGACCGAGACGAGACTTACAAAAGTCTGGCAGAGTCTCGTCTCGTGGGCAGCCCTAACCACCATTCCAATTCCCAATAAGTGATGCATTGGGTGGTTGTTGGAGTAGTGCTGCAATAAAATTCCAACAATCATAAATAACACACATTATTTAATTGATTTTATTCATAAATAATAATTTTAAATTAGAAAACACGAACTTAAATAAATAGCCGGAATTAATTTAAATTCCGATGATGAAAATAAACTATTGCATTTGAATAAATTTATCATCATCAAACGATGCTATAATTTTATATTGCTAATTCCTATTAATTACATTTGATTATATAAAATTGTTTCCCATTTATCAGCAAAACTATGCTAAGCCCCATCATTTCGACAAAAACGAAACATGCTTATTTATCGATGTAAGTCCGTTTTAAATACGTCCTTTTTTTAATTTTTTGTTTAAATTTATTTAGTGTGTACATATCTATACAATTCTATATAGGATGCTTAAACAACTAAAAATGATGACCACCACCAATATTTATAGGACAGTGAATTAATTATTTTATAATTTGAAAATACAGTCGAGTTACTATGTTGATTGTGGTAAATAAACTTATTTTGCGGCCAAATAAACATTAATTAACCGAAAGAGGTCGGCAAATAACTTGGCATACTCTACACAATAATTATATATTCATCCTTCCTGAAAATTATAAAATACATTAAGAAGTCAGCAAAAGGCTCGTGATTTATGTTTGCGTTAGCTAACAAATTTGAAGGATTATATATTCCTTCAAATTATAATGAAATTATTTTAAAGGATTTTTCATTAAAAAAAAGCTACAAAGTGGCAAATTTAAATAGCCGGATTTTAAATATACTAGATTTCTTTTTGGTTCTTTTCATTAGAACAGTATCTGACATTTTAAAGCCTTTTCTGAGAACATGGGTTAATAAAGTTATACTTGAAAGACATTGTTGACATTTGTTGTTTACATTAAGTAAACAACAAATAGACACATTAATCTTGAAACTACGAAAGTTATAGATAAGATCGGGATTAACTAATGACGGTTTTGATGTTTGAAGTGCTGAGGTGTAAGTCGAAACAGTAAGCGTTCAAATAAATTCTTCAAGGAGATTTTATGCACTTACGAGATTGACTACAACATCTAGTTAGGTATGTTAAGCTCCAAGCAGTTTTTGAACAACCAGAGTGAAAAATTGTCAAAATAGAGGAAATCGTAAAAAAAAGTAAAGTGAGTTGCATCACCAATGAGTTTAATCACCATTTCAATATAATATTTTAAGAACGCGGTCTAAATGGCTACTTTGTAGGACGCTGTAGATTGCTTAGAAATGACTAGAGAACACAGACCGCAAACGAACAGTGTAGCAACGGATTTAATTTCAGAAGATATTCATCTAAAGAAGAATCTTCTTTTTGCAAAGATTTGTTTATCTGGAAAATCGGGTAGAATATTAACGCCCAATGAAATCTTCACAAGGGAAATTAAGTTTTTAATTTGAGCGTTGTGCCTTTTGCATGAACTAAAAGTCCTACCGCTCTACCAATTTTAATAAATCAGAAGTGCTTCATTCAAATGATAATAATTGTTAAGAAGTGGGTGGACGCCCCTCCATGAAAAATTTAATAATCTCAATTTTTCCTTGTATACACCTGAAAACCAACCGCTCTGTATATATTTAATATCAATTCTGAGCAAATCGGCGAGTGACACGCCCCTGAATGGATAATTTAGAATTTTTCAATAACTCCTTTGTATTGACCACGTTATCTACAAGTCTACCAAATTTTATCATTCTGCAACAATCTATCACTTTATAATGAATATCAATTCTGTGAAAATGGGGTGGCCATGGCACAGTGGATATAGTGTTTAACTGCTAACCTGGAGGTGTGGGTTCGATCCCCAGTCTAGATACCATTCTTTTCTATATTCCCCTACTTCAACTGGATGCCACCCGTGGAATTTCATGAGATAATTACTCTGTGCCAACAAAATCTTTCCTTTCCTTCTATTCCTTTAACTAGTGCCGTGCATTGCATTTTAAAAGACCTGAGGTCTTACAGGCATATAGTTAAAATTATAAAAAAAATGGAGTTTGTTTGCACTTCAAGCTTTATCGCTTTAGTAAATTTCATAGTTCTACGACAATAAGAAGGGCTTCAAACAATTTGTATTAATTACATGAAAATGGATGGGTGTCACGCCCCTTATTGAGAATCTCAAATTTTCCATTTTTTCAAATGTTCTTATTATAAGGCCAACCGTTTTACCGAATTGCATAATTCTGGAACTATCCGAAGTCATCCATAATCAATAATCAACTGCAGTTCCGAGAAAATGGGCGGATACTACGCCCTACCCTACCTACCAAATTTCATCATTCTACGACAATCAGAAGTGCTACATAAAATGTATATCAATTCTATGAAAATGGGCGGGTACCACGACCCTGAATGGAAAATATTAAATTTTCGTTTTGTTTTCGTTTTTTTTCTTTCCAGCACAAGGCATACCGTTGTGCGTTATTAAATGATTCTACCAAGTCGGGTAGTGCTCTATAATTTTGATGATCTGTCAGAGACTATTTTTGCGATTTTTGCAGTCTTATATCTCAGCAACCACTTATGCTAATGAATTGAAACTAGAAACTAAAGAAAAAGAAACTAAAGTTAGAGTGGGTCGAAAATTGCCTGAGTTTGATCCTGTAAAAAGGGTGTAGTGCCAGAAATTGGCTGGGCACTACCGTGCCCTTTGACAGGTTTTACTGTTCAATATAATTCATTCCCAAGAACCATGTAGTCTCTTCGATAGGATACAGTTTGGTTCCTCCAATAGATTCCAAAATATCAGACATCCCCGTTATAGTTGTCTGGTTTCGGTGCGACAGTTCTTCGTTAACGCCATAAGACTGTGGAACTCTATCCGAGGCACGTCAAGAGATTTAGTGGCCAAGCACAGTTTCGTAGAGCTCTACTTACTCATTTTCAAACTTGATTCTGTTTTCTTAACATAAAAACTATAATAGTTAATCTTCCTTTTTTTTTTTTCTTTCATTTGAGATGTATTTGTATTTTATTTAATTTCTTTATAAATTTTTGTTCCTTTTCTTTACTTTTTTTTTTTTTTTAAACAAATATTCTTTAAAACTTTCATTAAATACATTCTTATTAATATCAAAGTAGCTTTCCTTCAAATCATTGTAAAATTTAGCCTTACACTAATTTATAAGAAGTATATTCTTAATGTGTAGGTATTCATTGAATTCAATAAACAATAAACAATAAAGACGTGGGATGAAAACTTGATGATTTTAAGTCTATGCATCCCTCATTCGAGTTAATTGTTCTAGACCCTAAGTTCAGGAAGCCGTATTGTCTAGGGGAACTTGGGTGGCACGCTTCGCGGGTTCAAGGATTTTAACTACCTTTTTGGGTCTTCTGTCCCGCTCACGCGACTCCGTCGCTCCGCTTAGGGTATGCTCAGTCGCCAGGCAGGCGCCTATGTTGTCAGTTGGTGTGCTTCGAACTTTCGACTGAAGCACACCAACTGACAACGTAGGCGCCTGCCTGGCGACTGAGCATACCCTAAGCGGAGCGACGGAGTCCCGTGAGCGGGACAGAGGACCCGAAAAGGGAGTTAAGATCCTTGAACTCGCGAAGCGGGCCACCCATGGTACTCTTTTTGACACATAAACTAAAAGTACACCAACTGACAACATAAGCGCCTGCCTGGAACTGACTATGCCCTAAGTGGAGCAAAGGGAAATTATGCAAACAAAATTAAAAATTCGCGCGGTTTAAGGTGAGAAACAATTCCACAAAATTTAAGGTGAAATATATTCCCGCCCTCGGTGGGAATCAATTCCACTTTGAAAAGTGGAGCAGATTCCCATTAAAAGTGAAATAAATTCCCCCGCTGGAGCAGATTCTCGTGGAATAATTTCCCTGCACCCTTTTAACATGTTCAGTTTGGACCATTGACAATGGGACACCCTGTATAAATAAATAAATACAAATAAATTGGGTGGCGCAACGGCTCGTGAAGAACCAGGGCCTAGTGACTAACAACTCGCAACCATTCCTGTGTGCGAGTGTCGACAGGAATGAAAGGGACCTACAATTTTATGCCGAATCCGAACGACTAGACGAGAAGCACTTATTCATGACAAGTGATACTCTTGGAGGATTTGTCAATTCCTCACAAGTGGCAGTAGCCCTGAAAAAAAACTTTTGTTTTTTAGGTGGACGAGGCTAGGACACCCTGTATATGGGAGACAAATTCCTTAATGATAATTCTGTGAAATTTTGTTTTACCAACATTTTAACCAAAGCAATACAACACACGAAATATGAATGAATCAGTTCTTATTTGACCATTTTTACAGATATTCTTATTATAATCTCAAAAAGTTACATTTCGATAGCTTTTCTTGCGATGTAACGCAGGTAGGGATCAGCTAGTCACGAATATAAAGGAAGAAAACGTCATTTAATTTAATGTCATTTACCGACGAGGTCCATTGCCAATTAAAAAGTTATAGAAACTCCAACGCGATTCATTTAATAATGATGCATGCAATAGCTCGATTTCACTGAGGCGATACCTACGTACAAAAGGAACTTTTAAGTCACATCAGCAGCCTTTCTCCCTATGGGGCTGTAATACTATTATATGAACAACAACAACAACAGCCACAAAAGTACTCAATCGATATTCAAATTATAATTGGGTAGCCTTTGGTGGCTGACAATTAATATTGCAAATTATATATTTCTTAACAATCGCTCTGAGTTATTTAGTGCTCTCTCAGATAATTATGTTGTTTGTTGTTATTAAATATTATTGTACCAAAAGGACTTTTCTTCATATACCTATATGTACATAGGTAATAAATAATAGCAGCAGAGAATTCGTTGCTCGCGGTTATGAATATAAATGTCTCAACGGAACAATAAGTCTCGTCATTCATTTCCAAAAGAGAATTATTGTATTTTATCTTTTCGTTGAAAGGTCCTTCTACTCCAACATATGTATTTATGTTGTATATGTAGCTGTGTTTATCTGTGTATAACTAAGTACTTACCTTACGCTTACACACAAACAAACTTCTTGATAGCAATAATTAATCACTCTTAATAATGATAGCTCCTGAGGATAAAATTCACTTGCACAAACCATACATACCTGGAAAGATAAAAGAAGAAAAAACAAAATTATATTACACGTAAGAAATTTATACTTATAGAAGGCAATATTTTTGGGGAAAAATTACTTGTTTTTTTTTTTTAAGGAAATATTTCACACAAAATCAAGGTAGGTATAGGTTTATTTATCAGGTACTAAAGGTTTATAAACAGTAAAATATTAATAATTAAGGAGCAGAATGGAGTTTTAATGTCTTTTTTGTTGTTCTCTTTCGCTGTTTGTGAGGAAGCCTTGGTGGCTTTTGGTTACAAGAACAAAAAATAAATATTAATTTACGATCTCAAGTGCTAAGCTGATGGAAGCTATAAAATTCTTCTACGGAACATTGTCACTTCCTACCTACCAACCTACGTGTTAATAAATAGAATTTTGTGAAAAATAAATCAAACCTGCCTTAATTTTGTTTACGGTAAAAATTAATATTCATTCGTTTAAGGGTGCGTTGACATTTGGTTGTATATTAGATCTGGTAAAATAATAAGTTTTTAGAATCTGACCTAGAAGCAAGAAAAAATGAAGCTTTTATAAGTTTATGTAGTTCCAGGGTAATTTAAGTTTTTTTAACTATAAAGATCGGTTTTAATTTCATTGGTGACCTTATAAACCACTATACAGTAATGTGCGTCATAATGGCATTTTACAGGGTATTGTACATGTACATAAGACAATTTTAGAGCGTGTAGATTAGGTTAGAACAAGACAAATACAGTTAGGGTGTTCGATGTAGGTATGTAGCGGCCACGAGGGCCCACGCTTGATGACCCAATTATCGATGGATTGCGCCTTTTTGATACCATAACTCGTTTGACCTGTCGATGAAGTCGGTTTAAAAAAAAGGGATTTGGGAAGAGACCTCCCAGTGGACCATCGCCTACGCCTTCAGTTCGACTGCTATATGCTAAGCTAGACAATTTCCTAATTTGCCCAGGATGCATACGATCTGCCCCCCCCCATGGTGATCATCTAGTCCCACGTTTTTATGTGCGGTAATCCTAGTGACCTTAGTCTGTTCTCTCTGCATGACATGTGGTCAACAGAGGAAGTACCGCCCCATCCGCAGGACATCCTCCTTGGATTTCTTCTTCTTCTTCTTCTTCTTCATTTTACCGGCGATTATCATGATCTCGAGGGTGACCACAACTCTCCCACTCAACTGCTTCTCCTAAGGTTCCACTTGTGGGGTTCGCCGGGGACATCCTCCTTGGATTTATTTCGACGAATGTGGGTGATGCTTGTGGTGTGGGTGTAAGTTTGAATAATTTATTGGGGGACACTCAATATGATAGCAACTTGCCCCTGTAACTTGTTGACTGGGTTCTGGAGCGAACAATGACCCAACTGTGTGATCGTCCGGCCCTCGTGCACAATTACAATGAGCGCCCTTCAAAAGCCAGTGTCTGGTTGCTTGTCGTAAAAGGAGTTCGACGGACAAGCTGGTCCCAAAGAAACTAAAGTCAATTCTAAATTGTAGTAGATTGTGGTGTTTACAGAGGCGATGCATTTGATATAAGTTGGCAGTGTATAAGAGAAAGTAGAGATCAAAGAAAAAGAATAAAGAAGAATAAGAGAAAGAAAGAAAATAAATGTGAAAGAAGTAACTAAAGTGAAATTAAAGATTAGTCTAAGTTCAGCATTCATAGAAGAATAAAGCCAATTACTAAATTAGTAAAGAGACCGGGTTTTGATTTTATAATTGATCAAGATCTACATAAATCCATTTCGTGCCGTTGAGGAAAGAAATTAAGTCATTGATCTTAATTGCGGAGAGTTCGTTAAAGTAGTCAAGAAATGACTTACAAAAGATTGTGTACTCGTCCTGGGTCAATGCGGGATATTTACAGGATAAATTAAATCCTTTTTCTGTTGTTCTCTACAACAAAGACAGTGATAATTGTTAGGGATGCCCACGCCCAGTTATGCCACATGCTCTTCTATTGGCCAGTTTCCGGGGCATGTTGGAACGAGCATGGCTTTGTCTCTTTTGGGTCGCCATATTATATTAATAGTTCGGGATTTTGATAGTTGGACCAAATTTTTCTGCAGTTCAGTTGGTTAAACTACATATTCCACCTACGGTTGTATACGGTTGTGAGAAAAATGAGAATACATTGCCCTTCACAACTCGAAGAGAAATGTTGAATATTTCTGCAAGTGAGTTATGAAGACCTGATCCTTGCCTGGCCTGCATCAGTACCTTTGTGACTCGGTAACCAGATAAGATTAATTATCAGACTCCAAAGCTCATCCTGGCATTACTGTATCAATTAAGAGGATAATGTAGCCGAATCAATGGTTTTAACACATACCTGACTGTCTGAGAATATAGCCGAATTTCGGTTCTGGTTCGGATATTCTTTCAAGTAACTTGAATGCTGTTGTTGGGAATTCAATTTGAAAAACGAACGACAAACGGTGCGACAAAAACCTAGAAAGTTGCATCAAGAAAATAAAAGAAATTGAACGAGCGGGAGGTCTACGTTACTACTTCCCCACCCCCGCCCCGGTTTAAACAGGAGGTGCACTTTTCTAAAAATTGACTTAAAACAGAAACAAAAATATTAAGAAAAAAAAAAAAAAAACACTAATACAAACAATGTCATGTTATACCTTTTTGTAAATTAAGAAATCCATTTTTTTTATTTTATTTTTAATTAAAATAAAAACAGTTTTTGGTAAATTAATTTTCAAATTAAAAATTTTGAAACAAAAAATATTAAAGCAATTTTTTCAAATCTTATTTTTTTTTTCAAAATTTTCCGTAATTAAGTACTATTTTTGTTGTCAAAATTCAATGCTTTTATTAATTTTTAGTCAAACATTGAACACCGGATAGTTCTAGGACTTTTTCTTTTCAAAATATTAAAAAATTAAGAAATCAACTTTTTATAAAAAGGGATTTCTGGCTTTTAAAAAAGCTATAACATGACATTTTTAGTGTTACCGTTGTTTTTGTCTGTTTAAAGTAATTTCTATACTCCCCATCGTTTCGTCTAGACACGACGTCATGGTCCCACTTCTTTCTTAATGCAAGTTTGAGGAGGGGAAGAGTTCTATTTGCAACTTTAATTTCTATGACCAGTTGCCCACCATAAAATATACAATTGTTTCGTTCATATTAAATCACAAAAAACAGCAATATTTTGCTTACTCCAATACCTTACCTTAAAAACTGCAAAATAAAAGTGCATACATTTTTAAAGGAGTGTAATAACCTAGAATCTCATAAACCAACTCGTAGTTCATTCTTATTCGTCCTTATTTTACTTTTTTTTACTTGTTGTTGTTGTAAGCTCTTCTTGTTTGCTGCCATAGTGCATCCAAACACATGACAATGAACGATGAAGTACATCTCCGAGGTACAAGAGGGAAACATCTACTTGAACTATGCCAACGATGTGGTAAATCATTGCACAATATTTCATTTATGTCATACCAGCAGCATATGACTTTAGAGGATATTTCCAGGACCAACGCAAGTATACATAAGAGAAGAACAAAATAAAACTGATGATAATGATATGGGAGACGAATAAATTGTGTGCACTTTGGAAAAGGACATAAGAAACATGAAAAGGAGACAATTTTCTTTTTAACCACTACACACACACTACACACACACGTCACACATATTATACTCAACTCATATCATAGATTTGTGATATGGCATAATGTTGTCGTTTATCTTGGATGCGTTGAGAGCACGTTTTGGAGATTTTCTAGGGATTGTCTAAAGATCTTTTTATGTGTACATTTATATAAATATTGTATTTTTTCTTTGTTTTTCTTATGTAAAGATGGAAAGTGATAGTTTCCGTTCTGTTGGATAAATAAAGTTTTTTTTTTGTACACATATTTATTATTTTTTTATGAAGAAATATTGCTTAATTGCAATTGTTGTAAGATTGAGATTGAGCATCGTTTTATGTTATGAGGTTAAAATGCAATCACATTAATAAAAAAAGCAAGTGATAAGAGGATGTTGCGAGAGCCTTATGCTTTGAAAGTTTCTATAGTGAAAAAAGAATATGTTGAGGACACTGTGGCGTATACTTAACATTGTTTTCATAATTGAACCCAGGTCTCATAAAATGTAATTTTTCGTTTGTTGCAGTTTGTTTGAGAAAATTTTTTTTGGGAACATTGAGAGCAAATTTCAATATCTAATTTTGTGTAAGTAAAAAAAACTGCACAAAACAAAACGCAAAACGTTAACCACTTGGAAGAGGAGTCGTAAAAACATTTTTTTGATAGGCTTGGGTTGGGTCGAGGTAATAAAAAAATGATATAAAGGGGGTCTACCTCCCCTTAAATAAAAAAAAAAAATAATAAAAACGACGGCTTACAATGTTATGAGCTTTTTTTTAAGTCAGAAATATAGGCACTGGCTTCATTTTTTGTTGTGTCTGTGAATGTTTAGTTAATAATTAATTTTTAACTCAAACGCAGCTTTTCCATTTAAAAAAATGTACTTCGATCGAAGTCAAGCAAAATGTTCATAATTTATTGCAACCACAATTTAATTTTTTTTTTCAGGTAGGTACCGTTATTTCCTGAACTAAAAAAAATTTCAATTTTCCGTCTAGGGAATCCACAATCAACCTTAAGTCCAAAGTTTGAAGACAATCGCTTCGAGGTACAGACAAACTGACTCCCAGACAGACAGACAATTTTTTTTTTTTTTACAAATCCAAAACTGATCCTATAGTACCTACCTGTACCGCAAGTAAAAATCACCGGAGAAGTAAGCAGAATACTTTTAATTGTTTAGAATTCTGTATTTTTTTATATATATTGGTGAAAAATAAACGGTTGTCCCACTATACGGCACGATGTTAATTGTGTGTCACATCTTAACGTCAAGTTTTTTTCCCATCTTAATTTGACATTTCTGTGTTTCAGTGTTTGACAAATTCAACCATGGAGAGGTTCACAATTGAGCAGCGCGTTAAGATTGTTGAAGCCTTTAACGAAAATGGGCGTTCAAATCAAAATGCATTTCCTGCGCACTTCGTGATGAGTTTTTTGGTCAGCATAATCGACCAAATGTGTCCTCAATCGGTAGAATTGTGCGTAAATTTCAGCAAACCGGGTCTGTAGGAACAGTAAAAAACCTGTTCATGCTCGCCCAGTCCTTTCTGCGGAAAACATTGCTGTTGTTCGCGATAGTGTGGCAGAAAAGCCGTCAACCTCGATTCGTCGTCGTGCCCAACAATTGTAAATCTCACAAGCATCACTAATACGAATTTTGAAAAAAAGATTTGAATTTACATGCTTACAAGATTCAGTTGACTCAAGCGTCGTCAATCAATACGCCGAATGGTTGGTTGAACAGACATAAGTGAATGGTGACTTTAGAAAGAAAATCATCTTCCGCGACGAGACATACTTTTACCTCAGTGGATTCGTTAACGAGCAGAATTGCCGCATTTGGGCAAATGAAAATCCACGAGTGATTGTTAAAAAGATCTATTGATGCGGTTTATGGGTTGGCGGCGTCATCGGTCCGTACTTGTTCGAAAATGAGGTCGGCCAAGCAGTTACCGTGAATGGTGTTCCCTATCGCGAGATGATAACGGACTTCTTGTAGCCAGAAATTGAGGATATGGACCTGGACGATATGTGCTTCTAACATAGTGCCACTTGCCACACAGCCAACGAAACAATAGTTCTTTTGCGCGAGAAATTCAATGGCCGTGTTAACTGACGTCGGTCGTGGCGATGTTAATTGGCCGCCACGATCATGTGATTGAACACCGTTGGACTTCTTTCATTTAAAAGAAAAAGTGTACGTCAATAAGTCAAGAACAGTTTAAGAGCTAAAGGATGAGATAATTCGGCACATTAACGACATTGAACCTCAATTATGTTTCCGAGTCATTGAAAATATGGACCATCGGATAAAGGGATGCCACCAAATCCGTGGCAAGCATTTAGCCGATATTATCACACATAATTGACAGTTCTTCTATCATAATAAAAAAAACATTAAGATAATACTTTTTGTTTTATTTACAATTAACATCGTGCGTTTTCGTTGGACCACCCTTTATAAAAAAAATGATACTCACCAAATTTGAAGCAAATCCGTCCAACCGTGTTTAAGCTCTAGCTCGTTTTACCTACATCGGAATGCACAGTGGCACAGACAAACAAACCGACGGACATCTTGTCGAAAATCACTTTTAAATGGACTTCTCCAATATCGTAATGTTAAATTTGATTAAAATCTCCAAAATTATTTGGCAACTCTCTCTTATTTCTTGATAGAATATCACTATAGGGTGTGGGGGGAGATAATCCTTCGATAATTAAATTGAATTGGAATTCAAAATAAATCTAAGTGTTAAAAAAAAATTTCCCAAATAAGAGAATCTGGCTTAAAAATGTTGAAGAGCTTTTGAACACAACACACAAACTTTCATTATTTTTAACTCCTTCCTCCTTTCTCCACCATTCACCTTTCTTTGTTACGCAGTTTTTGCGTTTTAAAATAAAATTTAATAGTTCTCAAGTTTCTCTTATATGTATGTAGGTCTTCTAGATTTAATGCATGTTAAAAAAAAAACAAAGTAATCTTTCATCATGAACCAGTTCCATGAAAATTCGACTATGGGTGTATGTATTATAAAGTAGGTTCTTTATATGGACTGTGAAAACTTGAGATGATGTTGCTGTAAAATCTCACACTTTCATTTTTATTTGTAACGTTTTTAATATCTTCCGCGTTCTTTCCTTTATTTTTCTATCTCACCATTATATACAGACATGCTTACCCTAAAACAAACTATGTACCCACTCTTTTTTAATGCCATCGCCATAGTTTAAGATTACCGTCCTCTTTTCCTTGAAAGCCAAGTCAAGTTGTTGCAATTTTTCATGGGAAAAAGCATCAACTTTTCAATGGAATATAAAATTTATGTCAAAACAGCTTAACTAAAAAAGTACTTTGCTTCATCCCCAAATCCTATTAAAGGATCTTATACCAAAAATACAAAAATCCACTCATCACATATCAACAAGTCATAATACACGCCATCTTCGTCATCGTCGTTGTCGTTGTCGTTGTAGCCGTCGACTTTTCTATCTCTATACTATCAAGCATCACCAAATCCCTACGACTAAAAATAAAAGTAGGTAGGTAGGTATACGATTTTTCTATGTCACCATCACCAACACGAAAATTCAAAAAGAAAATATCCTTTTTCATCAAATTTTATCCGTTTTGCAGTTGCGGAGGTAAAAACTTTAATCCTTCACGATGTGGGTCAAATGTCTGTGTCACTTCCGAAAATAAAAATTTCCCCACCATTCTCACACTTGCGACTACCTACCTAAAGATGAAATCCTTAAGTTTGAACATGAAAAAAGGATGTACTCGTGAACACACGTGCATACAAAAAGCAACACTAAATAAAGAATTCACTCTTGCACAACCTTAATACGATGAAAAATCATTCGCCTAGAACAATCGCATTAAGGACATAAGACATTAAGGATATTTCCCGATTGGTTTTCTCCTTGTGAACTTTGCCCTACAAAAAAACTCTGTCAACGCCAATTTTCTTTCTTTTCTCTTCTCTTTCCCTTTCTTTGCAATATTGGTGCTTGTGCAGCTATACCTAGCAGCCCAAAAGTCCGCCATCCATAAAGCATTTTGTTCCATAATAGCAAATCGAGGGAGTCTCAATATTGAATCGGAAAAGTTAAACTCATGTTCTGTGGCACCATATTGTCAGATGTGGTCTGACAACAGGATATAAATGGAATCGGGAGCAATAAATGAGAATAAGTGAAAAATACATTCTCGTGTGTGTTGGCTTGGAGTTGGAGTAGAGTGTGTGGGGTTGCTTTTGCTTGCTTGGTTTGACATAGTTCGGTTCGGGCTGGTTCCTGATGGTCTGCGGAGAAGAAGAAACAAAATGGATGTCACTGTGATAAATGTCCAATCGACTGTCTTCATTTTTCTTTATCTCTGTCCTTATAGAGTAGGAAGTTTTTTTTTCTTCTTCTCCTCTGTTTGTTCTTTACTAAGTGTCTATTACTGTTTCTTGTTTGTTTGCCAATTTGTTTGTCTTGGTTTTTGTCATTTGTTTTCCAGGATTGAACGCATGAGTTAGAAAAATAAAGTTCATAAAGGGCTAAATCAGGTGTGAAGGCCTGTTTCAAAATGTAGATATTAAATTTTTGTATCTGAGTTAGAAAGAATACCTTCCACCTCTACCTTCCATATCTATTATTTAAATAGAAGTACAGTACGAATGGAAACCATTAAGCTATCTAGTAAATATAATGGCTCATAGCACTTTTGGTACTTCTCTTACCTAAAAATACTTCGTTTCAAAGGTAACGCGAGTTAGTTAATAGTAAGTATAGTCAGTTAAAACCATTCAGCCAAATTATTCAGCTTGAGGGGTGTTTAATTTAATTAATTCAGTTCAGATGAGATAGGGAATAATAGACCAGGGTGTTTTAAAAACAAAAGTACCTTCAACCTATACAACTTTTGGCTCTTCAAATTAGCTTCAATACAACCATGTGTTTACCTAAAGATATCAAATGTTTTAATGAGTATTTTAGCAGCTCTAAAACGAAATTTAAATAAGCGTTTTGAAAATACAAATATTTTAATTTTATGTTTAATTTGTGTTAGGGTGTATGTTTAGTAGTAAATCATTGAAATTTTAGGATTTAATACAAAATTATGTGTAGTTACAAGTTTTATCTCTAAGAACATGGGATAGGCACAGAATGTTCAATAACACGAAATCATTTTTTTTTAATTGCATAGTTTCTTAGCTTTAGTAGTTTTATCTAAACAGAAAAGATGCCAAGAACTAATTTGAATGTATGAACAATTTTTTTTTTTAATTTTTAGAGCGTTATTTTTTTTAAATAAGTTTTTATATACAAATTTTGAAAATATTTTGAAGAAAAAAAAATTTAAGGCGAATTTAAAGTTATTAATTATATACACATAAATTTAATTTATAATATAAAAATAATATACCTACACACACAAAATAAATTTCAAAAAATGTCATCAACCCATTTTTGAAAAATTTAATTTTTGAAAATAAAATGTATTGTTTTTTTTTATCAAAAAAGCATTTTTTTGAAAATTTTGATATGCAATATGTATTAATTATACTTTTTAGGATCATCTGCATAAAAAAGTAATATAAATCGGTTTCCCAATAATGGGAACTAGATTGCACTAATATAATATCACACACATCTTTTTATAAACATTTTTGGAGCCTTTTTCGAGAAAAATAATTTTTTTCCTAACGGGGTTTCAACATTTGTATGGATGGTACTGTTATTTTTGAAGTTAGAAACATGATAATAATAAAAAAAATTCGTTAAAACAAGTTTTGGAAAAATTGAGCATATCATTTTCAAAACAAAAATGTTTAATTATTTTTTTTTTAAATTAAAAAGAAAAAAGTTTTTTTTTTAAGAATTTTGATTTACATTTTTTGTATAATGTACTGTTTTTTATTCCCTTAAAATTTTAAATTAAGTGCAGTTAGGAAAATATGGAATGATTTAAGAGGAGATACTGATGCACATTCGGGTGGTGCGGCTAAAAAAGAATCTCTATACTCGACATTACGTCCGAAATTGACCTCGAGAGTAAATCTTTTGAGAAGCTTGACAAATGCTTTCAAAATTGAAAAAAAAAAACATATCAACAGAATCATTTTTGAGAAATTCAAAAACACAAAAAAATGGTTCTACTGGAGGTACAAAATCGTTGAAGCCGTTTTTGAGAAGAAAAAATAATATTTTCCTTTTTAGGTACAAAAATTTGTATGTAGGGTACCGTTTTATTTGGTTTAAAAAAAATTTAAAAAAAACACGTGGGCATACTACTCAAAAAACAATAGGTACCAAGGTTGTAGATAATTGTTGGTTCAAGGACAGACAGAATGTTGAGACCCACTTCTTTTTTTCGTTATCTATAATCGTAATGTTAGGTAAAATTAATATCTAGAGTTCATATTATTTTACGAATCCCCAACTTGCAATTTAGAACCTATGTACCTATATATCACATGTAAAAATATTTGGGGGTTTGTCCAAAATACACAACAAATACCTTGCTATTTACTCACCACCAGGTACCTCATGAGTGATTTGATTGTGTATCGTTATCATAATCTATTGAGTATAAACTTAAGCTTTCATTTTTGGTAGTACAGATTTTAAATTTTCTATGTGTCGGAGAAGCCCGTAAGAGTTTGACTCTGTTTTTCGGGGTTGAACATCCCGTCCCAACCCCATTTGCCCCCCATCTTGGAAAATAGTTCAAAAAGTGTTAGACTTACAAACACAAATGCAAAACATTAATATTTTTCTCAATTTTCAATTAAAAAATACAAATGGCCTCAACTCCAGAAAATAATGTCTTCAGCCCAGATATGAAAGTGGGCTCTTCAGTTAGTCTGTCATATACTTCTAAGACATAACTTTTGGACAATGTTTACCGAAGGATGTGACTAATGACTAATCAATTAAAATGTTGTTGGTCTGTTTTTAAATACACTCGCGAGCAAAAACACGGAATCACTCAAGTTTGCGTATTTACAGTGTATCAATGTATCAAACTCTTGCCTAATTTAAACAATTATAATTGGTAATTTTTGTTATTATGGCGGATAGCGCGAAAACTATCCAATGGATTTTTATGATTTTACCGTTAATTTGATGTTTTAAATTCAAGGTTCAAAACGAGCCCATTAACAAATAATTATAGATATTGTATCCATCGCGATTGTTGTTTTTAGAAGGCAAACTTGAGTGTTCATTTTTTTGCTCGCGAGTATATAAGTTAACCAAAGAGCATTAAATTCTCTATACATATTGGAGACAATTCAATTATTTTGTTCAATTCTCTACAAAAAATGTTGAAATTTTATTTTTGTGAGACTTGGTTCTAAAAATATCAAAGGTGGCCTCTATTTCGGTTAGTGTGTCATGATCATTGAGCATGCCATCTGTAATTGCCTAGAATTCTAATTGAATTTTCTATTGGTGAAACTTAAATTAACATTCTCCTGGCTCTCTGATTTAGCACACTCCACTCTCAGCAAAACCTTTTATCATAGATTTATATCTTAATTAAAGAAGAGGAACCAAAGGTCTTCAAAGGAAAGAAGGATCAAATGCCAATAGACCACTAATACCTATACACAGAGATGCAAAAATAATTTCACTCCGCCTGCACCTCCGTCTTTGTAGGGAATTTCTCGGTTTGAAAATCTCGAGTACGGGCCAAATCTCATACAGTTTTCATAATGTTCGGTGATAAAGTGGTTTTGTGGCAGAGAATGGACAAGCGGTGATAAATTCGTAGGAAGAAGCCTTTAATTCTCGTCGTCCTAACCTAAATTTTATGCGGACAAGGAATGAGTGAGTGTGCGAATGTGTCCTTGTCAATTCTCGGTTCTTTCATATGTATATTAAAACTTGATTGTAGTTATCTTGATTCAATTTATGAATAAAACCAAAAATAGGGAAAGCTCGGTCTTGCCGGGCCTGGGAAAGGAATAAAATGGGATTTTGTTGGGAAAATGCATTAATTTGAGTGAATATACAGACGTAGACATCAAATATGTATATTTATAGGAAGAGAGAGAAACTCCAGTGAAGTGCGATATGAAGGAGTGAAGGATTTATGCCATGTCAAACTAGAGATTTAATATAAATACACCGTACGGCTCTATACACATAGCCATGAGACATTGAATCCTTTGAATGAATTCGATACTTCCACTTTGTGTGATACGGGTCGGATGCGATGATGATGATGATGGGTGTCGATTGTCAAGCCAGGCATGGGCTTTATCGATTGATAAATGACAGGTATGCCATACCCTATAGCCCTATAGCAGCTTTGATTCTTCACTATAAGGAGGAAAAGTTCCAAAATGGCTATAAGTTCTAGCTATATCTAGGTAGTTGATGGGAGGGTCTGTGTTTCTATATGAAAATCGGAAGCCTGAAGTGATTGTGGTGAACAAACTAAATGAATGTTTCTTAATTGGAAAGTTCTGCGGATGAATTTGAATTGAGTGGTGTGTGGTTCGGAAAATGTTTTCATTACTTATTTATCACGCGTATCCTCTGTATCTAGATCTCCAAATATTGTATGTATTCTTAATTTAGGGCTTTTAGTCGAAAATCGATTGGTTTGTGAGTATTTATGTGTCATCTACTATTTGAAAGTGAATGCAGTTGAAAATATTCTACCCCTAGGCATCAGTTGTTGTCAATTATAACCTATTTTGTCAGGTGGTCAGTTTTTCAATTAAAGATTTTGCCACAAAAGTAAGTAGATTTATAAAAAAAAGCCTCGGTTAAGTTTGTTTTTTGTTGTTTTTTCAAAAAAATATCTGTACCTCAAAATTCAGAAACTTTAGAAATATAAGGCATAAGAAGGTTCAATAAGACAATAATTGGTTTAAAAAAGAAAGATAGAGAATGTATATCTGGCTTAAAAAACTTATACCATAACATTGTTAGTATAGCTGAGGAGAGATAGACCAACTTCTATACGATTTTGTTCTGGCGCATGGTTATAAGTCCACAGATCAAATCATTAAAATTGATTTTAAACTCACTTCGGGGGCATTTCATCGTTACGTGCGGGACATTCGTACGAAAAACCGATGCAAAACTTTAATCTATTACTAAAAATATTAAAAAAATCTTAAATATTTTTTCATAAATAAATACATAAACATGTTGTTAAAGTTATAAAAAAATATTTTTTAAATAGTTGGAAACATCTTGTCGCAGTCTGAATTTTGCTGAGTGTTACGTGTGGGACATCAAAAACACCACTGTTTTACATATTAGTTTTTGATGCACAATTTCAGCTAAACCTTAAGTTATAAATGAGTTTAAAGTCATGCATTATATTCTTCATGATTTCTCAAAATGTTTCCCAAAGTTAGAATTCAAAATTTACTTCGATAAATAATAATTTGGAGAAATTTAGTGAACGTTACATGCGGGACAAATTTGTTACGTTCGGGACACGTACGAAATTAGTATCTTAAAAATGTTTGATTTAAGCCCAAATTCCGTTTATTTATGTAGGAAGGGTTTTTATTCGTTGGGAATAGCTAGTTGGAGCCAGTTTTCTTAAAAATTGAAACCAATGCAGGAGAACTCCATCGTTACGTATTATGGAACATTCGTACAAAAAAACAATGATTTAATTTTAATTTGGCTCGAAAACTATTTATTTAATTTCAAAAAATTTTTTATAAATTATAAACTAAAATTTTATTTAAAAATTTTCAATGTGTTGTATATAATTTTAGTTAAATTTTGTGTTACACGTAAGACGATTTTTATTATTGGATGATCACCTTCCATAGGTTAAAAGTTTTTATTTTGTTTGGTCTTAGGCGTGTTGGCTCGGACTTGGCAGTTGGTTGCAGATGATTTTGTGGAAATTTGAAATTCCACGCATTGAGATGGTGGCTTTCCAGGGATTTTCATTTTTAGTTCCTTGTTGGATTGCAGACCCTGGAGTGTATTATACATAGATGGTATTTGTTGGATTGGCACTACTTTTGACGCCAAATCCGTAAAATCCTTAACTTTTGCCTTATTTGACAATTTGATATTTTTTTTTGTTCTAAAGATTAACATAGGGAACTTTAGCACCTTGGTTATTATAAATTTTAAACTCGTTACGCGCACAATAAAGCTTCAAACTGTCTGAAATACGGAAATATGTTTGCACAAAACAATTAGAGAACCTTTTGACACCAGACTTTCAATCAGTTTAAAGAATATCAAATCGCCTTTTACCGTAATGTGCGAGACAGAATAACATAAGTAAGGTTTTTAAGTGTAATCTTAGCTTGTTTTTTTTTGTTAATAAATATATTAAATTTGCCATTAAATACATAGCAGCCAAAATCGTCAAATAAGGCTCAAAATAAATTTTTCCTAAACAAGGTATAGACAAAAAAATTGCTGATAACCATTTTACATGATAATTAATGTATATAAATTAAAAGAAAGTCTCTATCGTCAAAAAAAAAAAAAACGTTACGTGTGGGACAACTTTTAAAGCTGCATTGCACAAAACATAGGGTATGTAAATTTTATTTTTCTTCTGATTTATAATGAGACGGAAACTGTGCTTACGAATATAACTCATATTTCTGATTATAAAATTCGAGTAAATTTTATAAAAGTACTTTAAACGTCACGTGCGGGACAGCAAAATAACCGTTTTTCAACCTCACTGAAATAAATTAAAATTGCAGTATTCAAAAAAAATGTTTCTTCTAAATGAACGTTAATAAATTTCTTTTTTTTTTTTTTTTGAAAAAAAATATGTCCGAATCATAAATCATGAAAACTACATCAGAAAAAAAAACTTAGTTTTTTATTTATATTTAGAAAAATCATCTAAGAAAATGTGCACGGATTCAAATTGATCTTATTAAGCAACCGTAAGTTAATTTTCAAAAAATCAAACTGCATAAAAAGAATAATATTAGGGGCTACAAACTTGCAAGCAAATTTGATCAAAAAAGTAATGTTTTAAATTTCACATCAGTTTACCATTTTTCGCACAAATAAATTGTGAACTTTAAACTCACAATAAGTGTAACCACATTATAATCTTTTTAATTAGAATACATTTAATATGATCTTGTTTATCACATGGTGTTTAAAGTGGGATGTAATTTTTTTTGTTTAGTTAAGATATGCTTGACTATCACATAGTGTCAGAAGTTGCATACAAAATTTTATTAACTGAACATCGACATTATCATATGTTGACGCTAACAAATATGGTAGGTAAGGCGAAACCCATATTTATCGTTTTCAACATCATCAAGTTAGATTTGAACAAAACGTTGCCTTTTTTAGTTAACAGTGCATAAAACATGTCAAAAACTCGAAAACATTCGAAACTTTTTCAGGGCGTTACAACCCGGCTGGAATAATTCCACCTTTCTGTCTAGTTTGGACAAGGCCCTAATAAGTTTTCAGTAGGGAAAATCTAGACGAGGAAAACTTTTCATATACTTAACAAGTACTTGCTGGATTTCAGTACCAAAAAATTAGACAAGGGACATTTTTCAAACACTCGTGAGTTCCAACTTATTGGACATGTTTCGGTAGCCCATAAGGAATGTCACTTGTACACCAAAAACAAAAATTTTATAAGCACCATGCAAGTTCAGTATCATACGACACTTTTTTCTTTCTTTTCTTTGTCTTATTTTTCATATAACAATTTTTATTATGAGAGTGGGACATCCGTATATTATAGGATTCTTCAGTAAAGAAAAACCTGTTCTAAGTAGTTCTACCTAAAAAGCCAGTAGGTACATAACATCCTGTTCTATTCTGTATGTAGTTTTATGCAATATGGTATGAAATATTAGAGTATGAAACTTATTCACTTTCGACATTGAATTGTTGTATACCGAGTAAGCCCAGCGCATTGGACTGACAAGCAAAAGATAGCGGGATCAAGTTCCCCATAAGCCAAATTTGTGTTTGCCTTATGAGGCAAAAGGACTTATAATCGCCAAGGCCCTTATTCTTGCCTTTGACAAAGCTTGCTAGCCCCTTGCCAGAATATATGTAAAACTCTCCAGTGCCTTGTCGAAGATTAGATTTTTTGTTTGCGTGGGAACTTTGATGCTTTAAAAGCAAATAAAACAAAAATAATTGTGAATAAGTCCAAAAACCAAAAACGAGCTAATAGTTTACAAACAGATTATATTTGGGACAGAAAGTGTCAAAACGAGGAAGTTGAATTGTGGTTGATTCATTTATAGGTATAATTGGGCTTTAGTCTAACAGACAGATTACAAACATACTTTAAAGTGAAATATACATACATAGGGAAATATACATACAAATTCAGATTAAACAAAAAAAAAAGATAAATCAACCCAATTCTTCAAACCTTCTATATTATAAAAACAAAATTAAGCATCAAACAATGAATTTTCCCCGTAGTTATTTTCAAAGAGCTTGTATACAAGGCTACCACAATATCAAAATCTTTCTTTGTTTAATTTTCCTTTTGACTTTAATTTAAACCTTCAACTTCAAGCCCTTAAGTTTCGAAAACAAATTAACATCAATTATGAATTCATTAATTAAACCTCGGATTCGCTAAACCTTACCCTTATACACAACCATAATTTTATGATGTACATATGCATATACGAGTAGCTATCAACGATACTTTTAGACCACGTGTCGGTATACCTTCCTTCATTTACTTGAAGACAATCACTCATAATGTGCTAATTAAATATTAAATTCATTACAAATGTCAGTCCAAATAACAGAAATGTCCTAAATTGAATTCAACGTAATTAGTCAGTATCAAGGCTCTCTGGATGTTTCTTTGCATATGGTTTGTCGTAAGCATGAATTGTGAATCTTATAACTCCCACCCTGCATACATGTCCATCGTCGGCAACGCCATTAATGTCCTTGCCTTGTTCGGTTAGGAATGCAGTAAGTATGATGGATATAACATCAAGATGCACATAACGAACCAACCAACCTGCCTGCCAAGGATAGTGTAATTTGCAATTTTGTGTTACGCCATATATGTAGCGCATTGCTTGAAATTAATTTTCTACAAATTGAAAGCTGAATCCTTACCACAGACTACAATATCCTGCACTATATATTACTCACCCACCTCACTATACTTTCCGTCTTATGCTATATTAGAACAGTGTCTTCACACCTGCAATCGCACTAATTGCAGTGTTGAAAGCCGGGTAAAGTTATGAGGGCTAGTATATCCCTTATAACCAACATAGTCAGCCTTCAGCATTTTCCCTTGTGATACCAACAAATTTTTCTTATAAAATGTAAGGCATGGAGTGACCTGATTTCTAGTTGTGTGATTTTTGAAAATTTCTCAAAAACGTTTTGAATGATTTTGATTAAACCTCCTGTCTAATAAAGTTTAAATTGATTTCCAGAGAAAAATGCTTTTCAGGTCTTAGCCAAAAAATTCAATAACCGGATATAGGCCTTTGATTTTTTTGAAAGACTTGCCTTATTTTTGGATTGGGCACGATATGTCGACTTTCAAAACATCGACTCCATAAGATCGACTTTCAATATTTCTACAGAAAAGATATCGACTAGTAAAGACCGACTGAACTAAGTATCGCAAAAAATAAGACCGATTTTTTAAAATGCAATTTTTAAAATATCGACTGTTTATGACAATTTAATAATTGAGATTTTGATAGTCGAATTTTGTAAATCGACATTTTAATAGTCCATAAACCATAATCTGATCAAAATGTCGACAGTTGAAATATCTCACTGGCTGGTTTCGCATACTTCAATCACACGTTATGCTATTGTTTAAGGCTGAACACTGAACATGTGTCGACATTTTTTTGTCGAGATTATTAAAGTCGATCATATAAAAAACGATATTTTAAAAGTCGGCATTTCGTTCAATTTTATTGAGAAAAAATATCGACAAGTCTATATTTTACTCGACTTTTTTCTTTTAGTCAAGTCGAGATTGCATAATGTCGACATTTTTTTTAGTCGACCAAAAATTGACGGCATTTTAAATTTCAAAAAAGTCGATAAAAGTCGACATTTTGACCAGTCGAGCTTTTTTGGCCGATCATTCGTACCAAACCCCTTAATTTTGCAGGTTAATCCGAATATCTCGTAAATGACTAGACCAATTTCGTTATAATCTTATACACAGGTACTCCTAAGCAGTATTAAAAATATTGCATTCAAGAAATAATACACTTTGCTATAAACGAACAAAATAAGGAAACAATAATTTCTTGTATTTATTTTTTTTTTTTTTTCATGAAAATTTGACTGAATTTTAGCAAATTTTGCATCTTGGATTCAAGGATATCGTGACGAAGTTTTCCATTAATAAATCTTAATTTTATTAGAAGTTTGAAATTTGGTTACACCGCATTTTGCAAAATAAAAACCCATACAAATTCCATCCAGGCTGGTCACCTCAGCCAAAACTCTTATATATATTAAGATCAGAACGGGAAACGACAATCCTCCTCCTCCTCGTCCTCACTTAATGACATAACGCATTCAGTCAATTTGGCCTCGCCTCACTAAATAGCATTGCCAAATGAAACTACTTTGCTCTTCAATTGACTTCTGCATTGCTGATTCCCAAATGATGATGCCACTGCTGCCACTGCATCATCATCATTTGGGAATATAAAGGAAGCAATCGATTTTCGTCTGCCAAACTGCCAAAACTGCCTTGGATAAACATTTACTTTCAAGTGTTGGCCTTTTCGGATAAGCCCAAGAGAAGTTAATATGTACATTATAGGTAAAGGGGCGAGCTATGGGATATATAGAAACAGAAAGCACATCAAAACTTAAAGAAGAAGAACGGGCAAGGGTGAATTATAGAATCTGTTTGCACACCAATTGAAATGGTTGCCACTTAAATAGCCAATCAGACAATGAGATATGTACATATAGTAAGTTGGAATGAACTTATTTGTGTGTATATTATGCGAATATGACGCCAATTTGTGGATTTAAATTAATTGAAATTGTACCTTTTGACTATTAGTTATAATGCAATAGTAATAATTTCTAGATACCGATAGGCAGAACTGTCATATTAATTTATTGAAAATTCGTATAATTCAATCTACTGAAAGTTAGGGGAAATAGGTCTCAGATAAATAAATATTATGAGTACCTATAGCCCAGTCAAATTCGACAATAAATTCGCAAAGCGCGATGTAGTTCTGCATTTTTGATATGTTGTTGGGGAATGTTAGAGTAGTCTGTAGCTAAGTTTGCAACTTCGAAAAACATGTGCTCGCTGCAGGAAAAATGCAACAGTGAAAAAAACGCTAAAATCACCCCATTTTTCCGACATTTCTCTTTATAACTTTGGAAATATGCAACTTAGAAAAAAACCATCTGCTATAAACTCGTTTGTTATAAAATTTTCTACAAGACCACATTAGTTTAGTTTTTTAACTATGAATTTAAAAAAAAATCTGAAAAACTAAGTAATTTTGAAGCACTCAAAAAGTAGGTCAAAAATTGTCCAATTCTGCTAAAAAATTGGAATCAAATAATCTTGAGTATTACAAGACGAAATTCGAAAATTCAATCCAAATCCGTCAAATAGTTTTGGCAAGAAACATGATGTTAACTAAGTGCAACACGCAATGTTTACATCATTGCTGTGGTCAGAGTAGGACACTTAAGTTGCCACACATTTTTGTACAAGTACTATGAATCCTTAACTATCATAAAATATAGTTACAATATTTATATCTTTTTCTAAGCAACTTGGTAGCGATTTTAAAAGTTGCGAAAATTGTTCACTTGGCATGTAAATATGTTATTCCGTGAACATTTTCGAGACTTTCAAATTCACTACCCCAACAACATATCAAAAATGTAGAACTACATCGCGCTTTGCGAATTTAGCACTTTTTTTTGTAATTATTGACTGGGCTACTATAACAATATTGTCAGTCATTTATGAGGCAAAACAGAAAAAAAAAACATACTTTTCGGCGTTTTAATTCTGAGAGAATGAAAATTTCGAAATCTCTGATATTTTGTTTTCTTTAGATCACATACTAAAATTGCATACTTTTAGAAGACTTGTAAAACTTTGAAGTGCTATAACTTCTAAATGGTAAGTTACAAAACAATTTTGCACTACGGTTTTTCGAACTTACACGAAAACTGTGTATTCTTTTCAAAAAAGAGATGTAGGTACACATTGTAGCTCATGTAATTCTATACAAAAAAGATTATAACAATTTTTGTTCGTACAGTTGATAGATTTGGAGAAAAACGGTCAAAAAAATTGGGGTGTAGTGAAGTGCAAAGTGTTTATTTTGGCGTTAGATTAACGGTTAATAATTTGTCAAATATTCATGATACAGGGCTCATTTTGAAGGTTACTAAGAGCATTCCAAAAAATTTGGTGACAATTATCAAAAAAAGAAGTCCAAGGTATTTGGGATATCTCAGAAAAAGTTAAACCACCATTTTGACGAAAAATTGAACTTTGGGCCGCTATAACTTAAGAAATAACTGACGTACAGAGGTTGTTAATATGTCATTTTGTAGATAATTGTCATTTTTTTTAGGCTGGCACATTTACTTTCCATTTCCACTCTTAGAACTTGTTTTTTTTTTAATTAGAAAACATTTTTCAAACACAGCACAAAAAAATGTTCCCGATGTCTCCCATTTTATTACATTTTGTTGACTAAATGTACTACACCCAAACATTTTCCACCGTTTTTTTCCACATCAAACATCTTCTTCTTCATTTAACCGGCGATTATCATGATCTCACCTAAGGTTCAAGTTGTGGGGTTCACCGGGTTGATCAATTGTACACAAAAAAACTTTTATAATCTTTTTTTGTGTAGAATTTCATGAGCGTTTTTTTATCATACAAATTATGAAATACATCAGCCAAGTAGAAGACTTAGCATTATTTAATTGGGCTTGTTGAATTATTGATTCAATAAAGCATTTAACAGCCTTTAGTCCATAAAAATTGGCGTTTCGGCCCGGCGTTCTCACTTGGACTCTTCAGTTGACAGTGAGGGCCTTGTCAAGACGCAATTTTTATTAAGTTCAGTCCAGCTTACATCAATTTTACAGCGAAAATCAATTGTGAACTATATCCAACCCAATTAGAATTTCTAATCAAGAATTGTTGGAAATTTTGTTACCCGTGGCCTGGCATTGTTTACATATGAGTGTTTTTTATAATACAAATTCTATATACTACTGAAGTACATCAGCCAAGTAGAAGACTTAGCATTATTTAATTAGACTTGTTAAATTATTGATTCAATATAGCTTTTAAAGGCCTTTTAATTTCATGAGCTGTGTACCTTTTATCAAAAGAACCTATAGTTTTTGAGTAATTTGGAAAAAACTGAACTGTACTGTAAGGGTACTTTTTAGGAAGGTACTTTAAGGATGCAAAATGAAGCTCTCCACCAAAATGGAGCTTTGTCGGAATTTTTTCGAAGTGAGTATCTGATTTTCCTAGACAACCTAGCAATTCCAATCATAAAATTTTCAAAATACACTCAAAATAAAACTACAAATATGTATGTAAGTAACAATTGTCTTGTTAAATTGACAACGTGCGCTTTTCCGTATAACCTTGCAGATAACTAAACAAATTACAGGATTTCAGTAAAATGATTAAAATACGGCAAATATTTTAATAAAAATGTAGTTTATTTAATAAGAAATCATGTTGTTTTTTACTTGAAATTCTTCTAAATGAATTTTGCCTCCAAATTTTGACATAGGAAGTGATATTTTCAACCTAGATCATGCTATTTTAACATTGCTTCTTGTAAATTTCAATTTGACTGCATGCACCTGCGCGCTTTACGTTTAATTTATTAACTTTAACACTTGTTTTCCTGTTTATATCACACCCAACTTAGAAGGTTATTTCTGAAAAGTTAGAGATCGAAATATGTTCCAAAACTCGATACTTCCAAAGTTAGGGAATATTCAAAATAAAACATGCATGTATATAATTGGAAGATCATCAGTTTCTGATTTCTTAAATGTATTCGTCTTAAGGCTTATGATACATTTATCTTACTATTTTACAATTCTAATTTAGTTTATCCTTGTTGACAAATAAATTTAGAGCAAAATTCTTGTCCCTATAAAATATGTAAAATCAACTTAAATATTCTTCTCATTCAACAACAACAAAAGTAAATATACAAATCTGCTGGATGGCAAAATGGTCGTATATATTCTACGACACTTGAACTTATTCTTAATTGATTTTCTTTTGCAAACAAAAATTAAAGCAATTAGCTTCTTCAGATTTTCCATTTTTTTTTGTTTTTGTTTTTGCTTCAAATCAATAATGAAAGTTTATTTCCTGAATATTTTACAATAATTACAAAACAAGAAGTAACATTCATCATGAGTTCTTTAAAGTTTGTTGCTCTTTTAAGAAGTTCTATCTTTTTAAGTTCACAAAATAAAACAAGAATATGAACGAATTGGGTGAGTGACTGACGTGTAACAGAGCAAATTAAAAAATGCATCAGCTTTTCCCAATAATTGTCTGGATGAGAGACAAGCAAAAGATTTATTTGGTAGATACATTAATACAAGTTTTTTTTTTTAAATGGAAGAAGAAAATAGCAGTTCTTAGGTAAGGAGTGATGGAAAATAGATGAAGAGTTAAAAATAATGTTAGCTCTTTCAAGCTCGTTAAAACACTTAAATAAAATGCACGTCTGTTTCGCAGTAACTTCTCACTTTTATGCCAGGACTAGATTGTGGCTAGACATTCAAATGTACGAATATGTTGATGGTTCAAAAATTCCCTATAAGCAAGTTGAAAAGGATAACGATATAAACGACGAACAATAGCAACATAATCTTCTTACAACATTAGGGGATTTTCTCCCCTCTTTAACAAATCCCCATAACAACAGACACCAAAAGAAAAAGAAGCGTAGGTATAATGACGCCACCCAGGGCGTCTTCATTGAAGACCACTCATTGGTATACGATATTACCTTTCCTTGTTGTGTCTGTATATTCATTTTCAACATTTCTTACCCTAACGAATGTCCTTGCCATTAATACACGACACAGAGAGCCATTCATTATGCCATTCACAGAGAAAAGATATTTGTTTCATTTCAACACCTTCCGACACGACGCGCAGTCTTTTCTATACATAATAACAACAACAAAACAAAAACATTGTTAATGTGCGTCAGAATTATTCCTTTCACGTGTTACCAAAAAGAAATTTGTGTTCCTTGGAAGTGTTTCTAAATGGATTTTTACCACTCTTTCTTCTATCATATGCCTACATAAATTAAGACATACGATTTTTGTTTACTGCCAGTAACCTTAACTATACAGTTAGTTTTGTCTTGTATTTACATTCTAAATGTGCCAGTCAATTGTTTGTGTTGCGAATACAACTCAATTTCAAATAGATTTTTTCAGATATGTCCTACAGAATGTTAAAGCCAAATTTGTATAAAATTGGGAACATTTTTAAAAAAAGCTTATACAAGACGGCGCAAAATTAATAACCCTATCGGGGTTGTTATAATTTTAGCAAATGGCGTCCTACTTACGTTTGTACGTCAGCGGTACAAATTATCAAAACTCCGGTCAATTGCTTGCGTATGCAGATGCCATTGACATTGTTGGCGCATTTCCGAGCATTGAATCGGAGGTGGCTAAAATGGGATTGGCGGTTAATAAGAGCAAGACGAAGTATACGCTGTTATCGAGAAAGGAAGCTCAACATTGTCGACTTAGGTAAAATATCGCGATGGACAGATATAACTTCGAAATTATCAAGGACTTTGTCTACCTGGGATCCACTACTTTTCACTAACTTTGAAAATTTGAAAACATCCGTAGTAATAGTATAACAAGAGAACAGTAAAACTAAACAGCAACAAAATGCACGACTTGTTCGTACGTTCAGGGGCTTGAAATTTAAAATAAATTAAATTGTCCACCAAAAAAAAAAACAATTGTTTGTGCCAAACTAACGGTTGTTTACTAATGTATGGTAGGAAAGTACAGTTGTGTTTTATTTCAGGAACATTTTTTTTGTTAAACCTTCTAAGTAGTGAAAAACCAGCACTATATATACCTATTTTAGATAAGTACGGACGAAATAATTGTAGTTTGCCAAATTTACTTTTTTTTTAATTCTGTATCCTTTAATTCAAAATTTACATATTTTTTTTTAAATTTTAACTATGACTGTAAAACCTGAGGTCTTTTAAATGCAATGCACATCACAAGTTAGAAGGAAAGAATTTTTGTTCGAACACGTTGGTACATTGCAGAGTTTTGAAATGCGAAATTTTGAAATATACAAAATTTTGAAATATGCAACATTTTGAAAGAGGCAATTTTGAAAGAAAAACAACTTAATTTTTGAATTAAATACATACATATTTAGATTGAAATTCAGTTCGCAATTTGTGATGACCAATTTATTTTCTCGTTTTTACTTGGTTTAGGATTCGTGCATAAAATCGAATTCGAGATAATAATTTTACCTAACATAACGATGATAAATAACGCGAAAAAGTGTGGCTCTTAATTCTGTCTGTTTGTCTGTCTGCACCTCGAACAGCACCCTAAACCACTGAATCGATTTTCTTCAAACTTTGAATTTAAGGTTAGAGGGGGAATTGAAATTTAGCTAAATAAAATAACGGTTCCTTCCACACAAGACACAACTATTATCAAAAAGTAATTTATCTCAAAAACGGTTTTGATAAAAAAAAAAATAAAATTAAAGTATGGTCAATATTTTGATAAAAAATATTTTACAAATAACGATTATTAACGGTACCTGTCGTAGAACCGATTTTGTGGTTTTCAAATTTCTCTTTAAATATTGAAAAATACCGACTTCAACCGATTTTTTAAACAACAATTTTGAATATATGTACATATTTTCGGTTTGTTTTTTTTTGAAAATTCAATATTTTGAAAACGGGTTAAGGAACATTTTTTTTGTGTAACATTGTATTTTATTAAATACGAAGAGTTGGCTTACCAGATTTTATTTAAAAAAAACTGAAAACAATTGATACATTATATAAAAAATTATTTTTTAGAAAACCGCTCTAACGATTCGTAGTAGCCCATAGCGTAATGGTTAGTACGTTCGACTGTCACGCTGAAGGTCTGGGTTCGCTTCCCAGCCGCGTCCACCTAAAAACTAAAAAGTTTTTTTTCAGGGCTACTGCCTCTTGCGAGGAATTGACAAATCCTCCAAGAGTATCACTTGTCACGAATAAGTGCTTCTCGTCTAGCCGTTCGGATTCGGCATAAAATTGTAGGTCCCTTGCATTCCTGTCGACAGGCACACACAGGAATGGTTGCGAGTTGCTAGTCACTACACCCTGGTTCTTCACGAGCCGTTGTGCCACCCGATTTATTTATTTATTTTATGATCTAACGATTTTTCGATTTTTCATAAATTCATATTTCTGAAACAAATCAGATGGCCTACTGTTTTTGGAGCTCTAACTATTTTGAATGCTTTTCTTCGGCTATTTAAATAGTTAATGGGTATTTATAGCAATCATTTATGTTTAACATTTTTAAAAACTTTTTTTTAAGATATCATAATTATGGCACCAATTATTTACGTCGTCAATTTCTAACAACGTTGAAACTTTATAAAGTTGTTGCCTCTCCTCTGCCATGAAAACATTGGGGCCGCCACACCCACCAACAAAACGACCATCTTCAAGTATGCACATAAGGCATAGGTAAGCGCAAAAATATTGAACAATTGTTTTTTAGTTTTGTAGATTAGATTATTTGATTCCTAAATTTCGGAAGTCAAAACCAAACTATGGGTAATTTTAAAAAAGAATTAAAACACATCGCAACCACATACATTCAAAGTTTTCGTAATTGTGGAATAAACTGAATCATTTAGTGGTTACGAGAATAGTTTATTAACTAACTTACAGGTAAATACGAAAATGGGCACGACTGGATCGCACAAACTTGCTCTAGAAATTGATGATGTACAAGTACATAGCTATTGGTTCCAAAATATTTTGATAGCATTAAAAAAAAAAATAAAACACATAAATTATTACTTTAAATTACTATAAATTTATTATTTTAATGGCTTTTAGAGCTAGAGCTCAAAATCAAGTATGCCATCTGATTTGGTTGATAAATATGAATTTATGAAAAAAAAAAAATAAAAAATCGTTGGAGCGGTTTTCTTAAAAATTATTTTTTTAGACAAACCTTAAAATTTTCGCTCATTTTCAAAAATAAAATCTAGTATGCCCGTTTTCAAGATACTGAATTTTCAAAGAAATCCAAAAATCATTTTTTTTGAAAATTTATATAAATTATTTGAATTGTGAAGGAGCTCTTGTATACAAATTTTGGTTGAAATCGGAGCAGGCGTCTACGAGAAATTTGAAAACAAAAAAATCGGTTCTATGACAGGTATCTACCTTAACTAACCGTTATTGGTAAAGTTTGTTTTTATCGACATATTGACCATACCTTAAATAGTAAACGCCCATCTTCTTATCAAAATTCTTGGAGCCGTTTTCGAGAAAAATAACACTACTTTAAAAAATATTTTTTTTTCTTACCCAACAGTTACTTGTACTAGATTTGTTCCCTCTTTTTCCCCTTAATAATAAAATATATGTCACAAATTTTTATAACGTCAAATTTGTTTAATATACCGTTAAGAGGTTTTCATGCAATATCAATATTGGCTTTTAGTTAGTGAGTTATTATTGATTTCTTAAACTGAATTGTTCATCTTTTACTGTTTTAAAATTTCTCCAAGACAGTGTAAATTAGGCCAGGAACCTTTTTCAATGTTTGTGGTAAGATTATTTCAACAAAAACCAAGAGGTGGCCTCTTCGTTAAGTCATCATGTGACAAACATTTATAAAAAATGGGTTCCTGGAGAAGTGTGTGAAAAGTGGAGATGTACATATAAACGAACTGGGCTACAGGAAATCCTATACATATACAATACATACTTGAAATTTGGAGTCCAAATTCTTTGGATGGAGCGATCAATGTTTTAAAGAAATTTGTCAAAAAACCAAAGAAATCAAAGGGCAAGTGAACCTTTTTTAGGGCAACACTAAAAAAAAGCGACGACTATGCAAATATTGTTTGCAATATATTGAAGAGTTACAAAATGGGTGTAAACTTAAACATAATGATTAAAAAATCATTTTTTAGATTCGCACTGAGATTTGTTTTTGAAAACCTGGGAAGCGTAGGCGGTGAAAATGGTGAACGATTTCGTCATAATTTAAAATCTTATGATGAGAGGTAAGAAGGTTTTTGGGATCAACAGAAACTGACAGTAATCAGGATAGTAACAGAGTATTTTATGTCACATTTGATTTGTTCGTGAAAAAAAAATTATTAAAAAGCAGCATTTCCTAACTTAATTTATTTGAATTTTGTTTTAACAAAATCGTGGGACCCGTTTTTGAGAAAAATACTATTTTCCTTTTTGGCGAGAAAAAAATGTATGGCAGGTACCGTTATTTTTGGTCCTAAATAAAAATTTAAAAAAAAACGTCTGGGCATATTAGTCAAAAAACACTATGGATAATGTATTTACCAAGTTTGAAGAAAATCCCTCCAGCCGTTAAGGCTGTACGGGCGAGGACAGACAGACCAGACAGAAAGAATTGCGGGACCCACATTTTTGGCGTTCTCTATCACCGTAATGTTAGGGAAAATTATTATCTCGAGTTCGATTTTTTTTTTTACGAATCCATAACTTACCATATAGTATCGCAAGTAAAAATATCAATTTAAAGTTAACATTTATGTTTTAACTTAATAAACATCGTCATCGTACGCTACAGTTGTTAGTTACGAGAGCAAGTTTATGCGATCCAGTCTTGCCCATTTTTTGTTTATATATTCAGCACTTAAAATGTAAGTTTAAGTACCTTAACATAACTCTGAATTAAATTTGTATAATGTTTTTTAAATTTTTGTAAATAAATTAGGTTTATAAATACTTTAGATCCAATTTGTTCGTTCATTTGTGAATATTCCTTTTTTTTTCAAGCTTCAAAATAGAATTACATGTGAATATACCAGTGTTACCACTGCGACTCATTTGAGTCAAAAGGGACTCATTTCTTTAAACTTGGCTCAGGGACTCATCTCTTTTAGATTTGGCTCATTTTTTTAAGAGTACAAATAAACACTCAATATGGTTGAGTCAATTTTTAAGTTCACACGCTTTTATTTCATTTTGCTGAAAAAAATGTATGTAAAATAAGTAAGTTTAATAATATTTATGAATTAAATATTTTTTTTTCTATGATTTCAAAGTATTTATATTTATTATTAAAAAAAAATGGAAAAAAAAAAAGAGATTTTTTTTGTGACTCATTTATTTTCAAATGATTCATTTTTTCAGCCTCCAGGACTCAATAAAAATTAAACGTGCGGTAATACTGGTATTTACCAACCTAAGAGAATTTTAACACCAAATCTAAAAACATTTTTATTTTGAATATTAAGTTTGGGTTTGATTGAAAATATTTCTCAGAATCCATTTATCTAACTCTTAATTATTTGCTCACCCGTGGTAAAAATAAAAACCCTATTAACCCTAAAAGCATTTATCTATGCCATGTATACCTACAAATGTGTGTAAGTATATGTGACATAAGCTCTTCCATCAAAAACTTAATAATTGCCATAAATCGATTGATTAACAAACTTTTAATCGCCGGCAAAACTTTTACGAAGAAAACTTCCCAACTAAGTACAATAAGGAATTCTTATACATCGAAGAAAATTTTTCCCAAAACCACGAAAGAAGTTATGAAGCAGATTTTACAGACATCACAACGAAATGAAGAAATCTAAAGTTATCATAGAAACTGAAGATAGATATAAACACATTTTCAGTAAAAGAGACATTTAAAAGGAAACAAATAAAATACAAAACTGAATAAAGTTGGGAAGGCAGGTGCTACGTCAAAAGGCCAAAGACAAATGGACAATACTGCCTGTAAAATGTGTGTCAATTTGTAAATTTGAGAAACAAAAAAAAAATTACACTCAAAAAAAGAACAATGATATGAAACAACTAATGGTTGAAATGGAAAACAAAAAGGAAAATATTACATAGAAGACAAGAAAAAAACAGTGATATCCTTACAAAACAAAATATTCCTGTGTAATATTTTTCAAAGCTCACGTCATATCTCGCCCCTGTGGCAGGAGACAAATAACTTGTCACACAAACTAGCAATGAGCTGACAAAACCTTTTCCTTTCTCCATTGGATGTGTGTGAGCAAGAAGTGTAACCCAGAGAGCGAGTATTTTTTGTATTTAGGATCCAGATCCAGATATTGAACAACTGTCCTCCCTGCTCCCAGGTTCAGTTGCCCTCATCCCCGCATAATATGTGTATCTGTTCTGTATATAGAGAATGTGACAACGATACAAAATGTCCTTTTCACCACATTCGAGAAAGATATGTTTGAAATATATTTCTTCTCGTACTCGTATCTATCTGCTGCAGATATGAGATGCTAACGGTAAGGTAAAATAAGGATATGAGTTTATCTTTTCCTCTCTGCCACTGCCACTGCCACCCACTCTTCTGTGGATGGCTAATGTTTCTGACATTTTCGTGGAAAAATAAAACGATATCGTTACGGGCAAATCCGAAAAAAATAAAATTAAAAAAAAAATGAAACGAGATGTCATCGTTCCGTAGTCGCAGATTGAAAAGTAGACAAAAAAAATAATACGTTGACAATTTACTTGTATCTTTCTCTATGGTTGGATTATCTTAAATTGGTTAGAGTGAGGTTTCATGTGTGGTTTGCTTTGCAGATAAAAGTCAAAATTTAACAAGTTTTAAAAGAGATTTTTTTTTGCTATACGTATGTACTTGTTCAGTTGCATTATTTGTAGAATTTTATTTAAAAGGAAGTGTTTTTTACAAGAAAATGTTTAAAATGATTTTTCACTCAAGTTAGATTCTTGAGTAAAAATCTTTCAAAACGATATCTATTCAAATTGGGTCTTATCTCAAAACATACATTTCTATATATGTACATAATGTAGAGTAGGTATTAAAGGATAAAAGGACTGACTGACGGAAGTGTATTAAAGTTCAAGTCTGCAGTCATTGGTCTGAGAAATTGGAAATTCAGAGGAAGCACTTCTTAAAATATCTATAACCGAGCGTAAAAATTACCTTTTTCGATATGGGGTGAAATAAGATACATAATGTGAAAGAAATGAGATGAGTTTTCGAATGGATGCCTGCATTTTTATCATGTATGAATTAATTCTAATAAAACTAAATTAACAAAATTCTATTGTTTACGCTTGTCTTTTTCGAAATGGAACGAATTTGTTCGCATTTATAAACGAACGATAAAAATATTTTCACAGTGTTTGTATTGAATTACGAGAACGGTTGATTGTGGTAGGCAAACTTTCTACATATCTATTAACCAAGAAGAAAATTATATTAATTTCTTAAGTTTTAATGAGGAATTTGAAATTAGGTTTGTGACGCTTGTGTCTGGCACTGTAAAACCCCGAAATAATCGAATTCTAGATTTCTTCCGTAAATCTTAGAACTTTTCAGCAACATTGATAAAAGTAAGAAATGTTTTATTTTTATGATTTATTTCGGATTTTAACCACCATGGATTTCGTAAATGGACCATTCAAGGTCCAAGAAACTGTGTTGATGTTGCAAGCGGAGTATGGCAGTTGCGTTAGCGGACAGAGAACCCAAAAATGGAAAGAACATTTTTGGAAACCGCGAAGCTGTCTACCCAAGGTGTTCCAGTCCAAAAAGATGTTGGAAAGATTAGGAATAAATTATGAAAACAAAATACTTCACACTTTTACTAACGTCGCTAAAAATTCTAGATTTGACCGGTAAATTCTAGGACTTCCTCATTTCGAAGTATTTTCTTTATTTTTATGAAGTGGGTGTAGGAGTCTGAAATTTCAAGAAATTATGAATCAAGTTCCTCTCTTACCACTAAGTAGAGAACGTTACAGTCTAACAGTCTAAGTTGGCTAAGAGCCGATTTTTCAGTCATCAGTAAAACTATCAGAAGAATGAATACTTTACATAAAGCAACAGGAACAAATTTGTTTGTTTTATTCTACGCATAAGAACTATCGGGTTTTTCAATAAGAGCGCTACAAACGTTTTTTTAAATAAAACAAAAACGATTTTGGATACGTTCGATGCCATTATGTATGAATTTCAAATTCTTTTGCATGGCCACCACGGGAACGCTTGCAGAAGTCCAGACGCTGAACCCAATTTTCGACGGTTTTCAAGCATAAATTGGCCGATACTGCTGCAATTTCACCTTCGATATTCGTACGAAGTTCATCAATCGTCGCTGGATTGTTGGCATAGACCAAAGACTTGACGTAGCCCCACAGGAAATAGTCTAACGGCGTCAAATCGCACGACCAAGGTGGCTAAGCGACTGGACCATTTCGTGAGATAACACGTTCTCCAAACTTGGTTTCCAATAAATTGATTGTGACATTCGCTGTGTGGCTTGTGGCGCCGTCCTGTTGGAACCACATGTCCTCCAAGTCCATATCATCCAATTGGGGTTAAAAATATTCGGTTATCATTGAACGGTAGCGATCCCCATTCACGTGCCGGTCTTATTGATCATCACGGAAGAAGTACGGCCCAATGACGCCGCCGGGCCATAAACCACACCAAACCGTAATTTTTTCGGGATGCAATGATGACTAATGGAGTACGTATGGATTGCTGCCTGACCAATACCGCATATTTTGTTTATTGACGAAGCCGTTCAGCCAGAAATGAGCCTCATCGCTGAAGATGATTTTTCGATGAAAATCCGAATCATTTTCAAGTTGTTGCTCAGCCCAATTCACGAACATACGACGCTTCTGACGGTCAAGCAGCTTCAGTTCTTGCGTCAATTTAATCTTGTAAGGATGTAGGCCAAGATATTTTCGCAAAATTCGCCACAACGACGTCACAGAGATGCCCAACGCTTGAGAACGACGTGTGAGAGACACATTTGGGCTTTCTGCAACTGAAGCCTCAGCGGCAGCAATATTCTCGACACTACGGGCACTTCTTTGTCTCACTGCCACGGGAACATTTTGTACTGTGCCTGTGGATTCAAATTTTTCCACTAGACGCTCAATTGTTGATCTGCTAGGACGATTATGACGACCATAAATAAAATAAATTGGACGTAGCGCTCTTAACGTTGACGCCACTGACTCCGAATTTCGGTAGTAAATTTCAATAATTTCGACTCGTTGTTGGCTCATATATCTTTCCATCTGAAATGGCAAACCTTACTGAAGAGAAATGTCAAAAGAGCGGCATGAAATATGGCGTCGTTTGCTGTCCCTGTTCTCTACTTTTGTAGCGTCCCTGTTGAAAAACCCTTTACCTGAGGTTGAAATGACTGTTGAAAAATGGGCCCTAGCTAAAATATTCATCTGTTTACAATGTAAAACCTACGCAACGAAGAAAAAGACAATTCAATTTATGCATGACGTCAGGATATATGAGTTGATACATTTAATGAGCAGTTAAACTGTAACATTCTCTATTTAGCGGCAAGATAGTTAATTCATTCCTCTTGGAATTTCAGACTCCTACACCCACTTAAAAAAATAAAATAAACAAAATTCAAAACTACTAAAGCATTCAAAAATACTCCGAGAAAAACTTAACAAGTTTGCTGTTAAGCTTACATGGCGAACTTTCTCATTTATTGTTGCAGAAAACTTAGAAATTTAATCTATTATACAACAACTTTTTATTCATAGTTAAATTAACACGCTACAATTGTAATTTTGTTGGTTTACGAAGACGCCATGTTGTTTCAACATCTTGTAGCTAGAACAGATTTTTCAAAGTTTGACATGAAAGCAGTGATAATATTAAACTAGATCGTATTATTTGAACATTGACCCTTGTAAATTTCAATTAAACTGCATGCATTTGTT
Organism: Melangyna quadrimaculata; assembly: GCA_949320155.1. Lineage (NCBI taxonomy): Eukaryota > Metazoa > Arthropoda > Insecta > Diptera > Syrphidae > Melangyna > Melangyna quadrimaculata. The sequence goes on along the minus strand of OX439485.1, from coordinate 7,156,875 downwards.
GACTTAACTTTTCATATACTTATTTTAATAGTTTTTTACCTCTATCATTGTATTGAAACCTATTCTTAGTTAATTAAGTGTAAATGTACGACTGGGTCGCATGTTATTCCTCTTATGTTCAAGTGGTATATGTAAAATCACAAAAACAATATGTCTGCCAGAATTATTTAAAAAAAAAAAAAATCAATGTTTTATATTGCAAAAAATGTTCAAAAGCACGATTTTAATTTTTTAATTGGTTAGATTCCTGATTAAAAATTATTCGTAAATGGGAAAAACTCTATTGATATACTTTAATCTAGAATTTTGTAGTTTATTATGTAATTTTTAAGCATAAATAATAGTTTGTTATGGTCTCACAACCGCAGTAACCAGTTCTTGTAATTTCACTGCATATTTTATTGCATTTTTCTCTAATTATCCATTGCTTTCCAAATGTCTCCCTCAGTGCTATAATGTTCTATGTCCGACATAGCACAAAAAACTTACAAAAAACTCAAAAAAGTTAGAAAAATGTTCTACGTTAAAATTTAAAAGTGTTAATTAAATCGATATTTAATACAGAAAAAAGAAAGTAGATCCTTAGTTTAATTAAGTTTCTTAGACGGTTTAATATTTTAATATTTTTTTAATAAATCATGATATTTTGACACAAAATCCGCTTCCTAAGACTTTGTAAGCGATTATCTCTGAATAATGAAAACCTAACATAGAACATTAAAGTATTGAGCCAGCGATTTGGCAAAACGCGAATTGACCTATATCTCCAAAACTAATGATCTTAGACTATTTATCTTTCTTTCATACATGAATTTTTTTTCGTGCGGGTGATATTTTCTAGGTTGTGTCGTTTTATTATTTGTTTTTTTTTTTCACACGTACACATTTTTGTGGTTCTCGAATAAACTAACGTGAATTACTTACCAAATAAGAATTTTACAACACCAAATTTCCAGAATTTTGATATTTTTTGAAGATGATGAGTTTATTTTTAATTGTAAAATTAAAAATAAAACGACTTAACCTTGAAAATATTGCCCGCACCGAAAAAAAAATGTATGCATAAACAAAAGATCGTTTAATTGCCTACAACCTTGGTCTTACAGTTTTTCCTCTAAGTTTTATAGTTTCGGAGATATATGTAGGTTTTTCAAAAATGGTGCATTTCGCCAGGACACAAGCTTTTCTAATAGCATTCTTTCATTTATATAAAATCAGCTTATCAATATTTCATTCTACGAAAAATTCTATCTTTATTGTACTTTATCGACTCAATTGATTTAGCAGCCAATTTTCCAAAAGCTCTAACTTTGGACTGGGATACCTTTCGCACCATCTTCAAACATATATGAAAATTTGTTAAACTTTATGGTCTAAAATTTGTATCATGGGAACAATTTGCCAGGGGTATGGCATCCCGAAAAACAGGGCTTAAACTTTTTTAATAGCCCGCTTTCAGGTATACAAAATTCAGCCGTCCTATATTTCGTTCCATAAAAGTATTGTTTTTTGACTAATTTTCCTGTACTAATACGTCTCTAACAGTTTTAATTAAACTTGGTATGTAAGTACATGTGATATTCAGGGCAGTTCAAATAATACTGTGTTTAAGGTTTTTGATAAACAAAATCGCAAATTGGAAATACTTTTGTTTGTTGAGAAAATTGTTTTTTTTTTTCGGTTATTCGCGTTTTTTTTTTAATTTTTTAATTGATTCAAAGATTTTAATCCTTTTTATATTTTTCATTAGTTGATTCAATATTATAACGTTTAAACATTTTAGTAAACATGTACCTATGAAAAAATCCTCTTTTTTAGTACATTGACTTTTTTCAACAAATTTCTTGATAATAATAAATTATTAGGTATTATAACACTGTTGAACCATTGAAATACATTTTTAAATTCTAGCTTAATTTATGATGTTAATCATATCAGTAAGTTCGTGCGATCAAGTCATGGAATCTATATTATGTATTTGGCATAAGGTTCGTGTGAAGTTAAGAGTCCCTATTTCACTTCTTTAATTTGTTTTTTCTTCCTTCTGATACTTTTTTCTATAATTTCCTTTCTATCTGCCACAATAATCAATTTTTCTTCCAAAAACCTTTTATTGGATTCCTTTTCAACAGCTGATGTTCATTCGAATTAAAGATCCTCTTACTACAATTCGTAGGTTAGGTAGTTATATTCTGTATATAAATACCTACAACAGATTCGGAGAACATTATTGTATTGACCTACCCGCATCTGTTTGTAATTTCTCTTGTTTCTTTTGCTGTTGTACATCCATAACCCCCAAATCCCATTAGTTCCAGAGAGTTTCTCTTTTTATTTTGTCTTGTTTTTTTTTTTTTTGCTAAATTGTTTTTCTACGTCCTTTCTTCTCTCTAACTGCTCTATATAGCTGTTAGTGTTTCATTTCGGATTGCAAATATATATTCTGGATAATTTATTCCACTTAGCTGTTGTGAAACGTGATTGGTATCGATAACAAGATGATTGATTTAAATCTACTGGTGCGCTTGGAATATATTTTACGAACACAAATCTATTTCACATTGGTTGTTGTTATACTGTTGTCTTTTTCTATCTCTATTTGCTTAACACATCCTTCCCGCGAAAAAAAAACCAACTATACAAAAAAAAAAAAAAAAAAAATCATGAAATAAAGACAAAAGGATGCAAAAGTTTTTCCTCCCTAGTGGAGCATGGTTTTTCATGGAAAACTACAACTTTCACCAGGCAGAGAACAAAAACAAAACAAAAAACTAAACGCAAACACTTTCGAAATAATGGAAATCGATTTTGACGTAGGTAGTAGGCCTTGATGTAGGATCAAGGCCTTACAAACATAACTTGACACAAAGTGATGGAATTCTTCATAAATAAAATGCACAACTAAACTGCATTAACTTATTGTTGAAATGAAAGCCTAAACTTGGCTCTTGTTTATTTATTAAAACCAATGATTTATTCAATTTTTGGAAAGCAACACTGTTTAAACAACTCAGATTATAGATACTGTGATACAAAATTTCTCTAAAATCGGTCAAGAAAATAACGAAATATACGAAAATAACCTAAAACCTAAAAAGTTTTTTTTTCAGGGCTACTGCCTCTTGCGAGGAATTGACAAATCCTCCAAGAGTATCACTTCTCATGAATGAGTGCGTCTCGGCTAGCCGTTCCATGGTGCCCACTATTTTTCAAAATAAATTTCCCTGACTTTCCCTGACCAATTTCAAAATTTTCCCTGACCAAAAAATCAAAATTCATGAGTAGGTACGTATTAATATTGCACAAAACTTTGCACAAAGTGGTAGAAAATGTACGTATTTGAATGGAGTTAATTAAACCTTAGACAAAAAGAACTCACCTTGTATTTTTCAAAGATTTATCTGAAGGTATATATAACGGATTGCATTTAAAGTGAAAAATAATAACTACATGAATTTAAAAAAAATTGTTTTGCTTAACAAAAGGGACGACAATACCTATGCAATGTAGTTCATAGTAATGAATGACCATTTGATGTTAAAATTTAATAGTTTATTTTTTTTTTTTTAAATAAATCAAAATGTATTAATTCATGTATGCAGGTATGAAAAAATAAGTAAAAAGAAATAATCGTACTTGAAATATAAACTTGAACGCGTTGGTTGAACCTCACAGTCAAAGGACAATGGCCAAATTGAACGGCCTTCATATCATATAAAGGTATTTGTTTATGCATTCCTTATCCGTTAACCGTTTGTCCAAATTCGCTGTGTGACGAAAGTTATTTAATTTTGATTAAAATTAGTTTTACGGTAACAAATCCTTTTTTCCTTAGTTTTTCTTTAATATTTTGTGTATTTTTCGCTCGATTAAAGCCATTTTTGGAAATAAGTTCTTTGAACCCATGATAGAATACCTGAATTTTTAAAGTTATGTTTAGGGGTCGCAAGCATTAATTTTATGCCAAAAGCAGTTTTTGAAGCATTTAATTTGTAAAAAAAAAAACAAATATAAGTTTTTAAATAATATTTTTGGTGTCAAAACCATCTCTGGAAAAAATAAAAAAATATCAATTTTTACCTCATTTATCAGAATAAAAATAGGTATTGTTTTTAATCTTTTGCAATTCGTAAAAGTAAGACAAAACAACTTACAAAACAACCCTCAAAACCACCATTATATATTATTATAAGTGGTTGAAATATTTTTAGCTTATTTCTTATTTAGTAACGAACAAATTGGTATTACATTTATAACGGGCTGACAACTTACAAAACGACCCTCAAAACCACCATTATATATTATTATAAGGGGTTGAAAGATTTTAAGCTTATTCCTTATTTAGTAACGAACAAATTGGTATTATATTTATAGCGGGAAAATATTTAAAAAAAAATTATAAACAAAAAATTTAATATTTTGTTCGTTTGGTACCTACTAAAAGATTTTTAATTCAGTCAGTTTCTTACCTATTTTAAGTTACTTTTAAGTTAGTCTATTTTTTATCATATTCAAAAATCCCAAATGCAGGTCCTTGTTTTACACAAAAATTCACTTAATAGTCCAAAATCAAAGCCAGGTCGTCGTTTTTGAACGAGTGGACAAAAAAACCATGTTTGCACTAAATCTTCGTTTTCATTATCGTTATTTTAGATAAACTGTTAAACTTGTATTTGATTTTGTAGCTTGAGCAAAAAATGTATATAATAGAAAAAGATCTCAAAAGGTTCTTCTTTGAAAAACCACAGACACTTAAAATCAGTAAAAAACTGACTGAGATAAAAATATTTTAGTACCATAAAGAGGAAAAAAATATTTTATTTTTTTGTTTGATCTATTTAGGAATCATTTCGTAAAAAATGTACAACCATTTTCTTCGTTACTAAATAAGGAATAAGTTTAAAAAGAATTGAACCCCTAATAGTAAATAAGGGTGGTTTTGTGGGTTGTGTTGTCCAATTTTTACGAATTGCACCCATTTTTATTACGTTAAATGAGATACAAATTGATGTTTGTTTTCCAGAGATGATTTTGACATAAAAACTATTATTTAAAAGCCAATATTTGTATTTTTTACAAATTAAATACTCCAAAAAATGCTTTTTGCATAAAATTGATGGTTGCCGTAAACACAATTTTAAAAATCTGAAAAATTGCAGGTAGTATGTCATGGGTTCTAAGAATTTAATTCCAAAAAATGGCTAAAATCGAGAGAAAAATTCACAAAATATTAAAAAATAATTGTGCCCCTAAAACTTATTTTATTCAAAATTAAATAACACAGCGAATTTGGACAAACGGTTAACGGATAATGAATGCATAAACATGTACGATATGAAGGCTCTTCTTATTGGTGCTGGGCCCACGCTCCATTCATCTTTGCGCATTGTCCTTTAACAGTTAGTTTTTTATTTTTTGCCACTTATTGGCCGTGATCAGAATCCTATGTTATGCTATCTAAAGGTCGATTCACAATGGAACGATTGAACGCGACGAGAGCGTGACTTGATTCGCTGTCATTTTTACTAGTTATAAAGTCGTTTCCCAATTCACAATGAGACGAGTTTCTTGACGACGAGTTTTTCTTTTTTTTCTTATTCCATGGTGTAGTTTTCCTAAACACGTGAGCTCAAATAACTATTTTTTTTCGTCGCATTGTAAATCGATCATAAGATAGTTTCGTATCCATATAGGTTTTGGAACGGATTGGTTCCTTTTGACATTTAGCTTGGGATAGAAGCGTACATATATCAACCAAAATATTTCAGATAGCATCCAACAGCAAAAGCTTTTTTTGTCATCAGCTGTTTTTCACACGGGATTCCAACAACACGAACCTATCTGGATAGCTCTATATAGGTTTCCGATCGCGGCCATTACTGTACGAAATAACACAAAGTGCAGTTAGTTACGTTTCACTCATTTTTTTTTTTGACATATTCACAGGTATGGCAAAAGATACGAAATGAATAATTTTAAACAGAGATGTAATCAAAACGAAATGTTCGATCAGAAAAAAGTCTCTTATGAGAGAAAGTGAAAAAGGAATTCACTGAATTTTTAAAAATGGATATGGAAAAAATTTTCCCTGACCGCTTCCCGAATTCCCTGACTTTCCATGACTTTCCCTGACCAAATTTTGTTCCCTGAATTTCCTGACTTTCCAGTTTAGCGGACACCATGGTTCGGATTCGGCATAAAATTTTAGGTCCCTTCCCTTCCTGTCGACACTCGCACAAAGGAATGGTTGCGAGTTGTAAGTTACTAGGCCCTGGTTCTTCACGAGCCGTTGCGCCACCCAATTTATTTATTTTTTGTTATTTCTTACGGAAATAACACTTTTTTTTTTCAGAAAACGTCAAATTCCAATTTAGGGTTGCCAGATCCGCTTGTACGGTAATTGTTTTGCAAGTCTTATTTCGCAGTTATCAAAACAAATTTTAATCGACTGGTAATACTTTCTACGCAAATTTAAAAAATTAAAAAATGATATAGTCACAAGCGAGGTATCAATCGAAGATCTCCCAAATACGAGTCATTTTGGTTTTTATCTGTTTTCAAAAAATATAAAATTTATCTTCAGAAAACATCAGTGCGATCTATAATGATTTTTTTTGACAGCCATTTTGTATTTATAATTTTTTATAAATTAGTTGATATTAACTAATTTACCTTCAATAAGAATGCCTATATATGTCTTGACCACATTTCAGGTAGCAACTCATGTGCAGATCGATTCGTTAGATTTTACCTTAAAAACTGTATACCACTCATTTGGTAATTCTGTGTGGGAAGGTGGTCCAATGGGGTATATTCTGGTTTTCCACACGTGTACATTTTATTTCAAACTCAGCTATAGCACCTTTGTATAAACCTTTAAATTTCCAAACTACAGAACGGCATAACTATAAGCTTTAACTTTAATTTGTTCGAAAAATAATGACATACACCTAGACACACACATACATGTACCTACTATATACACATATATATTCTTGTATTATCAGTGAAAACTGCTTTCAAATTGGCACATTAATTTTCGAGAAATTAAAATTTAAAAATTTATATAAATTTCGTTCACTGTGGCGTATGTGGAATATTTTATTTTAATATTTTCTCTTTTCTGTTTTTGTTTTTGTAACTCTAATCTTCTTTGTTTAGCTGTCCTTCCTCCAGCAGAGCAGCCACTACAAGTAATTATTTAATTTTAATGAGATGATGCCCAGATGAGCGCAACAAGTTGCACTTTGTCATTCTGGCACTATCTGTGTGTATACTGAGCCAGACCTAGCTAGCAGAACTATGATAGGACACACTCTCTCCCTTTGGGTTCTCATTATAGGTAGGATTTATCTTGTCGTCTTTTAGCTTTCGCTCTTCCTCTCTTTTGCCCCGGCTACCATTGCAATTAGTAAAATGGCTCGCCTTTGCACATTCAAAATAAACGAGAGACAAATGCTAGACAACAAAACAACGACAAAGAGGTGGTGATGATGAAGAGTGTAGGGAGAGAGAGAGGCAATACAGAAAAAAAAAACTACAGAAAATAATAACAAGAGAAGCTTAGCGTTGGTAGTCAAGTTTCGAGTATAGCTGGAAAATCCCCGCTCATTTGCATAAATTAATTGTGTAAATGGCTGTGCTCTTATTTTTCTGAACCGAATTTCACAATAATCACCTAAGAAGGAGTTTTTTGTTTTGTTTTTATTTTTTAATTCGGGCTCCGCGTTGGTTGTGACCCACATAGCAGGAACTCATATTCATCGAGGGGAAGTGATGTCAAGTTTTCCTACTTGCAACCATCCGAGGGTCCTTGTCGTCAACGTCGTCGTTTCCTCAGCCAGCCCCAGAAACCTTAAAAAATTTCCAAGAAAATCTAGGACTGTCCTTAGTATTAGCAACTATACAGTAGGTACTTTTCAACTGTTCTACTTGACTTTTCTTTCCTCTTTCTCTGTTCTGTGAGTGTATGTGATTTTGGTTTTATTTATTTTTATTTTTTTGAAGGGGTAATGCAACGCAACCTTTAAAAAATATATTTGTGGTAGAAGATTTTTGTATGCAGTCGCTGGATTTATGTTAATTAAGTGAAGTTAGATTTTTTTTTTTTTTTTGTATTCCTCTTCTAAATTTATGAACGAAAATAATGGTATAAAGTGAAAAGCAGAAGAAGAAAATAAAAATAAAAAAAAAAAAATGAAAAAGAAGAGGATAAAAGTGCACATTTGGAATTAATTAATGGAAAAATAAATTGACTTGGAAATAATGAGGGCGTAACATAACGAACTTTATAAGTCCATAGCTCTTCCGACATAGGGTAATGCGTTAGTTTTATTTCTTTCTCTTTTTTACTTGAATAATATTTCAAAGAATAAAAGGGTTTGCTAGGTTTTTTTCTTTTTATTTTGTTCGTTTTTTAATGAGGTTTTTATTGTGTAACATTTTTTTTGCGTTAAGTTATGTTGGTATGCATTAATTTAAAATTTTTAATATTTAAATAAATTAAATAAAACAAAAATACAAATGCTCCGAACTGACAAAAAAAAGATTTTTTACCAACTTAAGAACTAAGAGAAATCTGTTTTTTTTTTTTTTTAATAAACCCATTTTTTTAAACGAAAGGATGGAAATACTGTTTCGAAATTTGTCTACATCTGATTTTTAAAATGCTTGTTTTTTTATAATCGACGCGCACTCAACGAGCTGTTACTACCCTTAACATGTAAAACACAGTGTGAGCGTTAGGAAAATAGGATATGGTTTAAAAGGAGATGCCGATGCACATTGGTTTTGAATTTCTGAATATCATAATGAGAGGGAAAAATAGAGAAAGGTATAGCATTCCACATTCGTGTTGTTCGGCTTAAAAAAGAATCCCTGTACTGGACAGTTGGTACGTCCGAAATTGGGCTCAAGAGTAAACTGATAGGCGTTCGTAAAAGCGCGAGTATTACGGTTAAATTGTTTGAGGGGAGGAATGCAACTAGCTATTTCACTGGAACACTGTTTGTAAATCTTAACTATTATATAAAGATGAAAGAAGTATTTTGTTCCTTCGCGCATAACTCATAAAATAATGAACTGATTTACGTGAAACTAATTTTATAATATTCTGTATGTCTATGAGACGGTTTAAGGCTATTTTTTTATTTCATAATTTGTTTAAATTTTCAGAATATTATTGTTTTTTTAATTTTTTGTCACCTTTTTTCTAAGAGTTTGTCCCAAATATTCACTCATACGCTCAAAACGGTTTGATATTTTAAAATAATAAGAATTTTTTGAACATTTTAAGAAATATATCTTTTCTTATTTATACATACAAGCTGAGCAATAAATATGTATATAAACATTTGAAAGTTATCAGTTTATTTAAATTATTTCTATCCAGGAATGTTCAAAATAAATTGAACACTCGAAAGATAACGATGAGTGGTTATAATGATTCAAATTGTGTTTGTTTAGTATAACAAACAGGTTGTGTGATTGTTCTCAATTGTCATTTCACTTATTGTTATCAAGATGAAGAAAATTGTATACAAGCGTAGGTTAAGATAAAAATAAGTTAGTTCGAATAAAAACATACACGACATTACAACTCGGTTTTTATTTTTTGACACGCTGTTTATAATAATGGAAACAAAAATAGTACCTTATAAAGAAACCTTTTGAAAAAAATTAGTTTGACATTTTTGTGTTCATTTTTCTTTTTTTTTCAAAATTTTTAGTTTGAAAATTAATTTTTCGAAAACTGTTCACTTCAACAACTTTATTTAAAACTATTATAAAAGAAGGGATTTCTGGGTTTACAAAAAAGTATAACACGTTGTTGTACGTATTACCGTTGTTTTTTAAACATTTTTTTTTTGTGTTTTATGTCAACGTTATTTGATAATTGCCCCTCCTGCCTCTAGTGGCGGGTTATAGACTCCCCCTTTCATATACAAGTTTTTGAGAGAACCTACGCTCTCTAACTTTTTGTTAGACCTTTAGGTGAATCACCCTGTAGGTAAATTCTATTGATGTACTGAGACTTTTTTGTTCAGGAATTTTAAAGGGGTTGGATTCAATGAATTTTGGTTTTATTTTTTCGAAATAAAAATGTGAGTTTTTATTTTTTTTTTTTGTTTATTTAAAAGTATTTCTTTCATTTATAGTCATATTCTTTCAAGTAAGTAGAACTAGTTGAAGCTGTGCGGAGACTTTTTTGATACTGTGTATATATAGGTAGGAAGGTATGCAAATATAAAAAAAGTATGTACATAGGTAATTATAGCAAACAAAATATTATTTTTTAATGTTTGCGAAGCAACGCGTGCACGGGTCGGCCAGTGTAGCTATAAAATAGGGAAAGACATGAGACATTATGACGCCGACGGTGCTCTAGAGATCTAAATATTTCCGTTATGGAGTTATCACCTATCATTTTTAAAGCTTTTTTTTTCTGTATACTATCCAAAAGACTCAAGTAGGTTGAGGGCGCACCTGCCATTATAGTTTGTTTTCAAACTCTGTGTTGATCGGTTAATTTTCGACAAACAAAATTTGGAAAGTCAAAGTTTACAGCAATAGTTTTTTTTTAAATAACTAACCAAGAATTTTGTTTTCAAAACATGCGTTTATGAATTTTAACAAAAATAGATTTAGATTTATTGAAACTTTAAACTTTGTAAGAATTGTCCATACAATCCTAATACTCTAAACCTAAAAGAGTTGTAGGTAGGTTCTGGAGTGAAAACAGTTTATCAGAAAAATAAGATAAAGCAGCAGGGAGTGGGCAGTGGGGTTCGGCATCGAACCTGTTATTAACTTATACTTTCTGGCATATTTCTTCGACAAACTGTTTAAATATGTAAAAGAAGTGGTCCAAGATTGGAATCCTGACGCACTCCATCAGCGCCGATTGAATTTATAATAATAATTAAATAATAATTTTAACTATATGTCTGTAAGTCGTCAGGTCTTTTTAAATGCAATGCACGGCACTAGTTTAAAGGCTTAGAAGGAAAGGAAAGAAAAGTGGATTGAGAATTAGATGTTAATTATCTCTTGAAATTCCACGGGTGGCATCCAGTTGAAACTGGAAATATAGAAAAGAAAATATAGACAAAAATATAGAAAAGAAAAACTGAGGCTCGGAAACATACGTCCAAGTTATCAGTCAAACACTATATCCACTTTGCCATTACAAACAATTCACGTAAAAATTTAATGTAAGTTTGTTTTATGTAAACATAAAAGTTATGAAATTTTCTAACGCATTCATGTATACAAGATCGGTCTAAAAGCGTTTAAAAATTGACAGAATGAAGCTAAGTTAGGTGAGGTCTTACATATAAGCTCGAAATAGATAATCTGTTGAAAGAGCACGTTTTTTCATATTTTTCAGGACTGAAAATAACGGTAAATGCAATACAAAACTTGTGTGCCTTTCAGGAATTATTTGTTGGATTTTAAAATTTTATTTTTCCTTCAAAAATATTAATTTTAACCCATTTTCAAGCTAGGTACAGGAGCACAATCGCGCGGACGAAATCCACTTTTTTGGAAACCTTCAGTTAGTTTTGATTAAAACCACAATTTTTTGACACGAAACTAATGACAAGTTGTTACTTACCCTATTGATCAAGTTTGATGATAACAAAGATAAAGAAATTTAGGACTTGAAATTTTGTACTTCTGTTTTAGGTGGAGTGACTGGAGGGCCTGCTTTCACATCTGGGCAAAACCCATTTTTGGAGTCGGGGTCACTTGTAATTTGAATTGAATTATATATTCAGTTCATTCACCTAAAACAGAAATAATTTTATTTTTAAATTTTCTTCATCTTCGTTATTATTAAAAACCTGACCATAGGTACCTTTTTATTTTCTAGCTTTTGGAGTTGAAACGAATTCCTCTAGAATATAAAAATTCACATTCAAGATGGCGGTATTTCCCTTATAGTACCACTCTTAAAACTGTGTTTATTAATAGAAAATATTTTTCCAAAAATATCCCCAATCAAAATTTCCCCATTCAAAAATATAATAAATATCCTCCCATATTACATTTTGTTGACTAAATGTACTGCACCAACATATTTTCGACCGTTTTTCTCCAAATATATATCAGTTGTACGAAAAAAAGTGTTATAATCTTTTTTATAATTTAAATAATAATAATAATAATAATAATAATTTTAACTATATGCCTGTAAGACCTCAGGTCTTTTAAATGCAATGCACGGCATAATAATAATAATAATTTTAACTAAATGCCTGTAAGACCTCAGGTCTTTTAAATGCAATGCACGGCACAAGTTAGAAGGAATAGAAGGAAAGGAAAGATTTTTGTTGGCACAGTGGATTGAGAATTAGATGTTAATTATCTCATTAAATTCCACGGGTGGCATCCAGTTGAAGTTGGGGAATATAGAAAATAATGCTACCTAGACTGGGGATCGAACCCACACGTCCAGGTTAGCAGTCAAACACTATATCCACTGTGCCACCCGTAATTAATTTACAAAAAAAAGGGAATTTTACTACCCCTGAAACTTTAAGCTCCACCCAAAATTTAAGGTATAGTTTTCAGGAAATGATTAAGACAATAAAGTGAAGCTCTCCACCAAAATTCAGCTTTGTCGGAATTTTTTCGAAGTAAGGATATTTTTGTATCTAATTTTCCTGGACACATAAATGCTAGGTACATGCCACCTTTTGATTTTTTTTTTTTTTGTTAAAAAATCATGCATATTTGATATTACAAATGTACCTATGTTATGGTGGTTCAAGTTCATCGAAGTTGCCTTGATTTGTTGACACCCTGAAAAATTGTTTGCTTTTGGTTGAGAAATTGCTGTTGAAAAAATGGACTTAAAACTGTTTACAATTTTGTTTTTCCCTTACAATTTTGATTGGGAAAAAGTAATAGCCTGATGTCTTTAAGACATCTTGTTTTTAAAGAAAAATTAAAATTAGGAAAAACAAACTTTGAACCAATAAATCTCATACTTTTCCTTTATATATTTTCCTCCCAAAATTAAGATCATTCAAGAAAAACCTACATCATGGTATAAAGCGATTTTTTTTTTGAGAAATGGAAGTAAAAGTCAAATTCACTTCAAAGGATTAAATATAAAGATGGAAGTATACATCATCAATTGATTTCAAATACAAAAACAAATACATGAAGTGAACCGAAGTGAGTATAAAGTGTACCTTAATTATCTTAGTGGTTTAAATTTGATTGTCTATATAGAGAACCTTTGTTGCCCTAAAGACACACTGAAGACTCCCTCAAAATGTCCCCTCATTTTAAAGCAAGCAAACAAACACTAACTAGCACCACAAGAATTAACTACTTAGAATCACCCTTTTGCACCCCTGCAACTATACAATATATACAATGGCTACACTATACCAAGCCACATTAAGGCTTTAACACAATTGTTTGCCATTTTCCAGCCACCAACACTCGCCACTACAAAGCTTCATGAGCTGGGGAGATAATCAAGGCAGTGCACACAAATAATTGTCAATTGCCTGCTGGAACTGGGCTTCGGAGGGAAGGTAGGTTTGTTTTGTCGTGCTTCGTTGCATCTGTATGTTAGTTTGTGATTTTAATGTTGAACAGACGTGTATAGACTTCACCTAACCCTGTCAAAATAATCCCGCAAAATCTCACTTCAAAAGCAACCACCCCCAATAAAGCTAATTAGATTTGGCTGCTTTGTATCAAAACGAAAGGAGTTGGATTCTAAAAACAAAAAAAACAAAAAAAAAAAAAAATCAAATAAAACAAAATAATAATTTAATTCTCAAATTGAATCCAGGAGAAAATATAACTCTAATTTTTTGTAGGCACGAGTATGTAAATTTCAAATCGCATGAATAAATTTTATATCTGTTCCTGTTCCATTCATCTGTTTTCCTCTCTGAATTGTGGTTGAATTGAACACAAAATGTTCCCGAAAATAAAAAAATCAAGATAAAAGGCCAACACATGGTAACAAAAAGGTAAAATATAAAATTCATATAATTAAGCTAACTTCGGTGTTGGAAAACATGTACACCTTCTTGTATAATATAATATGTAGCTACCCGTACGTTTAGACTGAAATATTTTATACAGAATAACACATTTCGCAAATTCACTTTTAGATTCTGATGTACGGGTATACGGTTCGGTAACCATCAACCTTCCTCCTGCCCCTTTCGCGTGTTACTGGGAGCAACTCTCCACAAAGGGCATATTTTATGCTTCATGTTGAATTTATATTTTCATATTTTACTCTTCGTTATTTGATGTGTTATAGCCCCCGGATGTTGTCTGTTTAATTTTTTTTTTCATTTTTCCATGCCTATACGTCATCATTTTTTTGTTTTGTTTTAAAAGTCCATGATCGTAAGAAGCAAAATATTCAAAAACTTGTATTCGCTCATGATGAGTATAGATTAGATAAATATACATTATACCTTACTAAGAAAAACAACAAAATCGACAAGGATGACGACGCTAGAAAAAAGACTCAGAAAACTGAAACGAGAAAATACTACCTCCAAAGCATCCAAAACGCGATGAAAAGCAACTTGTATTTTTAGACCGAAAGTTACTAAAAGTGTCGGAGGTCTCGAATTTAAAATAGAAGAGAATTGTTTTTAAAAATTAAACAGAAATGCGATTCGGGCAGATATGACAGTGGGCTCTTCAGTTAGAAGCTTTCATACCCTTCTAAGTCGTCACACCATTTAAAATGGGATTAATTTTAACTCTAAATTTCTTCATGCTCTTTATAGAAAATGTTATTTTTTTTTTCTAGGGCTATTATGGTTCATATGAAAATAAAATGCACGAAAATGGTGAAGTGTACGGAAAAAGTGTCAAAAGTCGAGAGAACGGCTCCATTTCTTAGAAACGATTCAATTTAGTATTTGGGTTTGGTTATCGGAAACGTTTCTAACAAATTGGAAGTTCTTATAAGCAAGTTTGTAGTAGCTCGAAGCGTCATGTTTAGTGCGATGGACTGTCACGCTGAAGGTCTGGGTTCACTTTCCAGCCTCTTCCACCTAAAGTTGCGAGTTGTTAGTCACTAGGCCCTGGTTCTTCACGAGCCGTTGCGCCGCACAATTTATTTTTTTTTTTTTTTAATTCATTTTTATAAGCAAGTTTAAAACTAGAAAGTAGTTTTGAAAAAATCCAGCCTCCAAAATCCAGAAATGGCTTGAAGGATTTGGATGCAACTTTCAGAATTAATTCTTATGAGCAAGTTAAAAATTTAGAAAGTGTTTTTCGTTTTGTCGGAAACGGCTTTAAAGATTGGGGTTCATTTTTCAGATAAACAGAAATAAAATTGTCACGCCCAATTCTATTTCTTATTTTTTCAGAAACGGGCTTTACAACTCGGAAACGATTCAAACTAGGAAATTTGTATGTAGATAGTATTTTGCATTCCAAGTTTACCTGGATACGTGTCATTCTAAGCCGTAGCCCAGGGAAGGGGATGCCAAAAAACGTTCGTTGTAATACACACTGAGGGAACCAATACAATACAAAATTAAATACGATCGCATTTGTTTTTAAGTTGTTTAAATGAAGTGGAGCATTTTTATTTTTACGTTGATACAATGTTAATTTGAATAGGCAGCGTAGTTTTGAGAGATTCAACCTAGTTGAAATCCACATTTTACATTGAAATCCATCACATTTTACATTGCGATCCACATTTCTGACATTTAAAGTGTGCTCAACGTAGGTTCAAAGTGTTGCATATTTAAATCAACCTCAATTGTTTTTATTTGTAAGCTTAATATATAGAATTTCGTGAGCGCGTTGTAATTTTTTGAAGTACTAGTCATACATTTGTGAACAATTTAAACGTGCATTCACTTAAGCCTTCACAAATAAATGATTCAACACAAACATGGAATGCGTCGAGCATTAATAATAACATATATTTGTCTTTTTCTTGCATTGACTGAATCAAATGAGCATGGGTAGCCAGAATGAATCAATAACCCCTATTGCTACTTGCGATTGTTGATTGATAGTTGACAAATATTGAAATTCGATATTAAACCACCCAACCGAAAAAAGTTTTGGTCATTGGGAATAATGAGACCGTTGTGAATTTAAAAAAAATTGACAAATATCAATGAATAGTTGATCACACTTTCAGTAAATTCAGTTTTAAAATCCAAAATATCAATACTTATCAACTATCAATCAACAATTGCAAATCGCAATAGGGGTGAATACCTAACGAAGCGAAGTTCAATCTACAATGTTCATAGTTGAACGAAGTTGATAAAACATTGTTTCAAAGATGGATGAATTTAATTTAACTATTATTCCACTTTAAATTAACATTTACACGTAGTAAAATGGAATTTGTGTAAGTATGTAAACAGAGGCACTCCACTTTGATTTCAAGATTTTCGGCGTTGGCGCCAAATGGTTACGAAAAATATTAAAATCATAGTTATTTCCTTTGATTTTACGTTGTTTTTTTCACTGTGTATTGGTTTTGGGAAATGGGTGATCCCATTTGTATAAAATTTTGACATTAAATGCATACTATTTACTTTTTTAGTTTATCTTAATAGGTTTCATCCAGACTCGTTACTAGAGCGTGCCGAAAAAAATCTAAGTGATCAAATGGGTCTAGTGAATGGTATTGTATTTTGTCTATGTTCGGACTTATTAAACGATCAACTCTGTAATACCTAGGTAATGAGTCTTAATGCTTAAGTTTTGCTAAGGGAAGTAGTAACATTTGTACGATAAAGTGAAAAGCGAAAGTAAAGCCGTTTTAAAAAAAATGAAAAATCTGAATACTGTTTGGCCGAAATTTCTCCTATAGGGAATTAAATTAAAATGCTACGTTGCGTTGATACAAAATTTGAAGAAAATCGGTTCACAAGGACAAAATACAGACGAACAACTGACAGACGTCCCGTCCGTCGTCGTGCCATAATGTACTTTTAGAATTTCTCCGTCATAACGACGTTGAATTTCCTTAAAACCTCAAATTTTTGTTTTAGAAGCGAAACCAATACTTGGTCTATAGAACATTAAGAAATCCTCTAACCAAAACCTTTTAAAGTCGCTAAAGGGGGAAGAGCTTCGGTCAGGAAAGATTCGTTATTTCTTCCAAAATGTTATACCAAGCAATTGACAATGAAAACTCCACTTGGGTAAGTAAAGTTATTAAAAGAAAATTCTCAAATAGATATTGGGTAAAACAAAAAATCCATGCGGCCAACCTTTGAAATACGATTTCCGAAAAACGTAAAAATCGCGTATGCGGGACTTAAATACTCAGACGCGACGACGAGAAGATGATTTGTATATTTTCACCATCTTCTTGTACTCAATTTGTCAAATATTCTGAAATTGATTGCAGATGCAGTTCAGTCATTTGGATCGGTGCCGATCACATCGCCAAGTTTTTCTCAAAACAGTTTCGCAGTTTTTCGCCAATATCTTTTTTGTTACAAATATTGCGATAAAAACAGCCATAAGATTAATTTAAGCAGTGAAAATTGCCTACATTTCATGTTCTACACTTTTTGTTCATAGCATACCTACATACAAAAAGCCTACTCTGACGTTTGTATTTACACCACTCCACGCTACAATGATGTGGAGTAAGTGGTATGTGCTTTTTTGTGGTACCCCAGGGAAATATAAAATCGTGTACAAAAAGCTTAAAAGTGTGCATGAAATCATTTCCAACGCCACCCGCCGCCACGCCACTGTGTCGAACGTGAGAACTGTAACGTTTCTTCGTCACAAACTATCAATTCCACGCTAACCCATTTAAATGGAAATTCAATTCCCACCGCTAAAACTGTGCGCCAAATGATGATTTACTTACTCCTTTGAAGTTTTTTTTTTTCCAACCAAAAAGTTCGCCGAAAACATCCTTAGCTTACCTGGAAATAAAAGAAAGAAAAAAAAAAGGGTGAATAAATAACAAACTTTAAATCAGTTTTCAAACATGACAATGAAAAAAATAAGGAAAAGTTAAATGAACATTACATTTTCACAAAATAACCCACACACCGTAATATCGTTATAATCCTTTTAGAAAAAAAAAAAAGAAAGAACAAACAAATAATTCTCTCTTAACAAAACTTTTATAGTTTAAAAATATCCTTAGTTTGTCATTCGTCCTACATTATCTTTGTACCTACGTACTTATTGTACGTGTATTATACTCAAGTGTCACAACAGAACTTATTCATTCCCTAGTGTGTGCGCAAAAGGACTCTTCTTTTTCTTTTTTTTTTGTTACAAAGGCAAAAAACAAAATGAAAAGAAACAAAAACGTAGTTAGGTATGTATAAATTTTAAAGACAAAAAAAAAGAAGGTTGTTGCCCCAATGCCGGCAGGAACAAAACTGTCACATTGGTTCACGAGAATATAAAATAAAAGAAAAGAACAAAAAAACACCATCAGCCTTCGAAACTTGATTTGAATACATTATCCATTTTGTATTCAAAAAAGGACGAACAAAATAAGGATTCACCATTGGGAAAAGCCGTCGCACCACATCAAACAAAACAAAACAAAAAAAAAAAAAAAAAAAAAAACTAGAAAAATGAGCTGGATTGGTAAAAGGAAAACTTAAAACAATATCCCTTTGGAGCAAGCTTCCAGAGGGAACATGCCACAGTTGTTTCACTCAATAGCAGAACTTTTTGTCACCCTTATTTTATAGTGTTATCTTTTCGTCTTCTTTTCCTTCCCAAAACTTATTTCTTCGCGAAAAGTTTTCGCAGCGTAAGACAATAAACAACGACCATCTTCGTCGTCGAAGACAACGACGATGAAAAGGACGAAAACCATCAGGACGACGACGACAAGGACGTCTTAGAGAGAAAGAGAATTTGCCGCGAGTTTTCCTTCTTTAAGAATATGCAAAGTGATATTTGCTTTAGTTTCTGACTGACATTTTAACAAGAGTAATTTCATTTTATTGTTTAGTTTGTCCTGCTTTGAGTTCTCGTCCTCGTTCTCCTCCTCGTTCTCCTCCTCTTTTTCATCCCCCTTAATCTATCCGAATTTGCCTCCATTTCCTCTCCCTAAGCCAATATGTGAAGGATTCTTCCTGCCTAAGCTACTTGTGACGGTGCCCGAAAAGTCATTGTCCGCATGGTGTTAGCATGCCAGAGGAATATAAACAATCCTAGCATTATGTTGTCCTTTTTTTGTTTTGTTTTTCTTGGTGTCCTGTTTGAGTATACCTAGCATCCTCTACTAGAATTTTTTTTTTTTGGGGCAAAGTGCAATATTTGCTATGACTACAAAAACACATAAAAAACACTATAGAGTGGATGGAACAAGGACTTAGATAAACTTTTCGGCCATTGGATGAATAAATAAAGAACAAAAACAGAACAAAAAAAATAGAATTCTGCCGTCTGCAGTTGTTATGCATCAGGGATGAAGGACCCACATAAACTTTTAAAGAAGGCTCTGTAATGCTCGGGATTCTTTAAGAGGGCATGCTATTGTCTTGGGGCATTGTGCATTGTGCAACAATATGTGTGCTTGCTTGTTTGCTTGCCTACTACAGAGAGCTTTGTTTTTTTTTTTTTTATTTTTTTTTTTTTTTTTAAGATTAAATTTAAAACACTCTGCCACTGCCATGGGTATGTCCAAGAACTGAAATCTAAGGACTGCGATTATGATGGATGAAATAAACAAACATGAATTACTCTGGAGTCTGGACGGACATTGAGAAGGACTATCATGAACTTGAAGGAATTCAATCAATTTTTCCAACTTTATTACATAAAACATTGAGATAATTTACTGTTGGGAATATAGAGTTCAGATCGAGTATTATTTAAGATTAACTGCATTGTATCGAATGCAGTTTCTTTTGTGTATGTAGAACAATTTATAGTTGTCCATTATTTAGAAAATGGCTACACTGAGGGAAAAAATGAGATCTAAAATTAAATACGACCGTATTTGATCTAAAGTATTTTAAATGAAGTGGCGCATTTTTAGTTTTACGTTGAAACAATGTTAATTTGAATATGCGACGTAATTTTAAGAGATTCAACCTAGTTTCAAAGTAAAACCTGTTTATTTATACATTGAAATCAACTTTTTGTACATTTACATTCCGTTCAACGTTGTTTTAAAGTGAAACGTTATCTTTTTTACATTGAGATCCACAGTTAAAGTGCAATCAACCTTGTTTCAAAGTGAAACGTATTAATTTTTACATTGAAATCCACATTTTACATTGCGATCCACTTTTGTTGCATTTAAAGTGTCATCAACGTAGTTTCAAAGTGTTGCATAGTTAAGTAAACCTCAATTTGTTTGTATTTGTAAGCTTAATATAAAGAATTTCGAGAGCGCGTTGTTGTTTTTCGAGGTAGCTCCCTTACATTTGAGGACAAATTAAACGCGCACTTAAAATTCACTTTCATATAATCGAAAAACTATATTTAATTATTTTTCCTGTATTTATTACTATGAAATACTCATAGCATTAAACGATTCCCTTTAAGGCGTCACAAATAAATTATTCACCACAAAAATGAAATGCATCGAGCATGAATATACATTTGTGTTTCTCTTACATAAATTTAAACAAAGAAGCGTTGCGTGGGTAGCCATTTTGAATCAATACCTAACCAAGAGAAGTTCAATCTACGTTGATTCGAAGTAGATAAATGTTGTTTTAAAAGGTGGATGAATTTGATTTAACTATGATTCCACTTTAAATAGTAGTAAAATCTAGTTTGTTCTTAAGTATGGAATCACTTTGAAATAAAGTAGCTCCACTTTGATTTAAGAATTTTCGGCGTTGGCGCCAAATCGTTCCGAATAAAAGTAGAATCAAAGTTTTTTGCTTTGATTTTACGTGGTTTTTTTTTTCTGTGTACAGAGTGCATGTGTTTCGGAGGGCCACAAAGCGACCACAAGTCTGCTATATTCGGCAAAGTGAATTGACGACACACCACCATGTGGGTGTGTGGTTGTAAAGCACGTTTGCATTTCATCACTCTATATATGGAGACCACAAATGACATAATGGGAACACAAAAGTGCATGGAGAGGTTGGTCTTAATGTTGCGGGCAATTTGGTTTTTCTTTGAAGATGTCAAGTGTGCTGATACCATTGTTTGAAACGAAATTTATTGCAATGAGGTGTTCGTTTAGAAATCAATCATCGGCTTTAAGGTTCCACGTCTGCATATGATACTTACTTTCTTTTTCAGTGATTTACCCGATTTATCATTTTTTTTCTTGCCGAATTCATCAGTGATTTTCGAAATGTGTTATGATTGATTTGCAAGATTTTGTGATTAATTCCCTCGCGTGCTATGTCAGAATTATCCATGATTTGTCTGATTTGTCCGTAATTTGCTTGATTCATCCACAATATTTCCGGATTCATCCGTTATTTCTCGCATTCAGATCTGCTAAATTTGTTCGTGAATTTTTATATTTTGTATGATTTAATTTATCTGCAATTTCTTTTATTTTCCAGATTAATCCGTGATTTATCGAATTACTTTTTGATTGATTCATCAGATTTTGTGATAAATTCTTCCGTGATGCTAAGATTTTCCGTGAGAAACTAGAATTGTCCGTGACATGCCGAACTCATCCATGACATTTGAGAATTCTTCGGTGATTATTTTGCAGATTAATGATTTTCCATCTTCCATTTGCTAAAGGTCAATGGGCACTTTTGTCTGGAGTGCGTCCTATGGATGAAACACATTGTGACCTATATCATTTTAAGGGTCTCGATGAGTACTATGTTTTATTGTACGGGCAAAAGTTTGTATCGCGTGCAGGGAAGGTGTTATGGACGTTAATGTAATCGTTAATGCATCTTTTATTTATCGTGTAACTTCGGAACGACGTGACCAATTGAAGTCATATTTACATAATATATTAAGAGTTGTTAGATAATAGTTTCTTGTTATGAGCGGATCCGGCGGAATTTCTCTAGGATTTGTTAAAATTTTCCGAGATTTATCCGTGATTTTCCGTATTAATTTTCCCGAATTGTCCGTAATTTGCTAGAAGAGCCCGTGATTTACAAAATTTGTCTGTGATTTCACACAATTATACATGATTATCCAGACTTGTCCGTGATTAGCCAGATTTATCCGTGATTTGATGGATTCATTGGCGATTTTTCCCGATTAATTCGTGATTTCTCGAAGTTGTTCATGATTGAATTGCCGTATTTGTGCGATATTTGACGGATTTGTTCCGGATTTTCCATTTACTCCCGTGATTTGGTTGATTCGTTTGTTACTTTAGTATTCTTTTGAGATAAGTTTCTCCATGATTTGTCAGAATTTTCCGGGATAAGCCGGATTAATACGTGATTTCTCCGTGATTTGCCAGATTTGTTTTTCATTTTCGGGATTCGTTTGTAATTAATTCGTCCGTGATTTCCCAGCTCACCAGCGATTTGACTGATTTAACTGTGATTTGCCGGATTTATCCGTAATTTTTCTTGGTCTTTCCACGAATTCTGCTGTGATTTGTCTCTGATTTAGCAGATTTTTTCTGAATTCATTTCAACGTGATTTGCAACAATCTCTGATATGTTTGTGATTAATTTTCCGGATTTGTCTATGATTTTCTAAATGCTCCGTCGTTTTATGTACTTTTTTGTGTGTTTGTCCTTGATTTGATCGTTAGTTGTCAGATTTTCCGGATTTATCCTTGATTTCTGAATCTCGTTTGTGAATTACTGAATTTGTTCGATATTTTTCCGGATATCCATAAGTGATTTTCCTAATTAAATTGTTTTATTTGCAGGATTCTTCACTTTTTGCCGAGTTCGTCATTATTTGCCATTTTGGCTGTGATTCGAGGGATTTGTGCGTGATTTGCTAATTAAATTAATTTGGTTAGCAATAAAGTAGAGAATTTATACACAAAAACATCTTTAAATTAGCTTAGGAGAACTTTTGTGCTTAAATACTATGATGATTGACTTAAAACAAAACCTTAATCCGCCAAATACAAGTACCTACTGTTTTCAGAGTAAAATCCCTTAATAAAGTTTCTCAAAAACTATGCTTCGAAAATATTATTCCACTAAACCGATTAATTATGCAAATATACATACTTCCAAGGTTTTAAAAATACATAGACATAAATTCTGTTTTAAGTTACTCTTGATGCGATGCATGTATAAGGAAAGATGTCTCAGCTGAAAACATAAATGTAGGGCAGTGGGTAATCGGGAAGTAAGATTTTCGGTAAAATATACACTCATACTTAACCGACTTTTACGCACGTTTAGTTATTAAACAGCAAAAACCGGTACGGCAACAGACGAGTTATTCAAATTCGTCTTCTTGACATAGTACTTTCATTTCTCTCTCGTAAAAAATGATGAGTCGTCTCTATACTGTAAATTGTAAGGAAGTCGAAGGATAGTCTCTTAACTCTCCTTCTCCTCCTGTTCATCTAAACGCTGTGCCACCCATCAAAAAACGGGAACGCAGACGTTGCACATTCTTTTTATTTTTGTAAGACGTCGTTCTTTTTGTTGTTCCATCTCTTACCCGAGTTCTAATTCATTCCTGTTAAGGACGATAGAGGGAAATAATGTGCACAATATAAAATAGGTCCTTGGGATAAGAGGATTTTTATTTAAGGAATGACGGAGTGTTAGTAATCCACTTAGACGTTTTGCAGTAATCCTTGCCGTAAAGCAACTTTAAAAATACAAAATGTGTACCTTTGCTACAATGCTACCTATCCTATACACAACCACCCTCACGCCACCGACATACCACCACGCCACACCGCGGCAAACGGCAAACACATAAGATGTTGTTTTCGTGTTCAGTTTAATGTCGTTTTTGGTAGGCGACACAGCATCGACATAAGGGAACAAGAAGAACCCACAGTAGTTGTAGTGACACAATTTTGCATTTACATTATAATGGTCTGTTGATTTAGTGGTTGCCAGCTTAGGTGGATAATTGTGCATTTTTTTTTTTTTTTAATTTCGAAAATCATGGAAGTTAATTATTGTTAAAATTTTTCCAAATTTATTATTAAATCTTCTAAATGCTAAGAGACGCGTATGGAAGTCGTACCAAATCCCAAAAACAAAAAATCCATTGATCCCATAATTTCGAATGAACACAATCTAGAAAATACAAAACCCAGAAAAGTCAAATTCAGGAAACAGAAAAGCCAAAGAAGTCAGTGTCGGAATACCGAAACCCAGAAAATAAATAGCCCAGAAAAACCCATAATCCCGAAAACCGAAAGGAGTCGGGTACCGAAAATCCCAAAATCTTCCAAAAACACAAATTAAATAAAACAAACAATTTAGAATATCCAAAATCCCGAAAGTACAAAAATCCCTAGGTAACTTAAAATTCCACTGTAATTTCAAAAGAAACAGAATTCTTTCTATTTCATTTTGCGATAGAAGGTTTTGGGGATTTTGGAGTTTCGGGTTGTCGCGATATTGAGTTTCTGATTTTTGGGTTATCGGGATTTTGGTTTTCTGATTTTTTTTTTGTGTTTCGATTATTTGGGTTTTTATGATTATAGGTTTTTGGGATTTAGGTTTTATGGCTTTTGGTCATTTTTTATGGGGATATTACGTTTTCAGAATTGTGGTCTTGCGAAATTATGGATTTAGTTGAGTTTCGATTTTTGTTTTGCTTTTGAGACTCTGAACCCAACCTCTGTCAAATAATATCTTGACTGGCAACTCTAGTTCGAAATTAGGCTAAAAAGGGATCCTTGTATGGCAAACTGATATTCTTGTTTAGGGATTTACCATTTACCAAAGGATGTGCCCAGCGCGGCATTTGAGTATTATGTTCGTTGTGCTGCTTTTGTTTAAAATAGATTTGACTCTTGAAAACATCGAATTGTTAAAGTATACATATTGCGTATGTGCATTCCATTTGTTAAAGGATCAAATGTGTAGGGAGGAGGGGTCGGAAATTGCTTCAGCCTATCGATTCTATACACATGGAAAAACAAAGAGGTACTGGTACATATACATAAATTGCAGCAAATAAGAAGAACCTAGTCAGGATTGGAGATGAAATGTGTGTTTGGCATTTATTGTTTGGGAGAATATATATTGAAAAATATTTTCAAGGTGTTTTGCACAGGAGTGCCAAGGAATTTTTAATATAGATATCATACGAGTAACTACACAAATATTTTCATAAAATTTTATCAAGTATTACGATTAATATGAATGCAATCTATATGTTCGTTAGTTATGGCCAGGTCGAGTGATATAAGGTTCGGGATGGAGAGTAAGAATCCATCAGACACTCGGTGTGGCAGATATGAAAGACCTAACACAAATCTTCATAAGTTGTTGAATTACATGCAAAGATGTTTTCTTCTTTTCCTAGGAAAAACAGGTTGGTAGTAAAAATAGTTCTGAGGACCCGGAAGGCTATACTTCAAAAACAAATATTTGTATGCTTGTTAAAATCTTCAATTCAACTGAATACTTTCTCTTTTTGTATTTGAATCTTTGATGTTATTTATCTGATGTTTTACGTTTTTATAAGATATTGGTCCTTTAGGAACACATAATAGGGCTCCAGAGATCAGGTGTCATTTTTATATCTTGTTCTTATAAAGAACAAAATCTTAAAATATGTTTGGGTAAAATCCACTAGTTGCCACGACCAATTTTGTAGTTTTTTTCTTGGTGTCCCGGAAACGGCTTAGATGACATTTTCAGTGTTTGTTTTTTTTTTAATCTAGATACAAATCTAGAAATCGGGATTAGTAAAATCCACCCACTTCAACGCCCACTTTTTTTAATTCTTGGTTTCTCGTAAACGGCTCCAATGAATTGGATGAAATTTTCAATTTGTTTTTATGAAGTCGGAAAAGTTAGAATTTGGTTTAGTGGTTGGTTAGTAAAATCCGTCCAAGCCCACTTTTCTTGGTTTCTCGGAAAGGGCTCTATCGATTTGGGTGATATTTTCATAATGTTTGACTTTTCTTGGTTTTTCGGAGACTACTCCAACGATTTCGATGATATTCCGTGAACTACAAATAAATTCAGAAATGTGAATCCGCCCAACTGTGACGCCCAACATTTTTGTTTCTTGGTTCCTCGGAAACGTCTTTAACGATTCGATTTTAATGCGACTTTAAGTTGGTTCTTATGAACGAGAAAAAGATTTTCAAATTGGGTTTAGTAAAATTCGCCCACTGTCACGCCCCTTTTATTTTTTTCTGGGTTTCTGGACATTTTTTTTAATGATTTGGCGACATTTTCAAAACCTATTTTTATAAACGAGAACAATATTTTAAAATCAGTTTCGAAAAAATTCACTAACTGCCACGCCCACTTTGTTATTTCTTCTCCGTCTATATCTATTTAGATATAATTTTGTTGTTTGGAATTTTGTCTTTTGAACAAGAGAAGAAAACTAGAATCTGTTTTGAGTAAAATTCACCCACCGAAACAGCTTTAACGATTTCGATTGAATTTTTAGAGTAAGAACGAAAAAAAAATCTTGAGTTCAACTGCAGTAAATAACTCGCCCACTGAAACGTCCAAATTGTATATATCTAGGTTTCTCAAAAACGACTTACACGCTATGGATGAAGTTTGTATGCAAATAAAATTTTACATTCTAAGTGTATCTAGATAGGTGTTAACCAGATCCGTCACCAGCTGGCCCAATAAGAGGTTCTGAGTGCCTCAACAGCTTAAATAGTTAGGTTCAAATTTCATATTGAGATAGTATTTGACTTTCTGGATAGGTGTCACCCAGGGCCGTAACCCAGATGATGGCAAACAGTTCTTATTGCCATTTATATTTTTTTTACCGGAAACGGCTTCCACTATTTGAATGAATTTTTTCATTAGAAACGACTTGCTATGTAAGTTTATCTAGATAGGTCCGTATATGGGGGGTGCAACGGGTTGCCGAGTGCCGCAACGGATCTAATGATTTGGATCCAATTTCGTGAAGAAACTATTTGATAAAGACACAATATTAAAACAAAATTTGCATTCATATTTTATTTGGGTAATAAATCAACAGAGATATCAATTCTGAATATCAAACATAAAAATTGGGTGGCACAACGGCTCGTGAAGAACCAGGGCCTAGTGACTAACAACTCGCAACCATTTCTGTGTGCGCTTGCCGACAGGAATGGAAGGGACCTACAATTTTATGCGGAATCCGAACGGCTAGACGAGAAGCACTTATTCGTGACAAGTGATATTCTTGGAGGATTTGTAAATTCCTCTAAAGAGGCAGTAGACCTGAAAAAACTTTTTTGTTTTTAGGTGGGACGAGGCTGGGAAGTGAACCCAGACCTCCAGCGTGACAGTCGAACGCACTAACCATTACGCGTCGGGCTACTACTAATATCAAAAATGCGTAAATCAATCAAATTAACAAAACAAATAACTTTAAAATCACCACCATCAATATCATAAAACAAAAACAAAACAAAGCTTTAGAAAAAATACTTGAAACTGTTATTCACAAAACTCCTATCAAAAATCCCAACAAACAATAGACTTTGATTGCCAAAAGAAACAGACACCTGCTATCAAAATGACGATCATTGCTTTCATTCATTGATTGAAAATTTTATAGTTTATTTCTTTACATATAGTACATTCATTCATTCCGACCCTACAGAAATGTATATATGTAGGTAAACATTCAATTCAAGTATTTTACTTTTGGTTCTTCTCATCTACTCCTGGCCCAATTATTAAAACAATAAAAACTAAGTTTGATGAACTTAAATTCAACTTGTATAGCAATGGCGGCTTCTTCGACGACGACAACGAGTAAAGTTCAGCACTCTTCTCCTTCTTATATTCCATCAGTGATTTTGAAAAAGTCTCTCATTCACTTGATTACATCGCAATCAATGGATATTGTGGTCCTTATACCCACTGTTGACCTGATTCCGTCCACAGCAGGATGTAAGGTACATATTTAGGTATACCTTCATATAAAGCAATTTTTCGTCAATCCTTTTTTTTTTGTTATTGTATCTTTCTCCCCATCTCGTATCAGGAAAAGACGAAAGCAGATCATTAAAACAAACTTTTCCTCGTAGAAATACCTACATATACCAAAACAACAACAAAAAAAAACAGCATACCAAAACCAAAAGAAAAAATTGCTTGCGTTCATCAAAACAAAGCAATTTCCAATCCAATCGAAACTTTTCCGATTTAATTGATTTCACCGTGAGACGTGGTCGACGAAAAACTCGATTCCGAAGGTCATCTCGGTAAATTCGGTTTACCTAATGGAATATTTCAGAAATAGAACAATAAAATACTGCATCCTTCCTTTCGCGATGCATCCAACACACACTCACACACAAAGGGGTGATTTATTTAATTTGTTTTTAATCATTCATCTTTTGAAATGAACTCTTCCGCCACCCCCAACCCACACAGATTTACAAATCGATTTCTGTCAGTTCGGAAAAAAAAATATTGAAATATTGTAAAACCACCATTGGATTTTATGTGACAATCATCAACACAAATAAAGCTAAAATAAAACAAAATTGAATGTGGCAACGCTTTTCCTGAAAATCTCATTAAAAATGCAATTTCAGCCTGGGTGAACAAACATAATTTGTTTATTGATAAAAATAAAAAAATAAAGAATGTGCACCTACACGTAAACCTCTTTCCAACACAACCCACATTACTTTTGTCACAGGATAATATGTACAAAAAAAAAACATCCCAGCTGCAATAGTCACGTCACGATTTGATGATACGCCTTTGTGAAACTGAAATGGGATGAGATTAAGCATCAAAAGCGCTGATGTCGCCTCAGGGAAATTGGTCGTTTTTTCGGGTGGATATTTTTTTGCTGTTGCGTCTTCATCTGATGGTCTCTAGCCATCGCAGCAGAATTGTTCGCATTGCAAACGTTTTTGGATTTTCTGTTTGTTATTTTTTTTTTTTTTTGCTGAAAGAGTGGGAGATCTCAATTATTTGTAACGACTCTGGAGTGCACCCCATTCAAAAAAAGGACAATTGACCCGGAGGGATTCTCTTTTTCGGTAACTCTGGTCTGTTTTTGGCTGATGGAGAGAATCAGTAATGGCATTGGTAGTGGTTTGGCTTTAGGTACCTATACACGATACACACACACATACTCGTACAACAGAGGTTATAGCGTATACCCTATTGGGAAGTCTTTAAAATAAAAGTGCAATTTTTCGGACTTTATGTTGTTGTTTTTTTGTTTGATTTCGATATCGAATCGTTTTTGTTTGGAAAGGTCATTTCTTTTATTTTTAGCTTAATGTTTTTTTCTTTGTTATGTGGGGTGGGAAGGGTGTTAGATGGTATTTTGAATTTGATATAACTTTATATAGTTTCTAGAGAGGGGATAATGGAATATTGTTCTGCTGAAAGCTGATGTTTTGAACGCATTTAAGCGTGGTATAACTTTTAACGATATCTCCAAGAAGACAATCCAAGTTCTCGTTAAAGCTATTGACCTGTTATAGAAAGAAATCAAAAACAGTAGGAATCAGAAACTTTCGTTGTTAGATGTTCGATAGAAAATTAGATTTTAAAAAGTTGTTTTAAATGAGAAGGAATTCTGTTATGCAAATCGAATGTTTTTTAAATGTAAATATGGGAAGAAATGCAGTAGGTACCTACATACATTTTGTATTTACAAGTGCCGCGAAATTATCATATCAGTATGAGGTAGATAGCAATTCAAAATTAATAATTTATTTGTTTTAAAGTTTTTAATTTCATATTTGTAGACCATATTTATATATGAGGCTGTGAGTATTATATTGATATATGAGGCTGTAGTAGCCCGTAGCGTAATGGTTAGTACGTTCGACTGTCACGCTGGAAGTCCTGGGTTCGCTTCCCAGCCTCGTCCACCTAAAAACTAAAAAAGTTTTTTTTCAGGGCTACTGCCTCTTGCGAGGAATTGACATATCCTCCAAGAGTATCACTTGTCACGAATAAGTGCTTCTCGTCTAGCCGTTCGGATACGGCATACAATTGTAGGTCCCTTCCATTCCTGTCGACAGGCGCACACAGGAATGTTGCGAGTTGTTAGTTCATGAGCCCTTGTGCCACCCGATTTATTTATTTATTTTTTTTTTGTAAGTGCTAAAGTGGCGTAAGCATATGTGCTTTTTGTAGTCGATTTAAAACCAATTTCAAAAAGTGGGTTACGCCACTTTTGCACTCTCAGCCGCATATAGGCTTTTGAATATACCAGAATCTTAAATGAAGAAAGGAACAATTGCGTTCACGGGGTTTAACTATTGAATATGTTTGTCTGGAACTTGAACTTGCTTAAAACACAAAATTTGCCTAATTTCATCCATGCATTTTTGAGAGGATGGTCACACTGGTAATAATTAAATTTTTGTGGTATACCTCGAAAAGTAATCCGAATTGATAATTTTATTTAAATAACTTTTAGTTGGAAATAAGATTTTCTATTAAAATGGATGGTGTACAAAATTTAAGCAGGAAAAAATAATAAAAAACCGACATAAAAAAAGAATCATTGATTTGAAATTTTTTTTACTTAACTGCTCATAACTTTTTTTTGTGTGCATACCTACCTACCATGCTACCTTGAAATTAATTAAGCAGAACACTACTTCTTAAAGTAGCGATGCACTTAATTGTATTGTTGGTCACTAAATAAGCATTTAGTAAGCGCCTTGTAATGCCATTAATTTTGTTTTGTTGTGCTGGCATTGCTATGCTAACTTAAGGGACATTGACAATTTTAATATTTGTACCAAGTTTCTTGAAATAAAAAACTCTTTTTCCATATAGATATTTTAATGGAGTCTTTTTATTCTTGGTGTTCGTGATAAATAGAACATTTATGCCATGTTTTATCAACGGGCTTTAATACAAACAAGTTAAAAATAAAAAAAAAATAGTGTTTTATGATTTTATTTTTGTGTAAAAGAATGATTCATACAAGTTTTAAATGTAATATTTTTGTACTAACTTAGAACAACCGGATCCCAAGATAATGACCAAATCAACCGGTCTAATGACGAGATATTCGGAAGTATACTTAAAAAAAGGCTATGTGGCCAACAAAAACCAAAAACTTAATTTGTTATTTCCTTTATTCTTTTTGACAAAAACCTGGTATACAGTATTTTTGAAACTTGTCTAAAGATTACATGTACTACATATGTTTGATTAAAATCGTTAGAGCTGTTTTCGAGAAAACTTGATAAAGCCGAAATTGTTGTTAGCAGGTAGGTACCCGTTTTCGATAAGCTAAGAAAAAAATTTGAATTTTGTAGGGAATCACATAAAAATTCTTGACAACAAATTTCCGAATTTGAAGCAAATCCGACCAACCGGTTAAGCTCGATAAACACCAGGACGCACGGACGCACGGACGCGGAGACGTACAGACCAGGGCTTGTCTTGTCGAAAATCACTTTTCTTACTTATCCATCATCGTTATCTTAGTTTTGATTAAAACCTCGAAATTTGTTGGTGAAACCAATTGCTCCCAATTTGTTAAATTTTTTTTTTTATTTTTCTTCTCATGAGCACCCGGCTGGAAAAATTCCATGTTTTTGTATAGTTTGGTCAAGGCCTTACTGAGTTTTCAGTAGGGAAAATTTAGACTAGGAAAACATGTCAAATACTTGGCAAGCCCTTGCTTTCATATCAGAGCAGCACAGAATTGTGAGAAACATCAGACAAGTTAGAACAGAAAACCTGTTCTACGAGTAAGTTATTCTACCTAAAAAGGAAGTACATGAAATCCTGTTCTATTCTGTATGCATTTGTTAGGCAATATCGTATGAAACGTATTCACTTTCGACATTTCTTTTATAGCGAGTTAGCCCAGTGGGTAGCGCATTGCAAGCATCGCGGATCAGGTCCCACATAAGACAACTTTTTTTTTTTGTTTGTCTGGCGAGCCAAACTATCCCCTCAATCTGAAGTGCCTTGTTGAAAACTAGATTGTTTTTCTGCGCGGGCAGCTTCATAGATTTTTATGATGAGAATTACCTTTCATAGAACTATTATCCTTTTAACTTGTGACTCTTTTACTTGAACTTAATTTTCCAAAAACCGGTTTATGATTTATTTTGAATTTAATTTGTAGTTAAAATTGTAAAAAAAAGAATAACTTTGGAAATTGTCCGCCTTCTATATTTGGCAGAAGCCAAACGTGCTGCCTTCAATTAATAAATGAAATACTTTTTCTCAGTTCCAGAATAATAACGTTTAGTCATAAATACCACTCACTGTAAATATTAAATTTATTTTCGAGTACTCTGTTAAATGCCTAAAGACCCAATCCCCCACCAAATTAAGATTAAAAAATCCTACATTTTATTATTACTCTTTTTGCTTGTTCTTATAATTTAAAATGATTTTAATAATAACAGCAGCCTCGAAGTAAGGCTTTAAGGCTAATGTCTTTTCTAATCTCCTCATTAGCCATCATCTCACTTAAAACAAAACAAACCAAAAAGCTTTGCCTTTCAAACTCACCTGCTTAGATTTTCTATTTGTTAAAGGTGGAAACAAAAGCAATTCGTCTACCTAAGGAAAACAACCTCTGTCAAGATACTTGCTGTTTAGCTGTGTGTAGCACTTCTCTTAAATCATGCTGAATAAAACAATAGTTAGATGGAAGCTCTAAAGAAAGACAAGACATGACAAGAGAATAAAAGGACGTCAGCCGAAGTTGTCGTCATCAACATCGCTATCATCGTCGTCGTCTCTTGGGAGAAGGAAAAATCCTTCCATTTAGAAAAGCAAAACAAAAATTAGATGCAACTATATTCATAAGCAGACAAGTCAAAGAGTCTTGGAGGAGCTGAGTCAGCTCCTTCATCCCCCCCCCTCACCCCTTCCTCGACATCAACTATTTATAATTCTAAACTAGCAAAAAAAACAGAAAATTTATCTTTCGTCTAGACGCGTTGATGCCTAATGGCGTTCAACTTTAAACCCGTGATAACGACTTGTTG
The DNA here is from genome assembly GCA_949320155.1 of Melangyna quadrimaculata. Taxonomy (NCBI): domain Eukaryota; kingdom Metazoa; phylum Arthropoda; class Insecta; order Diptera; family Syrphidae; genus Melangyna; species Melangyna quadrimaculata. The sequence continues at coordinate 7,123,871 of OX439485.1, read as the reverse complement.
ATTTGGTTTCCTTTTTTTTATTCCGCCAATCTCTTCTTCTCTGGCAACTGGCATTTGTTTACACAAAAGAATTCAAAATTATATCCTTGAGGCTTGCATAGTTCCATTTCGCAAAACAGGATTTATTAATTTTTAATAAAGGCCGTTACACTTGCACATCGCAATGACCCCTGGGCGCACCGCACCACTGGACTTGTTGCAGGATACCAAAAAACACACCCAGGGGATATTATGGGCACAAGTACACACATAGGTAGGTACCTTCTTTAGCTTCTAGGTAAATAATGTTCATTTGTATAAATAAAATCGTGACACTGTGGAAAAAGAGTTCGCAAAATGGGGATATGGCAAACAAACAAGGACGAAAAGAAGAAAGTCATTGGTAGGTATATATGATGCGGCGACAAATGGTGCTACTCTAATCCTTAGCCAGGCCAGACACATGCACGAAATGTTGGCCACAAGAAACGTGCTTCTATCTTCGTTTAGTGTGCACTCCTGTGAACTCCATGTCCTTTGCCTTTCCCATTGGCAAACATTTATTCAGTTATGAAAAATATCATTTCTTTCGCTTTTATCGTGAGGGCTTAAATAGAGGATGTGTGCGGTTGGAATGAAACGAACGAATGAAATCTCGATTCACCTAATGGCTCCTCGGGTTTGTTTATTTCTTTCGCTACATATTGCTTCTCGATTGTGTACCTGATTCTCGGCAAATCATGTACGTGAACTTTGAAAATTCCACACACACACATACACCAGGAAAAGGTAACGAGTTGCAGGACTTAAAAAAGGATACGTTCCCATTTTTTTGTGTTCTGTTTCGTAGCTATCACGTTTGTGCATTTGACATTTGCAATGTGCGACTCTTATTATAAGGTTGTCTTTGGATATGCCTGTATGTATAATTATTGGATTGTTGCCATATAATTTAAGCGGAGTTATAATATGTTTTTTTTTTTTTGTAATTGCAACGAAAGTTTTCAATGTAATTCGCTCTGATTCCTCGTTTAATTAGCTCAAAAGACAAGTCCCCCCCCCTCGCTTGTTATACCTAATTAATGAGAAAATCCATTTCGTTCGGAAAAGTGGAAGTATTTCTGAAGTTTTTCTGTGGCGCTTTGTTGGAAACACAAACAAACTATACAAAAAAAAAAATAGTTTTACAAAACTACAACGTTTTTGTAGCGAAAAGGTAGAAGATATTGTTTATAGAAAAAAATATTGCATTATAATAAATAAGAGAGTTAAAATAGGACGTTTCCATAATTTCGGGCCATTATTGCGTCGCCAGTTCCTAACATAAATAAGATTTAAGATAGTCCCATATTCAAGTTTCTATATTTGATTTCGGAAATTTGTGCAAAATGAAAACAGAAGACCTAAGCCAAGTTGGCGAGCGAAACTGGAGACCGTTAGCAGCTAGCGACCAAGCCGTAGGGAAGAAAATCTGTTTGGTGAAAGCCCTAGCCCACAGCACACTATAGCGATATCTGAAGTAAGAAATATGGAAGATTTGGTGAAGGGTCACTAACCGAAAGCTCAAGACAAGACTAACAATATGCGAGCGTAAGGCAAACAGGAAAAGGATGAATAGGAGATACCAATGCAGATTGAATTTGAATTTCTAACACAATTCAATGAGAGGAAAAAATAGAGCTGAATTAGGTATTTCACATTCATGTAGTTCGGCTAAAGAAAGAATTTCTTCATTTGGCAGTACGTCCGCAATTGTGATTAAGGTTGAATTAAAAGGCATCTACAACTACTTGTTCAGTTATGTCGAAGTGGATTGTAAGTCAAACTTAGCTTGTCGATACAAAAATTTCTTAAAATTTGCAGATTACCCTTAGCTTTAGAGGGCAACGGTTGCGATAAATTTACTTAACGAATAGACGCACAAGATTAAACTTTTGCTTGGACCCCTGGTTGATTCGGATAATAAAGAATTCCAATTTGGGACTGTAGAAAGTGCTTTGAAGTATACTTGGTAAACATTTAAATAGAATCTACATTCGAAACGTACATTAGTGCCAGGGAACTTATGGCTAAACTTCATGCACTTGCCCTTTGCAATAAAGCTGAAGAAAGGGCAATTGTAAGACCTCCATGAACGAAGCTTTGAGAACCTGTCCAGATTGAGGTGTGCTCGGGGATTTAAATGCTAAAGTCATAAAGGGTGGTAAACTAGTAGCTTAGCATAGCCTGTACGAAACTAAACAAACAACAGATTCATACGTCCGCCAGTCGAATTGACTATATTCTAATCCGGACGACTCAGCATGTGTCATTTTAGACGTGAGTACATTTCTTGGAGCAAACTTAGAGTATGGCCATTTCGTTGCTACGTCAAAATTAAGAGTTCGATTGTCTATAGAAATGAAATTGGGCACCATCTACAAGAAGATTTTCGACATTGCCCGAGCCAAGAGAAAAACCCTGAACGAAAATTATTCCACTATGCATTCACCTACCACAGGCGTCAAGTAGCTGCTGATGCTGAAGCTTCCAGCCACACCCAAAACAGAGCCCGTAATATCATTATGAATACATACACAGAAGTTACGTATGGGAGGAAACTGCAGGGTAAAAACGAGCAGTGAAGGAGGAGTATCAAGCTAAGAAATTGGAGAAGTAGAAGATTCTGCTCGAAAGATAAGTCTAAATGAAGGAGTTCGAAAAGCCTTGCGCTCGAAATATCAATTAGAAGTTATATAAAAAAAAAGCCAACCAACTGTGCTGCTAGTTTCAATATCGGAAAACGCTTGCTCATCGAAAAAGCAAAGAAAAGGAAAAGTAGAATTTCAAGCAGCTGCTAAAAGATATCTATGTAGAAGAAAACTCATTTCCAGTTAATTAAGACTAAGTTCTGTATGGAAGAGGAAGACTTAGCTGTTCAAACCTCAAAAACAGTAAGGCTGAGTTGGATTATCAGCAGAGCTCTTCTAATACATAGGGGATGGTTTTGGTGCGTGTATCAAATGATCAACCAAAGATGGGTTGAACAAACTATGTCTTATGACTGGACTTGCAGCTTTATATGTTCCATTCACTAGAACAATCGTTCAGAGTGACGGATAGTAATGAGAAAATGTTGAAATGAGAAAATGAGAAAAATGTGAAAATGTTGCAGTGTCCTACGTTAAAAATCGGAATATATACTTAAGCACCCGACTATCCAGCGAAATGTTCTGAACCGTTCTGCAAGACTGCAACACTTAAATCAGCAAATACCAGTGCGGATTCCGGCGCGGCACATAGACCGTGTAGACCAAATCTTCACTCATAGCATTCAGGATATCTTAATAACGATGGTCGAAGTCGTGATTCTGAAAAAAAATGATATAATAATTTACAACTAGCAAATAGAACCTTCAAACATCTAAGAAGATGCACAGGATGATTTCAGCAATAAAATGCGCTAGCATGTATGTTATTTAATGGGCATTTGCAACAGATACTGTTCGCAGAGCAGACCTCAACACGGAAGACAACATCTTCAACTGATTTTTCACACGATACGGACGATATCGATAGGCATCTAGAAAGTCTAGAATTATACTACCCTGTCCTAATATACAATGAAGAGTGTTCGACTATAAGCTCGAAGGGAGATCTGCTACTAGGCTCTTTCGAAAGAACGGTTCTTTGACGATGTTTAGTTGTCTACGAGTTGGGCGAATAAAGAAGAAGATACAACCGCGAACTCTATGAGCTGTTCCAAGTGGTAGATGTTGTCCAAAAAGTCAAAACACGTAAACTTCATAGGCTTTGGTGACATCGAACAGAGAACAACAATGCCTCATCCACGAGAGTCTTCAAATTCAAGTGCCCTGGTTTGAGACGGACACGAAACAGAAACCTCTGGTCTTACATCAATCCTTCGTCTGGATGACTAGAATTTCTCGAACTCATTGTCGTAATGGTAGGTAACCATTCTTGTTTCTAGAGAGCCTTTTTACCATCCGGAGACCATTAAATAAGTTTCCATTTTATATAAGTTAAAAAATGTCCGCATTCAGCTGTTGAACCTTAATTTCATGTTCAAAACTATGGTACCTAACTATAAGTTACGAGCTTTCATTCTTTAGCTACTATTTATTTTTTTAAAGAACCATCCTAATAGTCTAAGAAAGGGACAAATTAATTCATGAAATTTTATTTCTGGTATCGACGCAGAATTTTATCCTCAACAACATATGCAAAGTCCGCCAAAATCCCCGCATTGGCTTTTTGTATAGGCGCATTTTAAGAGGTAAGGGAGGCGGGAGTTTGGCAAGCTGAAAAATGGGTTGTAATACAATCTAATCATATGACACATGTTTTTATGGTGATTTTCAACGCTGATTCTAATGAGACCAAAACTGAAAAGATACATGTATCCTGTGGAAAGTTAATGTCATTTTTTATGGAATGATCACTTTTTTTAAAGTACAACAAGTAATATATTAACCAAAGCCATTTTAAAACAATGAGATTTTAATGAAATTTGGTATAAATGTTTCATTTGGCATGTTTACTAAGAATCAAAAGAGTCCCCAAAAATATATGTGGTGAAAGTGTGTTTTTTTAAAGGGCATGTTAGTGCGTCATTATTACCATAACATCTATGAATAAGTTTTGACACTGATGAAATTTGCTAAATAAATTAAATATTTCATGGTTTCCAAGTATCAAAAGAGTCCATTAAAATAACTTGATCCAAAGAGTTTTTTTTAGAGAGATTATGTTTGACCTGCCCTATGCGGAAAAAAATGTTAGGCCTTACGAAAAATTGTATTTTCGTGTAATCAAGATGGTACATATGACATTATGATATATGATTTAAAGGTATTTTTTAACGCCGGATCTAATAAAAGAAAAACCAATATGATACAAGCAACTTTAAAAAAAGTCAGATTAATTTACAAGCAAAATAACTGTTTTTTCCGTTAATCAGGTCAAACATTAAAACCCTTGGACCTAAGATATTTGTATGGACTCTTTTGATCCCTGGGTGCCAATATAAATTTAATATTTTTAGCAAATTTCATAAGTGTCAGAATTTGTTCATGGATGTTATGGTAATAATCACTCACATGCATCTCTCCGTCAAAAAAACACCCTTAAACCACAGATATTTTTGTGGACTCTTTTGATTCTTGGTAAACATGCCAAATGAAACATTTATACTAAATTTGGGATATTACCATTATTTTAAAGTGGTTTTGGGTAAAATATTACTTGTTGTACTTTAGAAAAAGTGATAATTTCATAAAAATGACATTAACTTTCCACAGGATACATGTATCTTTTCAGTTTGGTCTCTTTTGATTCAGCGTTGAAAAGCACCCTAAAAACATGTGTCATATGATTAGATTGTAGTACATTAATTTTTTCAGCTTGACAAACTCCCGCCTCCCTCCCCTCTCTACCTCTTAAAATGCGTCTACACAAAAAGTCAATTCATAGATTTTGGAGGACTTTGGATATGTTGTTGAGGATACAATTCTGCGTCGATACCAGCAATAAAATTTCATGAATTAATTTGTCCCCGGTTGCCCATATTAAATTTCCTATTTTTCCTAGACTATAAGGTTGGACTTTTAATAGTTCTGTTCCATTTAACTATTTCCTAATTTGGAACACCTAACTTAAGTCTCACCACTTTTCCGCATATGGCCCTTAAAATCTCAACCACAATTTTAATATTCTTAGCAGTGAAACTTTCAACTTCTATTTTGATTCCAAAAGGATTAAGATTTTGATTAAAAGAAAGGATTTAAATCGCATGTCCTGACATTTATAAAAAAAAAAAAAAAAACATACCCAACAAATTACCTTTTTTTTCGGACTTGTGCTTATTATTTCTGGTTTGTGACATAAAAACACATGGCGACAAAAAGGTTCTCGTGTTCTAAACGCATATGAATAATTTATCTACCCAAATTGTATAATCCTTCGTCTTCGTCGTCATCGGTTACACGTGTGGTTAAACTGCTATATATACGAGTAAGGTACTATACCTATACTCATGACATGGATATCAATTTATTTAACCTTTAACTTTCAACGCCAATGATGATGACGGTGTGGTCGGTGGTGGTGAAAACGAAAACATATGTATAAACGGCCAAAAACTAATATGGAAAACCTTTCAAAGTATCTTTGGGATTTATGAAACTAGCATAACAAATTGATTCTCTAACCGGAAAGAGTCAAAGTTTGCCTATTTTCGTGTGTCTAAATCACCCAATTAACCGATATATATATTATATAATTATCCTTTATCCTTTTCGCAACATAGATATAGGCATAGCACAGCGCAACAGATGTGTGTTTAGAATTGATAAATCTTATTCCATGTAGGTATATTACATGTACGCACAGCACATCCTTATTTTTGTTATCTTTGGAGGTTTTTTTTTTCTTTTTGGTGGGGGAATCTATTTGTCATTATTAAACCCAAATAGATTTGTGACTTTTACACACACGCCATACACAAAATAGAATAACAACATTTTTACCCTTAAAAAATAAAGGATATCATAAATCTGCCATCGCACAAGAGTGCGAGAGAGGATAATTCCCATTTACGACCTATTTTCAGCTTAAACAGGCAGCAAAAGTTCCTACCAACCATCTAGCAATCCTGATGTACATATTAAGCCATAGAAATATAGAAACCACCACCACCATAATAGGAAAGGGAAACACAATGTTTCCATCTTGTTGATTTTTGGCGCGCGGATATGCTTATGTGCTTTATGCTTTTCTGGCCGCAATATCTCAATTTTTCAAAACACGCAACCAACAACCCAAACCTATATACTAACTGTCACGGAGGAGGCAGGATGTTGCAATAAATTTGTAGGTACAATATCCCGGTCAAAATTTTAGAAATATGTTGTTGTTTCGTCAATGGTAAAATATTTTAGGGATACTGGAATTTAGAGGGGTAGGGGAGGAGGAGGTAGGAGTTCTGATTTATATGCGCATACAAATTTGATGCCATTTTCTAATTATTTATAGCACAGCGCGAGAAGTTGATAGAACACAACAACTGCCATCAAATTGCTGATGTATTGTATAGGCACGTTGCGTTGGTGTGTTACGTCACATTTGACGTGAAAAAATCAGATGTCATTTGTTGTTGCATTTGTTATTGTGTAAATTCCTGCAGCTATAACATAATTCAGTTAAAAGGGATCGTGCTTGGATTTTGCACAACAAACTGATGCAAGAACGACAAAACTGTTGAATTGTATCTCTATTGACCATCAAATAAAGTAGTGTGGCTATTTATTGATTCCAGAGTGAAATTCTAAAAAAAAAACACGGAACCAAAAGAGTGTGTGAAGTGTTGCAACGGATCGTGATTCGGTTTAATAAATAGATGATGCAATGGGAGCAGCTTCAAATGGATTTTGTTGTTGTTGTTGGAGCAGAGAAGCAATCAGAAAGCCGAATGGATGGATGTGTTTTTTTATTTGTTTGTTATTGATTTGAAGTGGATTTAAGTTATGTGTCAATAAAAGAGTTAAATTTTGTGAGTGCATTTTTCATTTGAAGTGTGAAATGACTAAAGGGGATAAGGAGGTTTAATTTGTGAGTATCAAAATGTGATTGTAAACTCCTTTCTTTGTGTTCTTTCTAGTGTTCTTACTTTTTAATTTGAAACAACAGGTTTTACTTTAAATAGTCAAAATTATTTTGTTTTTTTATTCAATGGAAAAATAGTCGTGATTTAAAAAAAATTCACAAAATTCGACATTCAATGACAACATGAATGAATATAAATAAATAATTTGGGTGGCACAACGGCTCGTGAAGAACCAGGGCCTAGTGACTAACAACTCGCAACCATTCCTGTGTGCGCCTGTCGACAGGAATGGAAGGGACCTACAATTTTATGCCGAATCCGAACGGCTAGACGAGAAGCACTTATTCGTGATAAGTGAAATAAACTTTTTTTTTTTAGATTTTAGGTGGACGAGGCTGGGAAGCGAACCCAACCCTCCAGCGTGACAGTCGAACGCACTAACCATTACGCTGCGGGCTACTACTTACATGAATTACTATATAAATTTAGAGAATTTTTGCTAGTGCATAATTAATTTATAATTATTACTTGATTATAAAGACGAAACAATTATTTTGTTTGTCCGGCGTCATCTCAGAAAGCATTTAACTCATAAAAGTGAAATAAATTGGATAATATTCTTTAATTTCATAAGAATGTCTTTAGCTATTAAGTGTATGTTTAATTTGTTTGTTAAAGAAGAATATTCACCCCTATTACGGTTTTCGTGTCACTAAAACGACAGTAAAACGACACGTCCCTGGAGGCGGCAATTGATATTTCATTAAAACTAGTTTCGTCATAATGATGAGATGGTTGGAGATTGGAGAGAATGTCGAAGATTTGGGTTTATTTAAACGCCAACTGTTGCCTCTAGAGCCTTGTCGTTTTACTGTCGTTTTAGTGACACGACAACCGTAATAGGGGTGATTAATATTTTTTTTTTAATTTATTGTACATTTTTTCGGGAGTTGATATCCAAGTGATATTAGGTTTGTTTCAATACACATTCCGATCTGTACTCCGATCCGTGAGTGAAATTTTGAAGTAAATAACCGCATTTAATCGGACGTTCACTCATACAGTTTAAGTATTAAATTAAATTATAATTCTATTTTAGCGACACCTTTTGGTTTCATATTTTTAAATTTTATTTTCTGGCACAAAACGAATTAATATTGGAATATGAGAAATTTTGATCAAATAAAGAACTTGACTACAGCGCTAAAAACCATATTCTTGCTGAAACTGTGTATTGAAATATATCATTGACTTGACACTGAAAATAATATTCTTCGTAGTGTTATTAAAATGATTTAACTGAGTTAACTGAGTATTCGTTGACTGGACAAAAAATCACTGGTTCAATACAACAAAACATTTAAAAGGCTTAAATGTCTCAATACATGTACATTCATAATTTTGTCTCTTTGCCAAGAAGCCACAAAAAAAAATCATTTGAAAAAATTTCTTTACTTTATGCTAAATAATAATTTGACAAGAATCAAGTGTGAACTTTAAAAAATAAAAAAAAAAAACATCACCCAAACAAGAAATAAAGTAATTAAAATATAATACAAAATAAATTCGTTGACTAAACAAATAAATAGCTAATCAACTCAAGCATTTTACTTTAATTAATGAAATAAATATATTGAATCACAGAAAAATATCATTAATTAATGAAATAAATTCATTGTCTGAAAGAATAATATGGGCAGTCAATGAAATAAATTCATTGATATAACGAAACATCTCGAAAATGGGCTTTCACGTTGACTCCATTTAACGAAAAATCGTTGAGTCAACTTCTTCATACGTACGATTTTTTGCAATTTGGGTAAAACAAAATCAATTTTTTTTTAATCTGTTGGTGGGGACAGGGGGGGACTAGTGAGTTATTTTGGCCCCCATTTTGGAAAATTAGACATTTGAAGTTATCCGTCATATCTAAACAACCATTAGTTCGTCCAACCAGTCCCCAAAAAAGGCGCATCCTCTTCACCCTCTAATTATCGGCCAATCACACTGACGGACGTCCCTTTTGTCCAAGGTCATGGAAACACTGATCAAACGACAGCTTAAGATTTATCTTGAAGAACATAATCTTTTTAATGACCGTCAATATAGTTTTCGCAGTAATAGATCCACTGGTGATCTGATGGCATATCTCACTGAAAAGTGGAACCAATCCTTACATCGTTTTGGAGAAAGTAAGATTATTGCGCTTGATGTTTCTAAGGCATTCGATAGAGTCTGGTATCCTGCTCTTCTATCAAAAATGAGTGCTTTTTATCAGCTTTTTATATTCATTTCCTGATTCAATTCCTTGTTCTTCGAATGTGGAACTGCAACGGCAATATATGTTGAGCTCATTAAATTCCGATCTAAATGGCATCGTTAGATGGGGTATTAAAAATCGTGTTGAATTTAATGCTTCCAAGACGCAGAGCTGTTGTTTATCCTTAAAGCGGAATATTCCCCCAATGCCATTGTTCATGCATGGCACTTGCATCTTGGAAACAGAAAAGCTGTCAATTCTTGGTATGTGTATTACTGACCATCTTTTGTGGAATGACCACAAACTGGATATAACTAAAAATGCGGCTAAATGCTTAGGTTTCCTAAGACGATGTAAAAACTTTTTCCCCCCTCTGATCTGGCCACAATTTATAAGGCCTACATACGTCCGAAACAGGAATATAATTCTCATATCTGGTCTGGTGCATCAAAAACATCTTTGCACCTATCGAACAGAATTCAGAGAAGAGCTTTAAGACTGATAGGTGACAGAGCAATTTCCGAAACAATTGTTTCGTTGGAACATCGTCGAAACGTCTCTTGCCTATCTCTGTTTTATCGCTACTTCTTTAAACAATGTTCTAGTGAAATAGCGAGTTGCATTCCCCCACTTCAAAAATTTCACCGTTATACTCACGCCGCTGGAAATGCGCATCGGAATACCCTCGAGCCAAATTTCGGACGTACAGTTAAGTACAGAGATTCTTTCTTTTGCCGAACGACACGAATGTGGAATTCCTTAACCGACTCTGTTTTTCCTCCCCATTTCAATGCCCAGACTTTTAAGATGAATGTACATCGGTTTCTCTGTACAAAGTTTCACAGAAAAAAATTATGATTTATTCTTAAATTACCTGTCTAAAACTTATACAGGTTGATTCACCAAAGGTGTGGCAAAAAGATAGAACGTAGATTGTGTCAAAACAAGAAAAAATCGTAATCGCAATTTTCTAAAAAAAAAAGAAAAAACAAAACACAAAAAAATATTTAAAAAAAAAACGGTTATACCTTTTTCTAAGCTCAGAAAAAAAAAGTTGTTTTAGTGAACAGTTATTGAAAAATAAATTTTCAAACTTAAAATTTTGAAAAAAATTACAACAAAATTTTTGTATACTATTTTTTTTTTCCAAATTTGACGGAGTTAGGTTCTATTTTGGTTTTGAAAATGCAATGTTTTTTTTTTTAATTCTTTATCAATTACTGAAAACCGTATGGTTCGAGGACTTTTAATTTTCAAAATTTTAAAAAATAAATGAACCAAATTCATCATAAAAATATGAAGAATAAATCATCATTTCAGCAACAGGTTGATTATCCTCAGCTTCGTTTCTTCTTGTTTTTACTAAGAAATTAGTTAATTTATTTTTTTAATATTTTGAAAATAGTCTGGAGAAAATTGACCTGAACCCAAACATTTCGGTATATACAAAATGTTTTGATAGTTTCCGTAAGGTACTTTTTAATAGAGAACCTAATTACATTAAAACCAAGTCGATAGAACTACCCAGACAGAAGTTACAGTAAGTGTGACTTTATTTTCAGTACGATATGTAAATATTGGGCAACTATTTGGAAATATTGACCCGTTGATGAAACTTAGTATAGAAGGTTTTGAATGAACAACAACCATTTGTGTTGGCTACCACCGAGTATTACATTTGGCTGGAATTATTGCAATTTCATGGCTGCCACACCAATCATCAGATTCCTTTTAGTGGTGCTTAGTCTATAGTTTCAATTTTAATTTATAAATTGTTTTTGCCGTCAACTGGATTCGAACCTAGACCAAGCTACCTCAGAGGCCGTTGCACTACGCATTGCACCACCGAGGTCACCTGATCGTGCCCATCCAAATGAAGGTGTTTCTAATTAACAATTGCATTTGGACAACTAGCATTTTTGCAAGCCACACACAAGTTAGATGTTATTCATTCAGGTTCTAACTTTTTCTCCTCTCCGTTATCACCGCAACAATTCGTTGCATATGTGTAAGTAGGGAAATTGTTTGAAAGATTTGACACTGGTCAAGAAGATAGTATAAATGTTGCATTTCTTATGCAAACCGAGAATAAGAATATTCGATAAAGATTTTTTTTGTTTTTCCTTGCGAATACCATCAAAACATTTTGTATATACCGACATTTTTGAGTTCGGCCCAAAAAGGCATACGCGAATTAATCATCAAACTCGTGTTTTTATGTTTTTAAAAATACTTTATTAAAATACCAAACACGACCACTCCGTTGTGCGGCATAAATGAAACTTAACTTACAATACCAAATTGATGATTGATCTGATGGATACAGTCATCACAAACACGGAATACTGCCTATTATGCAGTTCCCATGGAATTACTTATAATATCCGATTGGATGTTTATTCTATAACATCCGATTGGATGTATATGTTTATGTCTATTTATATGAAATGTAGAAGCCAACTTGACTTTATGAGGATTCTTAACTTATGTATATGTTTATGTCTATTGATATGAAATGTAGAAGCCAACTTGACTTTATGAGGATTCTTAACTCGCGCGTGCCAGTTGGGGGATTAGTTCCACAAAAAAAAAGGAATCGAGCCCCATTTGGCAGGCACATATGTTATCAGTCGGTCTGCTTTCAAAGTTTTTGTACTAAATAGTATTTTGGGTGGACCGCTTCGCGGGATCAAGGATTTGAACTCCCTTTTCGGGTCCTCTGTCCCGCTCACGCGACTCCGTCGCTCCGCTATGGGTTTGCTCAGTCGTCTGGCAGGGCCTATGTTTTCAGATGATCTGTAATCTAAGTTTTTTTGTACTAAACAGTACTTTGGAGGGCCCGCTTCGCAAATTCTCAAAAGCACCTGCGGGTCTTAGTTCTTTTATGTGGTGGAATTAATCCAAGCAGTTTCTTTTTTGGGAAATAAAAACCGTGGGGCTAGTTCCGTGGGCGTTTATGCACTGCACCGAATGAAAATAACTTAACGGCAATTTTTTTTGCATTTTTCTGAAAAAAAAAAAAAACATGAAAACGAAATAAAGCCAAATTGGCCTTATTTCGTAAAAGCGAAATAAGGCCAAATTTTTGACATTTGCTTTTATTTCGTTGGGCGTTATTTCATGTCACCGAATAAGAAAACCCTTCAAAATATATTTTACTTCAAATACGTTTTTCCTTAAAAATGTTTCTATTTTGAATCAAAACTTATTTATAAACATAATTTTTAGGGGGGAATTTACTTTAAAAAATTGAAACAAGTTTTTTTTTTTGTGATATAAATGGTTCTTAAGATTTGATGGACACCTTAAAGCACCCTCTTTTCCAAGATGGCTGCCAAATGTCGGTCTCAAATTAAAAAAACAGACTTACACTCACACAGAGCATATCTGGAAACACAACAAATCTTGTAACTTTTTAATGGAATAAAATTTGTTTTATAAATATGGTCTCAATCGGTCCGGTTGTTCAGAAATAACTCGATTACACACAGACGCACCAGTGGAAAAGTTGCTTAGTTTATAATTCGGACTAATCATAGCAAGCAAATGTTTGAAAACCACAATTCTTTTCGTGTTTGAAAGATTATGCTTAGAGTATGTCACAATTTATAGGGTGAAATAGGGTCAAACATAGTGGCTCCGTAGGGCGGTCTTTTAAGGTCATGGTTTTATTCCGATTGGCACACCCCTTAATTTCCTCCAATCAAGCGTCCGAAACTACCGGCACTTACATTGGAATCAAGCTGACTGGAGAAGCTTGTGGGTTGAAGCTCAGATTCATCCTGGCCTCGGTTTGCAGCGACACTTAAAGTAGGTAACTAACTTGATATTGACCTGAGATTTCGACAACAGATCGCGTTCCCAAGGGTTTTATATTTAAATGCCCTTTACGTGAGTTTGAAGTCTGGAGAAGAATACTGTCTTTTATAAACTTAAGTCAAAAGTTTTATAAAACAAAAGAAAAAAAAATTGATAAGCTTCTTTAAAAAAATGTATATCAATACTCCAATATCACCACTTCTCTTATAACCAAAGTGATTCGAATTCTACCGGAAACACACTCATATTCATCTTTGATAGCACAGGCATACTTTTCATATTAATTACAAAACCTTTCGTATCTTCACAAATGAGCCTTCAAAATCCATTCTTCATCATCTATCAACCATTTGAACTACTCGTAGAACCAAAATAACACACTGTCATGTACAGTTACAGTTTGAAAATGTAGCCCTCATAACACAACACTCCTCGAAACATAATTCCGATGACCTCTCTCAGAATCTACCTATATGTAGTATTTATTCGTTCCAATTTCGAGTCAAATTTCCCTTAACGTCCTTAAAGGTTATTTACAAATTACAAAAAGTGCAATTCCGGATGTCCACAGGTGGTATATTCTCGGAGATGAACACATGAACATGCCAAACGAATCAAAACGAAAATTAAATTCAAAACGTGTGCCATTCCGTTCTGCTTCCAATAGGTTTAGGTACATATTGCAATGTATGTTTGTGTATGTGGGCAGAATGCAGAAACCAAACCAGCCATTAGTTTGAACAAAAATCCTCGTCGATGTGGGTATTCAAATTTTCAAGAGATTGCCGGAGTTTAGCCAGTATATGAACATGCGGTCATCACGGTGCAAATGCACCACAGTGTAAGCCCTCTAAGGAAAACATCTGTTCTAGATTGTATGCGGAGTAGAGGGAGGTGCATGATGCATTCAGCAACGAGCAACCAAAGGTTAGTTGGAGAGGAGGAAGTTGTCGGTTATCGCCCCAGGGGTGTAATTCGAAATGAAACTCAGCTTTTTCGATCAGAAAATGAATGAATGAATGAATGACTGAAACTTGAGGAACGAGAATTGGAGTTTTTTGGAACAAAGGGTATGCCACGTCTTCTTCGTCATAAGCAATCATCGTTCTATACATTCATGACATAGTCGCATTCCCGTTCTCCTTATCATATCTTCGTCATCATCATCATCGTCGTCATTGTTCTAAGCGTCATTCAGGCTACATTTGCAGTTCTCTTCAGTATCAGGGGACCATATCCGACATTGTCGTTGTCATTGATGTTGCCTCCGTCGTCATCGTTCGTAGTCGTCGTCATCGTCATCGTGGTCCCTTTACATTTAATGTGATTCAATGGATCGTCTGCTCATCACTTGAATCCGTTTCGATTAAGAGATTTTCATCTCTCTATCACTGGAACTTCTGTCTATTGAAAACATAAAAAGTGTTCCCACTTCATCACATAAGTATCTAAATACGCTGCACAACTTTTTCTTTTTTAAAAATTCAAAATGAGTTAAATTGATTCTTTCGTAAAACTTTAAAATTTGATGTGTTTCTAATAAATAGATCAGATCCTTTACTTTGTGCAGAGCATCCCACAAATTTTGGAGAGCAAAGATGAAATATTCTCAAAAATATCAAAACTCTTCAAAAGTAGATACGGGAACGCAAATTCACTCAAATTCCGTATTACCGTGTTCCAGACAAGTAAGACACGATGTTCGGCTGCGCTGGTGATTTTCTGCCCGAAGAAATTTTTTGGGCAAAAAATCACAGGTAGGGGAATTTATTTACTCTCTTGTGAGCGTTGTCTTTTGTCAAAAACTGCCAAATTTTGCAGTACGGGAAAGGCTTTTGACTAAAAATCACACAAATTCACAAGAAATCACAGACACTTAAAGTAAAGGAACGGACCTAATAATTTTGAAGGGTAAAGACTCCTTTTCTTTTGACAAAACTTTCAATGATATTTTTTTCTTGAAAATTTGTTTGTGTTTTTAGTTATAACTTTTTTACTACCAACTAAGTGGACCAGTGGCTCAATATAAATTTTTAAAAATTTAATTTTCTACAAAAATGGTGTTAATTTTGTTTAATTGTGAGATAACCGGTAGATACTTGATACGGCGGAAAACTTCTAACGCTCTATTTTCCAATATGGCGGTCAAATGGAGGCTCTCAACTCTGAAAAAACAGATTTTCATGTTCACCACTACTTCCTACACAAAATGCGAGGGTCAGTGTAACATTTCAATGGACTAACTACAATGACAGATTTTAATGCTCGATATGTATGAACATATCCAAAAAATGGGAACACTGAAACATATCTATTTCATCTTCATTTCTATCTGCCCATCCTACAGCCATGGTACTAGCCATTTCCAACTTCATTGTCGTTGTTCGTCCTAAAATTAAAGTCGACACATTATCCACAATCCAAACGACCGACCAACCAACCGTCGAAACCAACCAAAGGATTTACTTGAATAGTCCATTCAAGACCTAATGCGTTTCAGAGTCGAGTTGTACATAGACATGGTACAGTAGGTATATAAACGTAGTGTTGGAAATAGTGTTCCCTCCCTGCTCTTATTTTCTTAGTTTGCAACAACATCAGTGTCAGTGGTATAGTTGCTGCTGAATTCAGTCAACCGAGAAGCAAACGGATTTGGAGTCAGTATTCAGTTCAGCACAGGACTATACCTACACTACATATCTATAATAAGCCCTCTTTCGTCCTCGTTGTCGTCGTGCCATGTTTGAGCAATTTTGCGGCGAGAATGTTGGATGCTTATAATAAAGTCATCGCAAGTCCTTAGTAATATCCTTTCTATGATGTAAGCTATCAATATTTATTCTTGTATCGAAACGGTCGACCGGGGATTATTCCCATTTCTTCATTTTTCATCATGTTCTCTTTTATCCCATCAAAGCCCCATCACCCCATCCTCCCCCCTCACAGCCTTAGCTTTTTGCTGACACTAAAAAATCATACAAGACTAGGCGCGATTGGTTGCGACACCCAACCATCATTCAAACTCCCAAATGGCAAGATTGGATAAAGAGGATTTTTCCAAGTGGCTTCACATCCGCCGCCACACACCATACACGCTGTGTTGTAGTCCTGCTCCATCGCTGTGTGGTACTGATCCTTGCGAACATAGAACTGGAATATGACTGTGAGTTCCGGCCATATTACTATCAAGTATATATGACAGCACCAGCAACGGGGGGGGGGTGAGCAGGGTGATAGCTCGCGTTTAGGCTTAGCCTTATTTTGTTTGGCATTTAATGGCCTTGCTTGGTGTAGTTCGGGTGTAGTTTTCCTATTTCACTATTATGCTGAATACGCTACACGGTGTATGTAGGTATGTGCTGCTGCTGATGTTGCTGCGAATAAGGTTCCATGGAAGTAGAGTGATTTAAACATGTTAGCAAACGAACTTAACGATGCACAGTTTGGGACACTAATTAGATGTTTTGTTATAGCTGTCAAGGATGACTTTTGGCGGTAAACCGCATCGATAAAAAAGGAACTTATCATTAAAATCGTTGCTCGTATGAAAGAAGAACTTTGTAAAATGTTGAAAGGCCTGATTTTGTTAATGTATTTGAAAGACGAACATTTATGTTTTGGTTAAATTAGTCATCATACAAAACTTTGGAAGAATTGATGGCTTAGCCAAATGTTTTAAAAAGAAATGAAGACGTAATGGCAGAAGTTACAATGGAAATTAATTCGATTTACCAGCGATACAAGTTCGAATTCGGTTCAAGTGATAAATTTTAAAAATTCGAAAGGGTATTTCAATGCTATTTTAGCAAAGATTGAACATGAACAAAACAAAACCGATTTAAAGGAAAATATGCTATAATATGAAAAATAAGCCTCAGTTATGTTTGTGCTGAAGTACGAATTTAAAATAATTGATATGATACACTAAAAATAATATTCTTCGTAAAGTTATGAAATTCTTTACGTTGGCTGACTTTTCGTTGACTCCACGCAAAATTCGTTGGCCCAATCAAACACTTATTTTAAAAAAATATTTTGGTTGATGATGGCTTCATTGTCGCAATGAAAGTGCTTTCATACACTTTTTACCTAAACTCTAAGGCTAGTAGTTTATTTTGATGCAATCTTTCATAATTCAAAGAAAAACATTGGCGAAAATATGTTGTTATTTAGATGGCTCAACGAAAAATTACGTAAAATAACTTAACCGCGCCGTACACTTTTTATGATTCCTAAAGTCTTATTGGGAAACACTACTATAGCAGTCATCAAGCTATTTTTTTTTTTTTTTTTTTTTTCATTTCTTCGCTAGCAGATTCTTTAACAAGAAAGATGTTTAATATATAATGCAAAAAAAGCTATACTTAATAGTATCATCACGAATAAGTTCGTTGAATTAGCGAATAATTCATTAACCAACGAAAACATTTTGCGTTAATCAACGAAAGAAATTCATTGACTCAACGAAAATATCGTTAATTAATGAAAAAAAAATTGTCTCAATTTAAAATATCGGTAATTAATGAAATAAATTCGTTGACTCAGCGAAAAATTTCTTTAATAGGCTTTTACGTTGTCTAATTAAAATATTTCATTGACTCAACGAAAATTCATTGTTTGATGAATGGCTTCATTAAAAAACGAATGACAAATTGTTGAGATAACGAATCCCAACATTGACTGAATTGTAATTAAAAAATCGTTGAAGCAGTGAAGTTTTTCGTAGTTTTTACGTAAGGATTTGATTCGGTGTAGATAGATGATTTATAATATGTAGATGTCCAAATAACTTTTACTCCTATACTCATCCAAGGAAATAATCTTTCTGTTCCTTAATGAAGTAAATTCAGTTACTCCAAAGAACATTATTACAGCGGTCCGAAAGAAGCGCTATAGGAGTATTCCCCAAGAGAGTTTGCTCCGATAGTGAGAATGAGGTGAATGATTTGGGAAATCTTGTAAAAATGGGTTAATCAATAAGAGCGAATTCAGCCTGCCGTACGTATGTTCAAACTGATGATTATTATTGCAAGTAATAAGGATGCCCGTCCAAGTATAAAACAACCTGCCCTTCGCATAATAACAAACCAAGTATTTCAATGGCACATCGCGTTTTACTTAAACTAGTATCGCCCACTGGCCGAAATTCGACCACCAAAAACTCATATTCACAGACTTTAGAGTCAAACAATTAGTTTGAAAATTAAATCACAAAACAATTTGTAATTTAATTTTGTATTTTTTGTTAATATGCACAGTGATCGGCAGTGCAAAAACAAAAATGACCCACAGTGTGTAAATGAGTGTCTCAGGTATATGCTGCACATCTCCGCACCTATGGCTTTCTAACCATATACAATTTATCAAAATCGGTTGCATATTTTTGGAGCAAATTGTACCGCAAAATTTTTTAAGGCTATTTTACATACATAGATAACAAAATTTTGTCTAATGGCCGATTTCATGAAGGCCTTTTAAAGATTTAAAAGGTCATTTAGCCTTAAAACGATGAGTTTTGGTTTCACCAACTGCTTTTAAATATAACAGGCTTTTAAACACCCTTATAAACTAAATGCTCATTTTCTTCTCATTAAATTTTAAAAGCCTCATGAAAGTCATCACACCCCGTGAACATATAGGTAAACATATTTTGATATACCATTTCTTATTTGTTTTGCTTTTTTTGCAAATTGGAACTAAAAATTATGAATAGGTTGTTAATACATTTTGGCTTTCTTTTTAGAATAATAGATAGGTCACCAACTTCTGCGGATGAAGATGAAGAGCAACATGATATTCAACGCCGAAGAGTATTCCGCTTACACAGGATGTTTTAACTTGGTATTGGTAGCTATAAGTACCCATGCAGAAATTATTTCTGTGACGATCAAGAAAGAAAACAAATTTTAAAGTGCTTTAAACTGTTTATAATTTAGTGATTGATCAAAAAAAAAGTAAAGATAATTGTGCGTGTATCTTCAAGCAACAAAAATCCGATTTAAAAATATATTATTGTGCGCGCAAATATTTTTTTACATTTCGTGGCAACGAAATTGCTATCAAATAGCACACACACAGTTTTTTTTCATTTTATGACATTTGGTTTTTATGAAAAGTGTTGATTCACGCTTTCTCAGTGTACTCAATATGTAATAGGAGCAGAACCTATATTTTGTATACAGGGATGTGAGCAAACTGAAACTTTTAACTAAAATTTCCCGAAAATTTCCCTTTTCTACATTGGTGAAACTGAACAAATTTATTGGTCTGTTATAATTTATAAGGATTTTAGATAAAAGCGAATTTAGTCAATGTTTATGAAATTGGCCATAAGTCTGTCAAATAAGAATAGGAACGCCCAAGGTTTTAAACTAGTCCTCTTTCTCTACAGCCTTATAACTTCTGACCCGCCTGTGCCAACTGCTGTTAAGTACTACCGCAACACACTCTTAGCCTGCTACGAGAAATGGCGCATACGGTTAAACACCTATAAATCGGAACTTGTGTGCTTCAGACGACCCAAAATAGGCAGTCGCATCGCAGCCAATTGCAGAGGACTGCTCTTGAAACTTCCGGACGGATCTACGATGCTAGCGAAAAATAAAGTTAAGTAACTACATAGGCATCCACTTCAAAGAGTTGTTAAGGTTCAACAAAACGTGCTATCAAAATCTAATCGGCCTTTTAGTGTATCCTCCCACTCATGAGACGCAGAACTAGACTAAGCCAGAAGACGAAGATACTGATGTACAAGCGGCAACTGCGGCCTGTCTATTCAGCTATTCTCTACGTCTGGTTCTCCATATCGAAGACGTCCATGAAAGAAGTTCAAATGTTCAAGAGAAAGCTACTAAGGATCTGGATCAGACTTAATAACGACCGGGAGACAATCTAGAATATAAACGGGTACAACTCTTGCCATTTCTAAAGACAAAAATTACCAAAAGGTAGCCTATACCCATAAACATACACAAGTATAATAATAAACTGAGTTCAAAGGGCCAATTTGTCAGTTCTTAAATAATTTTTGTATGTTTAAATTTAATTTTATTTCCTCAACCTTAAAAAACTACTTTCAAGTGTTTGGCTGTGCTTCCAAACAAAAATCAAAACATTTATCACGTGTTCTACTGCTGACTTAATTTTAAAGCAAGAACTTCTATCCTCGCTGCTAAATCTCACCCCTTAAAAAATCTAAACCACCTTATATCGTTTTAACAAACCATTATAACATTTTACACAAAATCATGTTAAAGAAAATTGTTTGATTGTTATTACCAAAAATTAGGGCCTCAAAGTACTTACTCTTGCTGAGTCGTATGTGCTCTAACTAAACCAACCTTACAAAAAAAAAAAAAAATAATAATAACAATATTTATAATTTGTGTAATAGCCTTGGTTATGCGGTTAATTCCACTCAGCTTAACGAGTCTAAACATCAAGATTATAAAGCAGAATAAATCTCATAACCAACTTGTTAAGCTCAACTCTCGAAAGAGACTATACTGTGATGTTGTGTAAACGCTATATAGGGAATGAAATCATAATTCTCACTCACATCACTCACTTACTATGTGTAGGTATATTCCTTTCTATATCGTATATATTGCATACCGCAACGCACACACCCTCGTTCTTATGCTCGTGCTAACTTTAAAGCCAATTAAGTGTTGACACAAACAATTCACCAAAGGATAATTAAAAGTTCTAGACATGCAGCCCAGCACAGCGCACATCTAAGCTAAGGCACACAGCACCCCCTAGCCCAAGCACAAGAGGCCAAGTTGTAAGAGCGAGGGTAGCACAGTACACAGCACCAGCACTAGCACTAGGTTGAGCTTAAGCTTTTGAAAACCCTCAACCCCCAAACACAACAATGACTTTTATTCCTCGAAGAGAGCGACTAAAGTAGTTTAATGGACACTGGTGTGTGTTTAGCTCTAAAACTACATACAAAGTTGTTATGTCTTGAGGGTTTGGAAGGGGAGGGAGCTGAATTGGGATAAGGAATTGGGTTTGTTGTGTTGTTTCCACATTTTGCATATTTCATCTATTTAATTGTTTGAAGTGTAATTAAATTGAGTACATTTTATGTATATTATATTTTTGATGTGCCATGTGCCAGCTTTTATTTTTTTTTATTTTTTAAGAATCCATTTAAGAGTACTTGGAGATTTGAGCAACTATGTATAAACTTATATTTAAAAACTTATAATTAAAAAGAATGTTTGTTTTAATTAAATAAGAGACGTTTAAAAAGTACAAAAAGTTCACAACAAAAGCAAGTTAGAAGTTTTTCTATTTTAGTTATTTAATTTCATGTTTCTATGGATTTTAAGTTGATCATCTTGCTTATCAAACACGGACAACTATTCTATTAGGCTTGATTATTGCAGTTTGAAGATTTTTAAGCGTTAAAAGCATAAGCGCAGTTCTTTACCTTATCTATAATAATGGCTGCGCTAAGGTTGGACCTACGTTATGAATTATGAGTCTCATGATAAATCCATATTTTGTTTATGCCACAAAGGTAATTGAAGGTATTGATATTGACAGTAGTTTTTATAAGGGTGATCTGGCCCACTTAAGCTCGGTTGACACTTGTGGTGTCTTTAACGTCATTTGTTCTGTGATTGTAACGTAATCTTTGGGTTCTGCAGGTAATTTTTTGGGTTCACAACACTGCCGTCTCACAGTTATTCAAATTGGTCTTATCTATAAAATATATACAAGTTTTACAAATTTGATGAAATTTTCAAAACATTTTTTTTTTCGGATACTGACACGACCACTGTAAGGAAGTGGTCAACCAATCGTCAAAGTCGATACAAATAAGGTTTAAGTTATTAAGGAAAATTGAAGTTAATGTGAACTCTAATAGTTCTTCCCTACGCTACTCCTTTTTCTGGATCTATTTCAAAGAAAACAAGAAGAATTGTCTTATTAAAAAAAAGAAACTAATTTTCTAAGACACTTTTTGGGGGCTCTTCACTTGCAAGTATTTTTTTTTTTTTTTTTCTTGAAAATTATCCATACGGCCCAAATGGGGGGGGGGATTTAAAATTTTTCGACTTGATGCCAAGAAAAAAGCCATAAAGAGAATCGTCAATAAAACCAGTGGAAACAATAAAATTTGCAAAGAAGTCAAAAAATTTAACTTTGTACACAATTTTAAAAATAAATTAATTTCAGAGCAGGCTTATAATATGCCCTGTAAGTAGAGGAACGATATCTTATATTATTTTAAATTTGTATTTTACTTGTTTGCCAGTTCTCTTGTTTTATACAGGAAAGATAACAAACAAACAATAAACGCTGTAAAAAAAACGTCAGTTTCACAAAAAAAAAAAAAAAAGTTCACAGAAGATGGTCAGTAAAGAACAATACTTAATGTATGACGAGCGACGGCTTCGGAAACTCAAATATGATGTGGTACTATAAATTAATAATATGATGCGCTATTTCACTGACCAGAGTACTTATATAAATAATCTTGGATCAATTTTTGGAAAGCTAGCTAACTTTACGAAAAGGCTTCATCAAAATTGGTGTGGTCGTTTCGGAGATTATTCCGGACAAACAGACAGCCAGAAGAGACAGACTAACACACATTTAAATAATGATTTAGAAGAACATTTTTAGCCCGGAAAAAGTATATGATCTCACAAAAATGCATTGAACTCGTACATATATGTGGCAAAGTTGGAGCGCACACGCCTTTAAACTTTTGTCTTATTTTATCTTATTCCAGAAGTACCTACTCTAATTCAGGCCGTGAGTGCAATAGTGGCCTAACTGCAATTTTACCGAAATTGATTTTATAACGAAAATTGAAACTGTACCTAGTAACCCACATCCCAACTAACAATTAAACTTCTGTAAGGGTCTATCGAAGTTATTTCCTTATCAGCAAATTGGATTTCTATAAGGCCTTAGAGAAACACATTTGGCCCACATTTACAGGTTTATTGGAAGTACTCAATTTATTTCGCTAAGGCCTTATAGAACAAAACTACACTCAAACATTGCAAATGTAGTAGTGAAGTTTTGTTCAAGTGTTTCGATAGATACATCTAAACACTTTAATAAAAGGCTTTTGGAGGCCTAGGAGAAGCCTTTTCGAAGCACAATGCAAAACAAAATAAAAATTAATTCTTTATTTTCTCCTTTATTTTTATTTGTTTATTTTCTCCTTTATTTTCCTGCAAGTAATGATTTTCTTCTGAAACTTAATTTACAATAATTATTTATATCTGAAAAAACACATTACTTACTTGATGGATTTTGCGGGAATTAAACCGAGGATGGTTGGGTTGAGATTCGGGCTCCTTAGGTATCAAACTAACCTGGCATATGAAACATAAGTGCCAAATTGAAACCACTTGAAACCAAAATTAGCTTCCCAAAAACTTCCTTGGGGCTTCCTGATGAATTTAACTAATTTGAAAAATACAGGTGACCATTCGTCTATTGCTGGCAAGGGAGTTTTACACAATGTTATTTTTTTTTAAATTATTAATGTTTCCATGATTACTTTACTCATTAGAGAAAACATGGAAGTGGTCAAACTAACATACTTTTTGTGAGACAACAAATAAAATATAAGTTCGTTTTCCGTTGAAATCAAAAAATATAAAAACTCTTTTATGTCCCATAAAATATGCACTTTTTATTTTGTAGGTACACAAACGTTTACTGACAATTTTAATTTGTATCATTTTTTAAAAACACTAATTTGCCAAAATAGCAAACATAAACAATAAAGACCATGATAAAGTTTTTTCAACTGAAACTAGCTATGTATGTTGTATAGATATTAAAAAACGTTCAAAATGTAATAAAAAAAAACTACTGAGAAATGAAAGTTTCATACTAAGATAATTTTTGAAAACATTCGAATTTCTTAACGTGACAATATTTTTTAACGATGAAAGAAGAACTATATACTATGGTCACCTCGTTTGTGAATAATTCAGCCAGCAGTAGCTTATTTTCACATCAATACTACTTTCCATAAGAAGTACCAGCTTTTAATGCTTACATGTTGAGTGTGCAACTCTTCGCTAAGACCAAATAATCGGAATTATTACTTCTCGCGCATGCGCCTGAGAAGATGATTAAAATTAAGTTTGCATAACCACCTCTTCACAGGTCTTATAGAAACAAATTAGGCTGACATCACTTCGCTAAGGCAAGTTCATCGAAATAAATGCTTCTCACGCATGCGTCTGACAGAGTTCACACAATTATTATGCTTGTGACGGGCTTGTGTTTACTGGGTTATAGAACAAAAATTGGATGTCATGCTTAATCAGAGTTACCACTGCGATCAAATTTTGTTCTGAGGGAATTATTTTTATTGGTGGGATCCGGGGTAATATTTTGTATATAGAAATTAAAAAAAAAAATTAGACAAACCTTGAATATGAAGAAAGTTTATCTGTTTTTGTTAAATCATTTCTAATACAAAATAAATAAATAAATTATTTGTACTTGTAGTGCAACTCTGAATATACATAATTATAGTATCATGTAAAAAAAAATATATTTTGTTTCGTGTTTTTTTTATCAAGCGCATTTAAATTGTTTTCTTTTACCATATTTATCTCACTGCAGAAAATAAATGTTTGTTCCGTTTTTGATTTGCAAAATATAAACGATTTAATATTAGACCATACCTACTCAATGAATCGGTTTAATTTAAGTTTTCAAAATGATACAACTTTCCTATTTTTGTTTTCATAAATAATTTGACCTGTGGTAACCCTCTCTCGGCAGTAGAAACATACATGCGCCGACCAGTACACAAAATAATGCTTGTATCAGGCTTTGCTCAGGGGACTTACACAGACAAAATAAACTGATATAATTCCACTGACAATTATGCTTCCATTAGACTTTCGTGCACATAATAGCTTGTTTCAGGCGTTTGTAAGCAGGCCCTTTAAGAGCACTTGGCAGTGCTTCCTTGTGAAAGCTTTTTCTTTTACTTTTATTTCACATGCCTCTAAAAACTAATTTCTGGGAAACCGTACTAAAACTACAACCAAATTGTAAATATTCAGGCTTGCAGAAAATTATAGATTCTGCCTGTAAAAGGTTTGTAGGAAGCTGTTTTAAAAAATATAGCTTCGAAAATTTGCAACTTCGATGTCCAAACTAAATACAAGCCTTGTAGAAATAATAACTTATTGAAATTCAAAAAATGGACCTTATAGAGGAAAAATTGTTAGTTGGGATTTCTGCATTAAAATTTGTTAAATTTTCGGATTCGTTTCATAGTTACAGGCCTTTTGTACTTAGGCCAAACACAAACAAATTAAAAGCTGGGAGTGGCCTATCTACCACTTAGGCCACTTTGCACTCGCATATTTGATTTTATTGTTTGAAACCTCAAGTAAGGTCAATTATTTTACTATTTGACCACAGGGGACATCAATGCAATGTGTTAAACATAAGTGGGTACCCTGATAATCTCCCTCGATAAGCCATGAAGTTAAAGAGTTTCATACAAAAGTTAATGCTGCAGCTGTTGCTGCCATAACGAAGTGAGTGCATTACGGGGATATAAAATCTAATCCGGACTATAGAGTTTATAAGATTAACCATAAGTTTCTTGTCAGCGGACATTCATATTTCAAATATCGGGTTTTTGGAGCGCTACAAAAGTTTTTTTTTTAAATAAAACAATAACGGTTTTGAATGTCAATGAAATTCTTCATTCCTGTGAAAGTCCTGTGAAGGCACGCTTGCAGAAGTCCAGACGCTGAACCCAATTTTCGACGGTTTTTAAGCATAAATCGGCCGATACTGCTGTAATTTCACGTTTGATATTCGTACGAAGATCATCAATCGTCGCTGGCTTGTTGGCATAGACCGTAGACTTGACGTAGCCCCACGACCGAGGCGGCCAAGCGACTGGACCATTTCGTGAGATAACACGTTCTCCAAACTTGGTTTCCAATAAATTGATTGTGACATTCGCTGTGTGGCTTGTGGCTCCGTCCTGTTGGAACCACATGTCCTCCAAGTCCATATCATCCAATTGTTGCCAAAAATATTCGGTTATCATTGAACGGTAGCGATCCCCATTCACAGTAACGTGCCGGTCTTGATCATCACGGAAGAAGTACGGCCCACAATGACACCGCCGGGCCACAATGGACACCAAACCGTAATTTTTTCGGGATGCAATGATGACTCATGGAGTACGTGTGGATCGCTGCCTGACCAATACCGCATATTATGTTTATTGACGAAGCCATTCAGCCAGAAATGAGCCTCGTCGCTGAAGATGATTTTTCGATGAAAATCCGAATCATTTTCAAGTTGTTGCTCAGCCCGATTCACGAACATACGACGCTTCTGGTGGTCAAGCGGCTTCAGTTCTTGCGTCAATTTAATCTTGTAAGAATGTAGGCCAAGATCTTTTCGCAAAGTTCTCCACAACGACGTCACAGAGATGCCCAACGCTTGAGAACGACGTGTGAGAGACACATTTGGGCTTTCTGCAACTGAAGCCTCAGCGGCAGCAATATTCTCGACACTACGGGCACTTCTTAGTCTCACTGGCACGGGAACATTTGGTACTGTGCCTGTGGATTCAAATTTTTCCAAAAAGACGCTCAATTGTTGATCTGCTAGGACGATTATGACGACCATAAATTGGACGTAGCGCTCTTAACGTTGAGGCCACTGACTCCGAATTTCGGTAGTAAATTTTAATAATTTCGACTCGTTGTTGGCTCGTATATCTTTCCATCATGAAATGGCAAACCTTACTGAAGAGAAATGTCAAAAGAGCGACAAGAAATATGGCGTCGTTTGCTGTCCCTGTTGCTCTACTTTTGTAGCGTCCCTGTTGAAAAACCTTTTATTTACATCCCCGATAATTGGATAGAAGTCATAAGCTCAGCGGGAAAAAAACATTCAATGTCATAAAAATGACAAAATACCACATTTTCTTCGCTTTGAAACTGGAAAAAAACCTTCAAATAGAAAATTCTATACAGAAGGACTTAAGATTAACTGGCTCAAGATTCTTGAGCTTCAATATTTAAGGACCGACCTCTTCTTAATATTATTTAAATGTTCTCTTGAAGAAATTTTTCCATTTCAAAGTATTTTATTTCGAAAACAATAAGTGTTATGCCTAAAACAGATGTGCAGATTTTTCCATGCAGCGAAATTAAATCACACAGGTTCTTATGGGAGCCGATTCACTCAAAGTCTGCACGCAGCGCAGCGCTGCACGATGTCTCTATTTCTAAATTTGCTGCCTAGTTTCATTGCAGCCACAACTGTAAAACGAAAATTTCTAAATAATTGCTATTTGGCATTACTCATATTGACATCACCTGCCATTCTTTCAAAAAATTTGTTTGTGTTGGTGATTTTTGTTTAAGAATCCATGAAGCCGGCGTTGCCACCATACCATCGTCTAACGAAGAAAATCTCATTCCAACACTATTGTGTGACATGGGCAACGGTGTGCTTTCATGTATTTGTTTGACATAAATATGCATCATGAATGTCAGAAACTATGCACATGTGTTTCGTGTGCAGCTCTGCATGCAGAGATGCGTGCAGACTTGCTGCACATCTGTTTTAGCCATTAGTCTAGCAAGCCTTTACCTAAAAACTTTATACCCCCATGGGTGACCTTTTTTCTTTGTTTTAAAACTACAATTTTTTAAAAATAACCTGTTTCTTATTTTTGCTCTACTGAAAATAATGATAAATGGAGTTAGGCCACTATTGCACACACGGCCTCAATTATTATTACTTTTTTTTTTCTAAAGCTTCACATCTCAAGTTAGGTACTTATTTACTGGTGAATTGTTTGAGCATAATTTTAAAAATTTTAATTTAGTTTTATCCAATGTCGTACAAAATAAACAACGTGGACGATTTATAAAAGAAGCGTCATCTCTCACACAGCAGACTGCATTGATTTTGCTCTACTTGTATAGCCTTGGTAAGCTTGTTGACGTTATTAAGATTACCTAAGAGGATGCATCTTGCTAAGTCTTGCAGAACGGAAAGGTACTTTGAAATTCAAATTGATTTACCACAAGGATGTATATTATAACATATTATCAAAATGCTGATGCTCCAAATGCATTTGATAAACAAATAGCACATCTCGACCTGTGACGTCAGTGGTCTAAAGCGGTGGAGTGCGTAGTGCACACGACTGCTAAGACTGAGCAAATCTGATATGCGTGGGTTCGAATCCTAGGGTGTGCATAAAAAGTTTTTCAAATAAAACTGAATAAAAGCTCAGCACCACAAAAAGGAGACTGATGAGTGCAAAAGTGGCAAAGCACGAAATAGCTATATCTCCAGCCAAACAATTGGTGGTAGCGCCTTTAAGTTGTTGTTGTTCAAAAATTCAATGATTATCACTACTGTTTTTTAAGTTGTTGTTGGTGAGGGAATTCAAGCCGCGGCGCATGGGAAATATTAGATATCTTTTCTACAACATTTCTAAAATGAATTCTTGTTTTCATTTATGCATAAGGGTAAAAGCGTAACTTTAAGCAAATATATTTTTCAGTTATTTCTAAGAGCTCATCCAATAGTACAAAAACTAAGCTGAAATCATCTCGCTCTATTTCCATGGCCAAGTGAATGACTTAAATGATTTTGTTAGCTCTGCAATTTTGTCATATATAGGCAGAAATTAGACTTTTAAAAAAATCTTACTTTATCTTTAAAAATATAAAACTTTTAAACCGCTTTTTTTTGCAATAATCTCCTAAGATTCTAAATGGATTTCTTGAAATTTTCAAAACGCTTTAGGCTTATTTACTTACAATTTATACCATCAAGATCAAACTATGAAATTTATTACTTTCCCAACCATGAATGCTTCTTGGTTTAAAAACAAATTTCAAAGACCTTGACAAAAAGAGCTTGTTGATACTAAGAACTTTGTTATTCTTTTTGTGATGTTAGATAAAAGCTCAGCAATTGAGTGCTATGAAATAAATAACATCTTTAAAATATTATGTACCTTCCCAAAGCAAAGTTTCATTTTGGTTTGAATTTGAACCTGAGGCTGTATCCAAAGTTTAAGATCTTATCTCTTGATAAAGGTTTGCTAAAAGTTACTTAAATCTTTGGAAATTATTATAAACTTACAATAGTTCTGTCTCCCACCATAATAACTCTTTTTCAAAATACACCATTCTACACTCCAAGTCAATTTTATTGCTTACCTGAAACGAAAAAGAAGTAAAAAAATGGTATTAATTTAAAGGCTCTATATTTATTTCGAAAAAGAAAAAAAATATTTAAATGAATGAATAAATTTCAATTTAGAATTTTCGTCAGATAAAAAAATAACAATAAAAACATATCTTCCTTTCAAAAAAAAGAAAACGAGGCAGAATAACCTCTCAGGATAACATAAAATGCCAAAAAAAAAGTGAACAGAAACCCATTTCACGATTTCAATTTAACTTATTTGATTTTTGGTTGCACCACACAATCTCTCTCTTCACACACTCATAGAAATTTAGTAAAAAAAAATAATAGAAAAAAACGAACAAAATAGTATTCATCACCACTCTGCATGCAACTGACGGAAAAATAGGTGGCATCCTGCAAACAAAAAAAGAGTATTATAAAATTTTTAAGGAATAAAAATGCTTTTACTTTCCACACAAAACGAAACGAAAGGCAGGAAAAGATATTGAATTACGACGTTGGTGGATTGTTCACGCCTCAAGTGATAAAGGACGACAACGACAACGAAAATTGAAAGAAACTTCTCTAACCAAAGGACTTGCAGTAGAAAAATAGAAAGATAAAATGCGAGAAAGAGAGACATGAGGTATGAAAGAGAAAAAAATACTATAATGGTAACAATGTGTATATGGAAGAAGAATCTCTCACTCTTCAGCAGCATCAGGTCCTTCATGCTGCCACATTCAGGTGGCAATACATTACACAAGGACTTCAATTGAATTTTCAAATCTGATGCTCGTATGCACACTTTAGGAGTTTTCATTTCGCCATTTCATGCAATTTGAAATATTGCTTTCTCTACCACCATTATACCGAATTACCACTTCTACCACCGCCGCCACCCAACCATTACCATTTCCCCATCACCCCATAAAACGACCCGCACAAAAGAAGTGTGTGATCCTTGCTAGGATATATATGAATTTTCTTTTTCAATATAAAAATATATGCCGCCGGTAGGTATGTAATGTACGGATGTGTTTGTAGCAGTTCTTCTTCACTTATTTTGAGATCCTTTATAGAGATACTATTTTTTTCATTTTTTTTTTTTTTTTTTTTTAAATAAAGTTAAGGAAATTTTTTTCGACGGCAAGGGTATTCTCCTACGAAGGACACAAATTGAGGTGACAACATCACAAGGAGCTAAAACGCAATAAATATGCAAGGAAAATACAATGAGGACGAGGTATTTATATGCAAACTAAGTGATGATCCTTGCGCACGTACACACACTACAACAAAGCCCAAGAGAAAGTCCTTTTTTTTTGTTCGTTTGCTTCCTTCTTGGCGATGCACAATTTAATCGAATTACTAAGTGAAGTGCCTTAAAAAAATAAAAAAAAAAAAAATATGTATATGGGATAACAACGGTAAGACGTTCTACAAACATGTCTGCCACTATATGGCATCCAGGGTCTGTGCTCCTTGCCACTTCCAATTGAATCTTGTTACCTATTAAAGGTATTATCCTTACAGAGCGTAATATGTAATAATAATAATATGTAATAATAATAGCAACAAAACTTAAGTGTATATATGTATGAAGGTACCTAGAATGTGCATTACCTAAGTGAAGATTAGGGATATAAAATGCACGTATGAATACTTGAGTATGAAATCGATATTCGTGCCGATATGATGATAATGATGTTGTGCTCGTGCGAAGGACTCTTTATACGTGCATTTATACCTTAATACAGAATGAACTGGGCGGGAGTTAGGTGGCATAAGGAGGTGAAAATATTGAAGTTAATATTAGCCGAAGTCATAAGAGCGTAAAGTGGAAAATTGTATATACATAAAATTATGTTTATTTTCTATACTTTGTTTGTTCTTTGTTTAAAGTAAGAACGACAGAGAAAGCGAGGAAGGGGAAAGGATAAACTATATCCCTAAGGGTAATTTAAAAGATTAAAGTTCATCGGAAAAACAAGTAAGATTAAAGTGTAATCTTTTGAGTATTTCATTGATAGCACACTGCACAGTTAAAAACAGTTTTAAAAGCTTCTTCTTCAACCAGCAGAATAAAGTGTCTTTTGTTAATTTTTATAAATAGCTATTTGCTTTTTTTTTAATAGTTGAAGGTAGGGTGCAGGTATTATTAACACACACACATTGAAGGAAGATGGAGAAGTTCTTCAAAATTAAATGAGAAACATTAAAACTTTGTTTCAAATTGTTGATCTTGTTATTATACGAGAGTATTTTGCATGAAGGAAATGATGTAAATGTATGCAGTAATTTTGTTTCGTTAACTTTTACGCTTTTTCCTTGAACTTTTTGAATAATATCAGATAAGGATGTGACAATGACTTCACATGTTTAAAGTTTTAAGATGTTGTTATGGATCTAGGAATTTAATATCAATGTAGAGGAGAAGTGAATAGAATTTTTCAAAATATATAATTATTATTATTCCATCAGGAAATGAATGAATGAACGTTGGCAAATTGTAATGAGTAATCATTGTTGAACAATTTATTCAAAATCGTCCAAAATTTGGAATATTAAATCGGACAAATCTGACTTCACCAAGAAAAACAAGATCCGGAACTTTGCAGACAATGTGTCCGCTGTTTGGGCAGGTGCTCCAATAATCCACTTGAGTCTATTAGATAGAATACAAAGAAGAGCAATGAAAATAATAGGTGAAAAAATATAACGGGAGCATTTGAACTTCTCAAACGCCGCCGCAATGCTTCATGTCTTTCGTTATTTTACCGTTATTTTCACAAACAGTGCTCTAGTGAAATAGACAGTTGCATTACTCCCCTTAAATAATTCAACCGTAATACTCGTGCTTCTAGAAATGCCAATCAGTTTACCACTACAACAATATGGAATGCTTTACCCGGCACTGTTTTTCCCTGCCATTTCGATATTCAGAGGTTCAAAACCAATGTGCATCGGTATCTCCACTTGAATCCTTCCTTCCGTATTAACAACCACCAAAGTCGTAATACTTGTTCGATTTGAA
This sequence comes from Melangyna quadrimaculata, assembly GCA_949320155.1. Classification (NCBI taxonomy): domain Eukaryota; kingdom Metazoa; phylum Arthropoda; class Insecta; order Diptera; family Syrphidae; genus Melangyna; species Melangyna quadrimaculata. Next base: position 7,090,979 of record OX439485.1, on the reverse strand, counting down.
AAAAAAACTAATCGGCAATCGCTTCGTCTTGACAAAATTTAGTGCTGTTATTTTTTAGTTTTTTTTCTATTTGCTTAACAAAAAAGTTATGGCCAAAAGATTCAAAAACCACCAAAAAATAAGCTTGAAAAAGGGGTACACACCAACGCAATACAGAAAAACAAAATTTAAGAAATTAGAAAGGGGGGGACTTTATTTTGAAGGTATGTAATCTTTTGGCCATATCTTTCTTGATAAGACAAATAAAAAAAACTAAAAAATCCCTGCACTAGATTTTGCCGAGACAAAGCGATTGCCGTAATTTTTACGAAAATGCGTCCAATATTACAGTGGTGACAGAAGTCCAAAGCGTTTTTAGTTAATATTTTGGTGGCATTTGAATCTTTTTGCCATAACTTTTTTGTAAATGCAAATAAAAACAAACTAAAATATTGGCACTAGGTTTTGTCGAGACGAAGCGATTGCCGTTTAGTTTTGTTATTTTTAATCGAACAAGTATTACGACTTTGGTGGTTGTTCAAACTCAACCATTTTCAAAATGGAGGAATAAGTGTATCACATAAAATTCATAAACAAGCCTTCGGTATGTTGAGTCTAGATAAGACAAAAATCGTAGACTGGGGGTGCGTATCTCCCCTGATCAGAAGGAAGAGGAAATTTTCTAAAAAGATGTTCTGAAAATTTAAAAATTTTATTTGAAAAACAACAAATACAGTGAAACCTCCCTTAGTCGCATATCGACAGTGAAAACATTTTGGTTAAAAGGAGTTGTGTGTTCAAGGGAAAAATTGAAACAGACTGAAATTCAGAGAAAAGAGTAGCACGTAATATTTGCATTGATAAAAATAATAATAAAAAAAAAACCTTTGTGAACGAGTGTACATGCTTTTAATTAAAAAAGGATATATATTAAAAAGTATTGCTGAAAATAAGGGCAGAGAATCACAAATCACAGATGTTTTTCTCCGGTTAAGAGATTTAAATTAACCAAATTACGACTGATATTCTTGTCCCCGACCGATCAAGGGAGTGTCCGCATAAAGCAAATGGAATTTAAATCTTAGATATACGCTCTAGAGAAATTGTCCGTTTAATGGATACGTACGCTTAAGGCAGCTGTCCGCAATAGGAAGTTTCACTGTAAGATATTAACATAGACGAAGCAAATTCGAAAATAAAATTATACTTCGGTGTCAAGTGAAGTGAGCATATTACTGATGAGTCCATTCACGTACCTGGCCAAAACACATCTTAGAGTGGAGGTCAATTCAGCTTTTAATTAACTTCTAAGACATAAGTTGTTTCCATGAACAGTTTTTGAGAAAAAAAATAATTTAAAAATAAAAAAATGCTATCAAAGTAGACGGTATTATGTATTTTAATTTTTGATTAAATTGTAAATACATGAACGTCATATTTTTAGTTTCGTCATAAAGTCAAAAAAAGTGTTTGAAATTCCAAAGTTTAAATTTTGAAAGTTCATTTTTCTTTTTAAGCATTTTAGATTTCGAAAAAAATGTTGGACATATATAAGTTGTTGGAAATCTTATGCTGAATAAATTTAGTTTTAACTTTTTTTTTCTTAGACCAATATTTACCGAGATAATTAGATTAACCCCTAATAACTCAAAATTCAAGATAGCGCACATCCCTTATGGAAAACGAAGGCGGAAAAAAGTGGGAATGTTCTGATGATATCCCTATCTACAGATAAAATAATTATCCCAATTTAACTTGAATCTACCGCATTTTTCCGACGATTCCACTGAAATTCTGATTCAGTCTCATCATCCCCGTTGTACATCTGGACTTCTACGGTACATACATTGACCGAATGGCTTCGAAGTTGCTACACAACATTTTTATGTGATTCTCTAGACTCCGCAGTTCGGCAATTCGCAATTGGCTTATCGTGTTTCGTATCCGTACCGCGAAGGGTATAAATTTGGACCGTGGTTTTATGTTGCCTTGATTCGAACAAAAAAAAAAAAACACTTTAACATACCTCTAAGATACATTTAATCATAACCTACAAAAATGTTCATATCCCTCATTATATGCGAGGTATCTTTCGCGCCGCGCCGGAGCAACACATTGTCCGCGACCGATACGGATTTGCGGAGGTTGAAATAAGATTCGAGGTATCCGATTCGGAATAGAAAAATACAAAATGGGACTATGTGTAGTTTCGTGCTTTATCGGCCTTTTTTTCCGATAGGTTGATTAGAAGAATGTATTGTGTGGGGCTTGTTTTTTTCGTTACCTTTTACCACAAAAAAAGTTAATTCAAGCAATAAGGACAAGAACTTATACCTTCTTTATTGGTTTTTAAATTTCTTAATAATAATTTATTATTTACCTGTCAAATTATTAATCAAAAATGCATTTTAGACCATTGAACCCCAAAACGCTGGGGTTTTTAAAGGAATTTTGGGGGAATGCTTGGCTGTTCGGATGAAAATTTGACAGAAATAGGAAAATTTTCCTTTCCGATGGATGCATTGCTAGGGCCGATTTTATACCAACATTCACAATTAAGGTTGAGTTCCTTTTTTTTATAAATTTACTTTTAATCTTTCCTGGGGGTCAAATCTCGATCTGTGAAGCTGTGAAGTGATACATTTTCCGAAACTTCAAACGTCACTATTTCGATTCTGGATGAGTGTGAAAAAGTGAAATAAAATGTCAAAACTTCGTAATTTTTTGTCAAGTTTTGACATTTAATATCACTTTTACACACTCATCCAAAATCGAATTATTAACGTGTGTTGTTTTGGAAAATTTATCACTTCACAAATCGAGAATTGACCCCCCCTGGACTCTCTTATGAATTATTTTCATCATCTGGATCGCACTAAAAATTAATTGACGACCCCTGCCCTAGACTATAAATAATTAAATAAATAAATTGAGTGGCGCAACGGCTGATGAAGAATCAGGGGCTAGGGACTTACACCTCGCAACCATTCCTGTGTGGGCGTGTCGACAGGAATGGAAGGGACCTACAATTTTATGCCGAATCCGAACTGCTAGACGAGAAGCACTTATTCGTGACAAGTAATACTCTTGGAGGATTTGTCAATTCCTCGCAAGAGGCAGTAGCCTGAAAAAAAAACTTTTTAATTTTTAAGTGGACGAGGAGGCCCCCTGCCCTAGAAGATAAATTCAAATTTTTATTGTAGCTTCCTAGATTTTTCTTTTTGTCTACAATTTCTCAAAGACCACTCAAACGATTTCGTTAAAGTATACCTACTGAAGTTTTGTTTTTTTTTTTGTCTACAAGAACAAGTAGTAAATAAGAAAGAAAAATTGCACCGATTTGTTCGTTTTTTAGGTCTTATACGTTGTTGATGTGAAATGAATTGCAAGCAAAAATAAGGCAATGAAATCATTTGAGAACAATTTTATTGTGCACAAGGCTGTTCGGCGAACGGGATTGATATTTTTTGTAGCACAGTGATAATAAAACAAAAATGCCAGCAGGTTTTCCCCTTCTCGCTTTAAAGGTGAAAATTCCCACAAAGAAAGGATATTTAACATGATCCCCGGCATGGATCGGTGGTACTGGCCTATAAATCAAATTCATAGCAAATAACGAGGGCAGTTACAGATTATAGATGTCACTTCATGAAAAATAAAAACAAGGACCTAGCATACTATAACTTGTTACAAGTCACAAATATTTCATCGCATTTGAGGGCCATTCCCCCATTTTATGATCAAATCATTCCCAAAAATTTCCAAAAAACAATTTCTTCATTGAAGCCCAATTATATACTAATAAGTATGAGCATTATCGTAGCTTAATAGAAAAAATATTAACCCGAACCATCAAGAGCGTTTTCATGCGATGGCCATTAAAAATTATTTAACCCATAAAATCCTCATAAAAACTTGGCCACATAGAAACGTTCTCCAAAACGAATAAATAAATACAAAAAAAAACACCTCCCTGCCTCCTATATTTTATTTATTTTGTTTATTTTTTTGTAAGCAACTACATCGCTTGGGATCGGCAAGCACACATAAACATTCCTTGTCCTTAGGAACAACATTTATGAGTTGGCAGTTGAGTCTGGCAGTCCGTCATCGTCAGTCAGTTTTCCCCAACTCTTTTCCCTTTTTATAGCGCTCGGGCGGCTGGATTCAGTTTATTTGCCGCGAAATGAAATTTATGTGTAAACACAAATTCATTTTAACGACTTGATTGTGTATACAATATTTTGGGGCAATGGCGATGACCATAGGAAAGGACGAACAGAAAAATACACAAATTCTTCGTCTCAACAAAAAAAAAAAAAAAATCTCCTACCTTGAATGTATAAATGGAAACGAGCAAAAGTAACCTCACCACACGAATTCAGAACCAGGAGCAGCACCACCTATTACACCAGATGATGAAGCGAATGCATAATGAATTACAAGGTTCCTGACATTGTGATCTAATATACATACAGTAGCAGTAGGTAGCTAGCTTGTAGCTGGTAGATGATGGTCACAGAAGCATTAAAACCTAACTCAATATATCAAATCCTCTTTCACAAGTCTTCATTTGCCTGATGCTGCTCCACTACTCTTTCATGTACACATAGCTCTAAGTTCTGTGGGCACCATGTGAAGTATTCTTCTTGTGAAGTGGCCAACACTTTGGTTCATGTGAAGAGAAGCAGCGTTAGTGGTTTTGCCCAGCTTGGTACCTTCATATGTATATGGGGTACAGCGTAGGTAGGAAGGTACCTCCTATAGGATGTGATATGCTCTGTAATTAATAAATGTTGGCACAGCGCTCAAGGTAATATTTTAAAAGATAGATACCCCAAAGATGGATGTGTCGAAAGTCATTTTTCAAAGTTTAACAAGTGGTAGACGAAATGTAACGTGAGTTTTAGAATTTTACATAATAAAAACATGGAACATGCGGGTATTACAGGTGTTTGGAGTTAGTCGGTTTTGATAAATTGGTGGAGAGAGTGGAATAAAATTAAGATGCTTTTGCAAATCAACATATTTTTCAAACGTAGGTATAGATAGCAGCTCAGGTTTATAACTTGTGATATAACTGATGTATTTATGTAAACAATTACTCATAGCAGCAGGGGTGTAGAGGTTTGCTATTTTGATTTTAAAAAAATCAGTAGAAGACTGTTTCTAAAAATTAGGGTAAAATAATGAAAGACAACACATTGCAGCGGCGGATTTCCATTATATTTCTATCGCCTTTCATTTATAGCTCTTCTTGAATTGTATCATATAAACTCAAGTCGGTAATTGGAGCACTTGTCTAAATAAAAGAACTGTACGCGAGGTTTGCACGAATAAAGGCTTTCTAAATTAAAGTCAGATCAGAAAGAGCAACAAATTTCTTGTCAAGTCGAAGAAAACCTAAACGCTAAGCAGTATTTTTTGGCAATGTTGAATGTGTGATCGTTTCACAGAAGGTGGTCTGTGATACACATATATATAACTGAAATCTTTTTAGTTTCCTCTGTGACACTCATGGATAGCCCCATGAAAATCTGAGGGTACTGTCAGTTTTATGGATTAGAAGTTTCACACAGGAGATCATAAATGAATGTAATGAAGATTGTCGGCGACAAAACGGAGCCCTGAGGCACACCAGCATTTATTTTAGCGAAGATTCAAAACCATCCAACACGACTTGTATTGAACGCTCCGAAAAAATATTTCTTATTCAACGAAGAAGAGATTCATCCATAGAAATGCGTGCATTTTCGATAAAGACAGCTCCATGCAAAACTCTATGAAACGCTTTTGAAATATCAAGCGCAATAATTTTAATCTCTTCAAAACGATGTCATGATTAGTGCCACTGCTCTGTGTACAGATCACCAGTGGATCTACCTACTTCTGCGAAAGCCGTACTGCGTCTCATTACCCCTCCTTATCCAGAAGCAATTTTAATTTCTATCTTTAGTTCAGCAATCATTGCAGACATTTTTATTTCTGCGTTCAGTTGCAAATTATTTCAAAAAATCTTACTTGCAATCAGACTGCCGAGCAAACAACACCAATTGCATATATAGATACAGCTTAAATTGTTTTTTGTTTTGCAGAGCATAGTAAGTAACTTCTTTAATAAAAAAAAACTTCTTTGAATAAAAATGTATTGATTTCAAAGCAGCCTTTTATACAGTGGACCGCAAAGCTTTATTTTACAAACTCTACAATCTTGGAATGACAGCAAAGTTCGGGAAAGTCCTGGAAAATTTATACGATGGCAACCCATCAGCAGTTTGGGACGGTTCTGAGATATCAGAATGGTTTGAGTTAAAAATGGGAGTCAGGCAAGGATTCAGTCTTAGCCCCAGTTTATTTGCCTTATTTATAAACGATCTAATAGATTTTCTACCGGGAGGAATTAAAATCTCGAGAACTGTCATCAAAGCCCTATTATTTGCCGATGATGTAGTCTTTTTTGCTGGTTCCCTACAAACTTTGCAATTCATGATAAATCGGCACGGAGAGTACTGCGGGTTATGAAATTTAAGTGTGAATCTGAGTAAATCAAAGGTGATGATATTCCGAAATGGGTCTGGTCGAACTGGGAACCTTTCGAAGTTGTGAAATCCTACATAAATATTACTAGCAATCTCAGCATGGAAACTCACCTCAAAAACAAGCTTGTTACAGCGAAAAACGCAACATGGAAGAATTGTTTTTCGAATAAATTAATAGCACATAGTGTTAAGTATGAGTTATTTCTTGCAGTGTCCGAGTCAGTAATGCTATATGGAGCGCAGGTGTGGGGATGCGAAAAGTACGAAACAGTAGAAAAACTTCTCAGGCTTTTTATTAAAAGATGCATTCGCTTACCCAATACAACTCCCAACTACATGATCACACTTGAGACAGGCCTTTCCCCCCTCTTTATTAAATCGCTAAAATATCACGTCTACTACATTTCAAAGGTGTTTAATATGCCAGATAACAGGCTTCCCAAAATCTTAGCGTTGGATGCTATGAGAAAGAAAAATTGATATCAAAAGCTGGAAGAACTTGAGAGTTACTGCGGAGTGCGGAGTCAACTTAAGTTTGCTGGAATAAAACATAGGATGCCACAAAGATGTTCTCTTACACCTTGTTGCGAAGGTGGACGAACAGTACAGAACGTATTGCATGAACGAGGCTTCATCTTCGGTACATAGATACATCTACAGCCGTCTGAACCACAACTTGTGTGAGCTTAATTACTTTCGCACCGAAAAGAAGCAGGTGCTCATTTCAGCTTTATTTAAAATGAGAGGCGACCTGATAAATCTGCACTTTATACCACACCGAGATGATCTCCAATTTATCTTCTATGTAGTCTTAGAGAGCGTGAAAATATCATACATTTCATTGGATGGAAAGTGTCCTGTTTTATGTGAAATAATGACAAATTTCCTCGTTGTAAAATAATTTTGTTAATTGTATACTCAAATTAAATGAATCTAAATCTTAATCTAAAATCTATAAGTAGAGCTTATTGGGGCAATAACTTTTAATAGGTACAGCTTAAATGGAATAGAAACATACTCATTGCATGAAATTTCAACTTAACCCTTCAATCTACATGTAAAGGGTTAAAGCAGCACAGATTTCAGTCGAAGTGACATTAAAAGTCAAATTATTTCTTCATTTATTGCCGCAGACATGTTTCCTCAAATAATTTATTTTATGAAATTTGTGGTTTGCATTGGAAATTTCCATTTTTGAATATATAAATTATTGGTTGTGGAGGCGCACGGTTAAAAATCATTTCGTTCTTTCAGATATTTGTTGAGCGTTTCAAAACCTTGGAAAGAAATGTAAGTGCAATTAGTCGATTGCTTGAAGGTGAAGAACAAACGCATTTTTTAGAGACTGTGCAAATGCTGTTTTCCATCTACTCAGAAAGAGTCCAGTAGTATTATAGGACAGATGGAAAAGCTTGGTTTTGCCACCTCTTCAGAACAATGGGAAGGATACTATTCGGACCAACAGCTTTGTGTATATCGAGACCTTTCAAACCCCTAGCAACTGCACTAGTGCAAAAGAAGATTTTTCCCATGAAATCGTTTACGCTTTCTCAAGTGTAGGAGGAGTCACAACACTTTCTGCCATCGTCGCATTGACATTTAAACTGTGCAGCCAGTAAATTGGCTTCATCTTGTGAGCTGACAGCAGGTGTGTCTTTGAGAAAGAGCTATGGTGCGTTTAACTCTCCTCAACCCGGTGTTAATATGCCGTCAGACAATTTTTCTATACCTGGATAGCTTCACCGAGTTAACTAGGCAGACACATACACCAACCACTGATCTTTCAAACTCATCCACCAGACGTTGCACGGAGCCACTGCTCCTACGGGCCTGATGGGGGGATGATTTAACCAGTGGGGGTAGGGGAGATCACGCCCTTAAAGGACAGTGATACGTTGGTCTCTCCTAAGCCCGGTGATTGTGCCGACGACGTAGGTTTACATTACAGAACGGGGTAGACGCGTACACCAACCACTAATCTATCAAACTCACTCACCAGACGTTGAATGGAGCCACTGCTCCTACGGGCCTGGTGAGTGGATGATCTATTCAGAGGGGGTAGAGGTAGAGATCACGCCCTTAAAAGACAACGGTGCGTTAACTTCTCCACAACCCGGTGATTATGCGCAAACAAACACTTCTTCAACACCTTAATGGGACCAACTTAACAAAGCTACCACATTCACCAACCACTGATTTATCAAACTTACCCGCCAGACGTTGCATGGAGCCACTGCTCCTACGGGCCTGGCGGAGGAATGATTTACCTGTTGGGGGTAAGGGAGAGGCTCACGCTCTAAAAACACTATGGTGAGCTGGCCTCTCCTTTGCCCGGTGATTGTGTCGACGGACTCTCCTTATCTGACCTAACTGGGCAGTCGCTGGCACCAACCACTGATTTATCGTACCCAGCGCCAGACGTTGCATGGAGCCACTGCTCCTACGGGTCTGGTGTGGGGTTGATCAATCCAGTGAGGGTAGAGGAAAGGGACACGTCCTTAAAAGATAATGGTGCGTCAACCTATCCTCAACCCGTTATTTACACAGCGACTGACACTCCTTCAATCAATTTGTAGACGACTTTTTTCAAGCTTCAGCTTGTAAGAACGGTATTGACGCCCTCTAAGGGCTATGTCATTGGATTATCATAGGTTTCTTTTATGGGGATTAATCCCCAGGGTATCACAATGGATCTACACTGATCTAAGTGTGACGGTAACAAGATCAACTGGCAGCCCACTAACCTAACCTAACCTAAGAGCTATGGAACCGAAGACGTAGTAGTGTTACGAATGTTTTTTTACAAATGACCAAAAAACGTTACTACTATTAGGACATTTTAGTATTTTTTGTCGTAATTTTGCAATCAAATTTCGAATATGACCGTTACAGGTCCTTCAAACTTGCTGATATTTCTTCCGGTTTGCATCAGTTGGGTTGCCTTTATAACTACAGAAATAAATTTTTTAATTTAAAAAAATCTTCAAAACATTATTTCTCATTATTTTTTTTTTTTTTTTTTTTTTGAAAAAACGAGGTATGCAGTTTTATTAAAACTGTTCAAGACATTACATGTACTAAGTTCAATCAAAATCGTTGGAGTCGATTTTGAGAAAATTGTAGCTAGATGAGTTAAATTAAAAATGCTTCACACCACATTGAAACCGAATCCTTCCGACCGTTTAGCTCTAGCTCTATATGAACATAAGAACGCAGAGACACACAGACCGACAACGACGACGTGGAGCACGTGACGGACGTCTTGTCGAAAATCACTTTTCAATTATCGTGATGTTATTTTTGATTATAATCCCGAAACTTTTTTTATACACAAAAACAAACAGTTTTTTTTAGTAAAGGATTACAGTTAAATCCGAGTTCCAAATTTTGTGAATTTATGCATTAATTCAACAAATCCTTTTGTTTTTGAAGTCTCTGCATTCAGGCTCCACTTAAAAAAATTGGTCCTGACATAACTGTAGACAATTCTAAATATATGCAGAGTTAAGCAACTCTGGTTTAACTCATCACTGAAAAACTGGACATAGGTAAAAGTAACTTTAGCTGTCTACACCACAGGTTTTCATTATAAAATGATGATTGTGGTTCTTCCTTCTTTTCAAAACCTTTCTTTGAATCTACGTTAATTAAAATAAAATAATCTTAATATGTTGAAATGTTTACCATAATAATATATGTGAAGTAATCCCTTTAGACTTCAATTAACACATGAAACTATGCAACACAAAATATCAAACGTTCTTTGCTGACTCCTTTTTTAAGAAAACAAAAAAAGATTTTATCCCACTTTTGCTTACTAAGAGGATTCAGTTCTTCTATATCATCCCCAACATAATAAAAACTAATAATAATGTTTATAGAAACACACGTCTTTAATAGAGTCTTATATATATGTACATGTTATACGCATGTCCACTTAAATATTTTCCATGACAAGAATGAAAAAAATACACTCGAAATTCCTTAATCCTGCAACTGAAAGAGAAAAGCAAGTGATAAACTTCTGCTATGTACTATATAAAATGGCTCCTAAAGCAACAAAACTTTCAAAGACACATCCCAGCGGGAATAAATAGATATACTTATTCGTATAATATGTCCTTGGCAAAAACAAGCCATCAAGACTACACAGGACAAGTGGATAGGTTGGTACAGTAGGATACAAAACTCAAACCTGTTGCAAAGTCAAAATGAATGAATGAAAATCCCCTAAGGACTTTGCAATGATTACATATCTCTGGAGTGTATGTACTTCAAATTGGGGATTAACTTTGTTGCCTTTTTCTCCTTCATATATCTCATCTCATCTCCACTCCACTCAACACACAGCAAAGACTCTCGGTTTGCAGTAGTAGATTTTGAGGATAGCAAATACCGAAAAAATAATAAACAAATGAAAATATAATAAACAAAAAAACAAGAAACCAAGGACATTTATTCAAACATTCCAATTAGGAATCTGTCAGCACGAAATAGAATCACACACACAAACGCATAGATAGAGTGTTTGTGAGAAACGGGTGAAATTATCAGGAGCAGAAAAAGAAGCAAAAAGGACTAAACAAATGCTCTGCCATCACCGCTAAAGCTCCTTTGACGAGGACGACGATGGTATAGTTAATTAGGGCTTCTATCGAGGAAGTGATACCCATGCCAAAGCACCAACAGAACAAAGGAATTCACTACTACTGTACCTACCCTACTCACCCACTTATAATATTTCATTTTAACCCACCCCCTTCGTTGATACCAAAACCCTAGGATTTTATATAGGTACCTACTGAAGAAAAAAAAATCCCAAGGGCGAATTAAAAAGACTCCCCTCACTCATAGTCTCAACATATTTTTTTTTTAAGTTGATAAGCTTAAATGAGAGAAACATCTGTGGCAGTTTCCACCGCTTTCTGTTGCCTGTTCCACCACCACCAGTTTTCTACGATTACATTGCCAAAATGCAGCAATGCGAGGAGTTGATACTCCAAAAAATGAACTCCCCCAGCAGTACTTCATACACAAGAGCTCCCATGCTCACTTCTGTGTTTTTTTTTTCGTCCTGTTTTTTTTTACCATATGGAAAGCCCCAAACATGACTGAGGACACATACCTACCGCTAGAAGGATATTAGTCGCGACTATAGAAAAATACAACTTTCCAAAAAGAAATTTACGTCGCCGGGGAAAATAGAAGAAGAAGTACTACCCTATTCGGCGCGGAACGGTAGTGGTCTATTCATTTATGTCATGTGTGTTACGGTAAAATAGGTTTTGACTCAGTTCCTTTTATTTTTTGTATCAAACATGCATAGCAAAGTTCCAACTCACGGGGGCAAAGATAAAAACCGAAAACTAGTCCCAAATGAAACTAAATGCTATCAAGGGGGGAGGGAGGGTAGTTGCTTCAGAGAAAAATGTCGCAGAAAATTGAGGATGATAGCATATTCCAATGGGCCCGTATATCCTGGCATTTGAAATAAAAATGCAAAAAGAAAATAATAACAAAAAAAAAAACAGCAACCTAGCTTTTGTTTCGGAAGAGACGCACACACATACACTCACGCAGTCAAGAATCGAGAGGACAGGTTGTGCTGTTGAAGCAAAACTTGGAAACCAAATTTTTGTGCTGTTTGCCATCAGTGACAACCCGCAAACAAAGGATGTTAAGAGTTATAAAGCTCGTTTTTCTGTTTTGGTTTTATTTTATTTTTTTTTTTCGGGAGAAGTTGATGCACATCCACACCGTATTATAAACTTGATTTGAATTTCAGGGGTGCTTGCATGCCTTGAATGTATATGGATGTAGTCAAAACCTCATGGCGGAATGTTTGACTGATGAAAGTTTAACGCCGCGGCAGCGGAGATATCAGAATGCTGTTGTATTTCACTTCATACATTTTTGGTCCTTCGAGTCGGATTTGCAAGGTTCAGTAAATAGTGTAACTAGATTAAAATCCTTTGTTTTGACAGTAGCTTTTGTATTGGATGGAGATGATACAGTGATGCTTTGACGTATTGGAGTTCTCTTTAAAGAATTTCTTTATAAATTTAAAACATGGAAATTTGGTTCGATTTAAATTTGTTTAACTTTTTGTGGAAACAAATACTAAAAAGTTTCATTGGTAATTAATTGGAGATATGCATTCTTTTTACGAATAAATTAGCCCATATGTACGACCCCTTAAAAAGGAGTCCATGTGTACACGTGATGTACCTACTTAAGATTAGGCGAACTAGGTTGTTGTAAATACCGCGCTTGATAACAAATCCTTCAACTTCATTATACCATCGCTACCAATCTCCCGAGTTTAGTAGAAATTTGGCACTTTGAGAACCGCCTCCTGAGCTTAAATCAAATTATGGAAATCGTTATAATTTATTACTCTCTGTAAATTTCGGTCAAAATATACAGTCTCGTCTCGGTCTCGTCTCGGTTGCTTAAAAAACAGTCTCGTTTAGTCTAGTCTCGTCTCGTCTCGTCTCGTCTCGTCTCGTCTCGTCTCGTCTCGTCTCGTCTCGTCTCGTCTCGTCTCGTCTCGTCTCGTCTCGTCTCGTCTCGTCTCGTCCCGTCTCGTCTCGTCTCGTCTCGTCTCGTCTCGTCTCGTCTCGTCTCGTCCCGTCTCGTGGTCAGCCCTAATTTATACCATGACTTAATGCTTTCAGCTGTTAATAAATCATAAATCAACAAGCTATTCAATTATTAAGACAAAAAAAAAAAAAAACTCTATTGGTTCCATCCAGGATCGAACTGGAGACCTTCTGCGTGTAAAGCAGACGTGATAACCGCTACACTATGGAACCACATGAAAACTCACATTGTTGATTTCAACGACTTATTTCCTTTCAAAACAAATTCGATATGGTTATACCAACCAATTTTCTGGTGTGAGTTATCATGTTGGTTAAGAAAGAATGATGGGCAAATTTGTATGAAATCTGGTCGTTAGACCAACAAAAATGAAATTTGTATCAAATGAAAGGAGATGTTAAGCTTCTTACATAAGTGCAATATTTTCAAAATCTACATGGGAAACTCGAGATATTTGAGCTTGAAGTTGGCGATTGCAAACACCATATTTCAGTTTTTTTTTTTCGAAATAACTGTTCATAACTTTTCATATAAAAGATGTAGGAAAATGGTTTTAGTATCAAAAAAAGGTAGTTGTCTCATCTCAAATAAAAACTTAAACCATACACTTCGGTTCGGTAGATGTTTTTTTTTAGTTTTTTAAATAAATAATGACTAAATCGACCGAACCAGAGTCTATTTATATTTAATTAATTAAAATTAATTAGGTTGAATCAATTGTAGAATGAAATAAAACGTCGATACCAGTCCTAAGACTGTATTATTCCTTTCTTTTTAACTTTGAATCTATATTTTTCCCGGTCTATAAGCATAATAAGGTGTCTTTTGAAGCAATTTTTGATAATAAGCAAGTATTTATTGAGGAAAGGACACTTTATGGTGTATTAAATTAAAGGTCGAAAAAATAGCTTATCGATGGTGCAAAAAAAAAGTATACATCACCTCTGAATTTTTTAAGATATTGGTGTGTAATGCCAGGGCTAAAAAAGTTTTTATTCAAGACTTTAAAACTTAATGGGGCGTATTCATAGTCATTTTAGACCTGGGTCTAAGTTAAACATAGCTTTGGTTGAATTTTCAGACGTTGATTCAATTTGTTTAAGTTTAGAATTTCAAAATATTTGAAGCTATTTGTGTAGTATACCAAGGTAATTATCTTATAAAAATATAAAACCAACAATTTGTAATTAAAATCGGTCTGTATTCATTGAGCCAAAATTGTCTTAAACTGTAGTTTAGTTAAACCTGGGTCTATCTGCGACTATGAATATGCCCCAATATCTCAAAGTGTATAAAACGTAGCATAATATTATTTGAAAGATGAGAAAACTACCGTTTATTTAATACCAATGTCGTTTTCCTACGTTCTTTATATAAAAAGTAATGGACAATTATTTTGAAAAAAAAAAAAAAAAAAAAAAAAAAACTGAAATATGGTGTTTGCAATACTTATATTCAAGCGGCTATATCTCTGTTCTCCGGTGGTTTTGGTTCTTGCCGCTATGTAATGAAATAAAGTACTGGACAAGACCTTTCATTTGAGATATATTTTTATTCTGTTGGATCAAAGACCAATTTGCCCATCATCCTTTAAGTGATTATTTTAACTATGGTACTTTTTATGGCCATCACGAAATTTTGAAATGGAAAATTTTTCTATTTGCAATTTTAAATGGTTAAGGAATTTTTCATCTTTCACTTGACAAAGGGGAAGACGTCTTAAAGTTTTTAAATTCGTCTAAAATAGATTTACGGACGCACAAATACAAGACATTTTGTTTCATCTTTTGACACTCATGTTGAGCACAGACAGACATAATAATTGGAACTACTTGTTTTTGCTTGAGAAAAATCGAAACTTAAAAAATGATTCTTTCGAAGAATTTGCAATTTTTTTAATTTTAAATAAAATAATTTTTTTTCTTTTTTTGTAATTCTTTGGAGGATGGCAGCATATTTCGAGCACGGTACAGAAAATACTTTTGTTCATAGGTGCAATTTGTTGTACCTCTTCGGCATATAGCACGGCACATGGGCACAAAATAGCACAACTAAAAATCAAAAAGAATAAAAAAGGGCCCGTCGCAAAATTTATTTTTTGCTCTAGAAATAGCTAATTTGACAATACTTTGTATTTCTCCAGCACTTTTGAGAACAAATTGAGCACAAAAAAGGAAACTTAGTTTTTTTGTAAAATCGGAAAAAGAAACAAAATTGTTCACTTGCTAAATTAGTAAATTTGCTTATTTCTTAAAATATTTACTGCGCAAGACAGCAGAAGTTGGGCACAACTTTTTTTGTTGGAGAAATGAAACAGTGACAGCACTAACTTCACGTTTGCAAAGTGAAGCTACTTCTGCTAGTAGAAATCGAAAATTTGTAATTGGATGGGCGCACATTTTAACCACAATACAAGAAAACTTAGTTCTTGCTGAAAAAGAACATAAATGGTTCGTTCGCAAATTTGCAATTTAAACAGCTGTTCTGTTTGGGAAAATTTAAAATGGCATTTCTAACTTAAGTTTTTGTTCAAGTTTCTCAAAACTTATTTTTGTTGTTCGCAAAAAATCGCAAAAATATAAAGCAAATAAGATCATACCATCAACTAAACGCTTCGCAAACAAATTCCGAATATGCAAATTTAGTTTGACTTCAGAACATGGCAGGCCGAGTTCTACACGAAACTAGCATGAAAGAAATTCTTTCTTAGTATAATTTTTATATAAATACGGCACATGATATAGTACCAAGCTGGGCAGATTGCAGTATAACTTTCGTTTGTATGGGCTCCTTGGGATTTAATAAAACGGTATGTGTATTAAGTTTCCTTAACGTATAGTTATGAAGCCTTAAGCCCTCATTTTTATTGAATCTCACAACAACGCAAAGAACTGATTAAAGAATTAAAAGTACCTAAAATTAAGTACCTTACGTTTTAAAAATTGAAAAAAAACGTCAAAGAGTTTAAAAATATTTTCTTAACGACTTTAAAATTTTTGTGGGTCCGCATCGCTCTATTAACATATTATTACATATATTTTAAAAATAATTCAAATGAAACTTTACCATGTTGACAGTATTTTTTTTTTAAACGTTTATTGTATCTATTTATTTGTATTTAATCTGTCTCCAAAAAAAATGTGCTAATTTGCCCAGTTGCACCTGTTACAAAATAAAATCCTAAAGGCAAAATAAATATCTAAAAGCCTTTATACAAAACAAAAGAATTATTTATAATTATTTTTGGTTAACTGAACATATAATAAATATTTAACTTTGAAAGCGATTGATTAATTTCAACCACATCAATCGTTAAAACAAATAATAAATATAATCAAAAAAAAAAATAAACAAAACTGTCTACACTGTCAACAAAATAAAGAACAAACAAAAAATTAATTATTAAAAAGTATATGTACGTAGGAATTGAATGTATAATTCCTATAAAAAGGAATAAAAGCGTTTTTTTTTTTTTGTTTTGATATTGATTGTTGATAATAATAATTATTCTCATTTGTCAATCAAAAAACGTCGTTGCTTTGTACGCATTTTTATTGCTGGTGCGTCGTGTCGCTCGTCGGACAAGTGAAAGGGATATTTTTGTTTAATCCAATTTTGTTTTGTATTCATTCACTAGACCAATATCACAATGGCCAATATTATGATTAAAATTTTAATAATGCAAAGCATGAAAGAATGTTAAAAAATAAAAATAAATTCGTGTTAAACGTCACTTTTGTATGTCGACATGAAAATTTGAAATGATTTTTCAATATATTAAAAATGATGTAGGCATTTATGTACTTTTACACTGGTGGGTGTTAAGTTTGAATTTTCAATGAAAATGTGATTTAAATGAAAAAAAAAAGAAAAATATCATGAAAAATTCAATTAAACAGAAGTTATTAAATGTTTTTTGATCGATAACTCTACCCCCGATAGAAACCTGGTATGACATTTATTTAAGTTGTTAAACATTTTACCAGGCAAATATTTATGTTCTTTCAGTTTTTTTTTATGACAGCAATTATTATACTGAACATTAATGAGAGTAATTTAACATTTAGTACACAAAAAAGGTGAATTGAAGTTAACAAAGAAAAATTTGTTTAAAGGGGTAAGAAGGCGGGAGTTTAACAAATTGATCATTTCATGCTTAATTTGATTAAATAAGTGATGTTTCAAATTTTAAATTTCCTGAAAACAGAGAGACCTTAAACAGCGTGGGTTTTCATTTTTGACTAAAAATTAACTACAGCATTAAATACTAAAAAAGATATTTAACTACACATTTTTTTTTTAATCAGTATAAAACTTTGTGTGATTTTTTTTTTGTATTCAAAATTTTGAAGAAAATACATTTTTTTTTTTTTAATCAAAAATCGAAACAGCTGTATTTAAAAAATTAAAGAAGAGGTTTTAGATACAAAAAAAAGATTTAGAAGTGTATTGTAAGTGTTGCCGTTGAGTTTTGTAAATAATTGTTGACTTTTTTAACTAAACCTATAATGGGAAAGAGTCTTCCTCCAAACCGAATATGTTCTTTGAACACGTTCAGGAATCATTGCCAAAAGTATTGTTTATTCTTGAAGAATCACTCTGTATAATAACATGGGTGTAAAACTAAAAATTTGTTTAACTGAAGTACATAAACTTTTCCAAAATTCACTCAAAAAATTAAAATCCGTCCGATTTCCTTGCAATAAATGACAAATTTATGTAACAGTACAGTTTTTGAATAGGTACAGAAATACTGGATTATGGATTTACAGAATTTTGATATTTGATTTCCTGACAATTTCGCATTTATAGAATTTTGGATAACAGAATTTTAAAAACCGATTTTCGGCACATACAAAATTATGACCCCAGCCCGAATTTCTTCTAACATGTTCAAAAATTTAAGTAGAGATACGTTGTATACGTTGATACGTTGACCTACAGCCCACTAAAAGTTATATATATCTATCTTTATCGATAAAATGGTCACAAATATTAAATAATTTATTGATACGTTGTACTAATATTTTAAAATTAAGTTATATTCACTCAAAAGCCATATTTCGACAAATAAAATCTTCAACTCGTTTTTGACATTTTCACCCTGTGGAGAGACCTACACCTACTACTGGTGTGGAGAGATTCACCTTTCCCATATTTATGATTTGTCATCATCTGGGCAAATAATTCCTGAATAATGGCCAATTAGGCTCAAATGTCAATAACACAGGTTTCGACTTCCAATTTCAGGGAAGCCCACAAAAAGAAGAGTTAAAGGTTTTAATGGATGACTTTCAACGCGAATTCCATCATATTTCCTATGTCCCAGACAAATGTCTTTTTGGAAGACGAAACCTATCTATTTGACACCTGAATGGGCATTCTAGGGAAACATATCCAAGATAGCCGCAAATTGTTTAAGTGGGTGGTCTAACCCCATTACAGAATTGTTGGTAATTTACTCATATAATTAAGGACTCAATTCCAAATATTTCAACCATATTTCAATCTGCGGAAACATTTTACTCAAATTACGACCTCAGCATCACCTTTCATTTGATACTAAACTTGTAAGTGTTATTGGTAAGCCCAAAATGAGCAATTCCCTTTCAAGCAAATCCCTCCATCAATTAAGGCTCTACCTCGATGTTCCTTGACATTTCTTGGAAATTAAAGAAGAAGCTTTTATTGGCAAACACGACCAATTAATTTAATGTTCTGCCGAACTCGTACGGCTTTTGACGAATAAAATTCATGCAATACAACAGCGCTTTCTTAAGAATTTAATATGTTCTTTGTTTTCCACGTGTCCTGAAGAACAACATAGTTTGTCAGAATACGCTTCGCTTCCACTCTGTATAACCAACATAAGCATGCCGTTAAATTGAATATTATTTTGAATTTCACAAAGACACCACCAATAAATAGTACCAACCTCAATATGTTAATGCGGTAGCGGTTTCAATTTCAATATGGTGACAGCAATTTCAGTGCAATTGAAGCTCAAAAGGTATGTTTGCTTTTCGGAGAAGATGTACAGTGTTTACTTGGGGTTATCTTACTAAAACCTCTTGAGAAGTTGAGAAGCAGTTAATTCCTTGTTAATTTATGTCGTTTTCGGTTGGAGGTTCGGAGTTACTCCTTTTTAACATCGCTTACCCCAAAATAATTCGATTGGATGTTCCGAGTAATGTTTTAGGAGTATTTTTCTGTTCCGGAATTAATAAAGGAGTAGACTAGGAACACACATAATATAACATATTATAAACCCTTTCATCGAATTATTTGTCCGACTAATTTTACTCGACTGAACGCTCAAAATATACATAAGTATCATACAATTTACGCACACACACATAAATATCTCGCAAATTCGTCTTGGAACAACAGAAAATAATTCGATTGGAATCAAAAAGAAGTAATACTGTTCCGAAATCCAATCGAAACCCACATTAAATCCAATTCTGCTCCAATGATCCATTTGTTTTTTGACAGTTACCTAAGCTCCTTTTTTATATTTACCATCTGAATTTGATGCACTCATTCCAACCATATAAGGATGACAGAATTTTTAAGAAATTGAATTCATGTCCTTCTATTGAAAACTTTACGATTCTATAGAATAGTAAAACTGTTCCTTTTTTCCCATTTTTATCGACGAAAACTCAACTTTCAAGTAAAAAATCCATAAGGTACATAAGAAGTAGTGGAACATCTATTATCACTTTGCCAGCAAGAGCAATTTCAATTTTGACAAAATTCCAATTGACTTCGACCTACCGACCGACGCCATTCTAATTGAGTCTAGGCATTCTCTAGGCATATTGCTTCCTGATGTTCCTCTATAGAGAGAGAAGGTCTTATCGATCAATGGCTATGTGACTGTTTACTGTTACCGGAGGAAAAACAGAACCAAAAATAAAAAATAAAGACAGAAAAATAAGCAAACGTCAGCATTGAGCTGTGCTTCCATTCGTTTGGCAGCCTAAGAGGAGGAAATTTGAATCACATTATTTCATTCTTTTTTGCCATCGTTCCCGTGTCGTTGTTATGAAACAACAAGAAAAAAAAATCACTATGGATGTCTCCCTTTGACTTCTTTCTATCGAAACAAAAAGCAACGACAATACTCAGTGATGTGGAATGCAGGGAAAAATTCAAAGGTTTTTTTTGTTGTATTCAATTTTCCAAGGATACATCGTACTCGTACCATGTTCTGTGCGATGATATCCTACACAAAAAAAAAAAAAAACGATTCTATGAAATGAAGAGCAAATTTCGAAAACTGGAAGAAGTGTGTTTTTCTTGTTGCTGTAGGAAGTTCCGAAGGATACCTTAGGCTCTGATTTGTTTGTCCCTGTGATTAAAAATTCATAAACTAAAATACTGAGAAAACAAGTATAAGAGCTTCTCTAAGGTGCCAAGTATTGAGTTTGTTAGAAATTGTTGTACATATAAACTGATTCTGGCGAAATGTGAACACTTTCCAAAGAGCAAAAACTGTATTTTATTCCAAGAATCATGGCGTTTGTAATGCAAAAATAACTGTATTTTTGTCGTTGTTAATATTGCCTAATTTCTCGTTTGCTATCAATTTTCTGAAAACCTTTTCATCAAACAAAAATATACTTGAAACCTTGAAAGGATAAACTCATGCTCAAGAATTTTCTTTTTGTGTTTGGAAAAACGTCCTTTTCGATTCAATTCTTTCAAACAAAAAATTAATTCTGAAAAAAAAAAAAAAAACAATCCCTTTGCACGTTCAAATTATGTTTTTCATGAACTTATGTATTTTATTCGTGGTTTGAAAACTGTGAGTCAAATATTTATTAATTCCCAAATAGTTCAGCGACCAGGGCCAAGGATAAGAAAAAATAAGGAAGTATATGACTTGCAATTATTTTTTCATTTTCATCATCTTCATTTTCTTCCAGCATCAGAATGACAAGAATGCCGACAAGAATGTTGCCGCGCCCATGATGGTGTTTTGTTACGTGGACTATGAATTATACTATGCAATGTTTTCGGAAGTTGTTGCCGTCAGGCTGATGCCAGTCTTCCCTGTCCAGAGTGCAACCAACCCAATCCATAGTTCGGTTTGTTTTCGAGTCAACTGTCACAATATACCCCCGCAAAAGATGGATTATGGGGGTGATCCATGGTGCCTAGCCTATGGGCATGGGTGTGAGCTTTGCTCGACTGGACATAATGCTACAAGTACAGAGAAAATGTGTCCAAAATTACGGTTTTCTGCCTCATGTTGTAATGTAGTATGTACGTACGTCGTACATAAGCCAGCATGGTTGAATTTATTTATATTCATATTTGTTTTGTTTTTATTAATAAACATGCTTGTATATTTTTGCCTGCCATACGAGATGAAGGATAACAAATAGTAGATACAAGGATATACTCCCTGATGTTAACCATATTTGTTGTCGCATCATTTGATGTCACATATACATTCGAGGTATATACATTTTATTTATACTAGGTAGATATACTTTGTCCTGGTAATATTTATTTCTGGCAAAATTCATTTTGACAATATAAAAAAATATAAATAAATACAAGAATGTCCACGTGAGCGTTCCTGTTCGTGTATTTACATCTATATGAACGGTTTTTATTGTTTTGTTTTTTTGTTGGTTTTGATTTGATGAACTGACAGTTAAATTGTGAAGCGGGCGAACAACAGTGTTGTTGATTTATTGCGACAATATCGTTTCGCTTGATTGCGATGTTTCGATAGCAGAGCGAAATTTACAAGGATTTGTATTGTATGTCCTGTGTGTTTTGAAGTGGGAATGGAGTTTGTTGCATAAAGTTTGAGGATGATGTGATTTTGTTGTTAGATGTTAGTAGATCGTTTAGCAATTAATATTTAAAAAAAAAAATCATACGCATTAGCATGTCGTCAGTATATTTCTTAAAATAAAATGTTTGTTCGATAGATAGATAGATTTTTATTATTCAACTTCGATAGTATCAATTCGATAGAAATCAAAATTGTTTTTTTTTGTTTAAGGTATAGTGTGGCAGGACCCTAAATATTGTTAAAAATATAATTGTAATGTGGCATCACCACAATGTCTAATGTGTTAACACCTTAATGTGAAAGAAGAGGGCAGGTGTATTTGTATTGTCAATAAATATATTCTTGTCTATTGTCTTTTTAAATTAGTTCAGTTGATATTGAGTACTCAAAGTTTTAACAACGCCGCACAGTGGTTTGGTTTGTATGGGAGAGCGAAAAAAAGTCTGTAAAATCTGAACTATGAAACGGATATTACACATGTTTGGATTTGGCTTACACACATTTCGACAACATTTTGTGAGGGCCGTAACCAAGGGGGGGATCAAAGGGGTCTGTCCCCCCTAAAAAAATGTATTTTATGGTCCTGCTTTCTTCTTAAAAAAGTGTAGACCTATATATATATATATTATTGATTCTCATCAAGTTGTACAAATGTACAATTACTCGGTACTGATTTATTGTTCTTTTAATCATTTATGTATACATAATATAGTTTGAAGTAAGAGTCCAAAATAAGGCATTATTAATCCTTTAAGGTCATACAAAATAAAACAATACACAACGAAAACAATGCAATAAAATTTTAAAGAACAATACAAATTGTTTGCTTTTTATTTATATGAAATCAACAGGTATAAGGAAAACCCCATATAAAAAACATCTTTTGTATGTTTACCTGCTGTAGCCTGCTCTACCTTTAGCGTGTAATCAAAAAAACTGTGAGATTATCCCTAACACTTTTATTTATTCTTTATTAAGCCCTATTTTTTCCAAGAAAATTGAGTTGAAAGTTGAAAAATGTTGTGTTCTGAAATAAAGAGTTTCGCAAAAAATCGAATTTCTCAGACCTAGGTTAATGTATAAATTTTGGTTTTACTTTTAGAATAAAAGTACTCCTTTTCTCTAAAAACAAACAGCTTAACTATTTCATTCTGACAATAAACACCGAAGAAATTATAATTTTTTGATATATGCTATCGTTAAAACCGAGGTTTTTGAAACCCGATTCAGTGCGACAAATTTGAACATAACTCCCAGGTCTGCAGCTATCTGCAGCTGATTTTGTCTGTGCTGTAATTTGAAAATATGGAGCACATGCTGGTATACGTCATTGCTTGAAGGCAAGTGGAGCTAAAATTAAAACTCAAAAAGTTTAAAAAAAAAAAAAATTCTTAGTACCAATGTTTGATGCTACTTATAGAAGGCTTCTTTTATAAATTATCATTTTTTTTTTTCTTATTTTATTTACCCAAGAATATACCAATAAAATGATATAAGAAGTTACAGAATTTATCTTAAGGAACGTCAGAAAAAGAGATCTAAAAGTTTGAATAAAATTATTTTTTAACTTTAACGGCTTGTAAATAACTACATAATATATATATATTTAAAAATATTTTGAAATCATACGCTCTGGTTATCTATAAGTAGTTAGACATACGACTAAAAAGGCTAAAAATTACTTTTTCCAAAGACCTTTTTTCCGCGCTTGGACCACTTCACGGAATCAAATTGTGTTTTCTTGTATATTAAATAAAAAAGTACCTATAAAGCCATCGAAATAAAAGTTTTTCATTTATTTTAAAAGACCGCTTACAGTAGACACATTTTTCAAAGAAATAAAAAAATAAGAGAAATGCTGCCTTCACTAAGGGAAAATATATAGATTCAGTACAAATATTTGTATGTAAAATCTATGAATTTCTATTAAAGCTCTGTTTACTGAGTAAATTTAGTGTGTGATGGTTATATTTCACTTTATGTCCCAATTGATACCCACGCTCAGCGAGTACTGAGTCTAAATTTGTTTAGTGAGTTCAAAGAACATTGTGGACTTTTATTGAATACAATTATATCAACTCAAAACATAACTATTTACCAGCTACATTGATGTATATAATGGCTTCACAAAATTTTAAATGTAAGTATAATAAACGCGTATTCATTAAATATTAATGAAGCAATGTTATTATTAGGTATGTAGTCTTCACAGGAAGTAATGTGTTGAGCACCTGAACAACATGTATACAGTACAAATTTAACATAGGTTATATTTAAATCCCACTAGCTTAATATATAACACAACCTTAAACACGATTTTTTTCTTTTCTCGAATAGACCTACATGCTCAAGCTTTTTGTCACACCTTAGGTGAATCACTCTGTACAATAGCTGGAATTCTCAGTAGGGAATACAAAAAACTGTGAAAAAACTATAAGTTCCGCTTTGACCTTGAATAACTTTGGAAGGAGTACATTTATTAGATAAAAAGTCTAGACTTTTTTGAAGAGCCTTCAATTTTCTAAACAAAAAATAAATACTTGCTATTATAAAGTTATAAATTTCCAAGTACAAAAATGTGTTTTGTTCCATACAAATCGTATGGAAAATAGAAAAAAGCGATGAACGACCTCTAGAAATTAATAAGAAGAAGATAAACAATAACAATATAAATTTGTTTCTGTTTTTTGTTAAGTGCACTTTTATTAATATTTTAAATTAAATCTAAAAATTAATTTAAAAATCTGAATTTTATACAGGTTCATTATTTTCCTTAACTCTAAGTAATAAGCTAGTGGCATTGGAAATCGAAGATTTTTTTTATTTTTGAATCAGTCTAGTGTACATATTATCAATGTTTTGAGTAATTATGTTTGCAATGCGTACATATTACTTACTAATATAATGAGTACTGTTACCAAAGAAATGAGTACATAATATTTATGTAGTGAGTACATAGTAATTACGTAATGGGTGCATAGTACTATGTAATAAGTTCTTAGTACTATGTAGTGAGTACATGGTAGGTAGATACCTTTGTATTGCATACGTATTTATGTAATGAGCACATATTTATGTAATGAGTACAAATTTATGTTAAACTTTCATTCTTTATTGACTGTACATGTTAAAAACTCTATATACCTACTTAGCATGGATTTCATGATGTAATGAGTACAAAAAGTAATGTGTGCAGAAACTTATAGGATGAGTCAACACATCTATTTGCTGAGTACATAAGATTTTACCGCACTGTCAATGACCTTGTTTTGCAATATTTTTTCTTATGGAGTTCGTAATGAAAATGAATTCAAATGAATTTGGAAAAAAATCGGTTCTAAAAGAATTGAACAATAAAAGTGAGCAAAAGAATAAACAAAAAAGAACTTCGAACATCCTATGCTGCACGCATATGAGGGAAACAAAGTAAAAAAAAATAACTCTCTAAGCTCTAACTCAACATTAATTTTCTGAAATGGTTGGCAAGAACAGTGTTGACAGAATTGATAGTTACTAAGAGATGTTCGTCCACAAAGACCTGTCTTTCCTGGTTCTTTTGTTTATAAAACGTGTTCTATTTGTTTCCACATTTGTACACGTTTGCACTCTAGAATTGCTTATTAAATTAGAGCTTTCTCATCACAAATGAAGAAATAAAAATTGAAAATAATCAAAAATTACTACGAAAATAAATCCTTGTTACCACAAATATGTCAACAACGCTTAATGTATTTGCCATAGTTTTTAGATCGAATATGAATTTCTTCTAAATAAAAAAAAAAAAAAAAATAAACTAATTCCTGGTTCAATTTATTTACTAATTAGCCTGAAAGTCTCCATTTTCATTATAACAACAACAACTACAAAACAAAAAATGATCCATAAAATCGACTGCCAATTTTGTTTATTCAACAAAGCACCTTTGTTATGACCACACCGCACAGCACAGCACAGCACAAACAACTCCAACCGAACACGAACCAATAACATAAATGCCAATCTAACATAATTAAGTTGTCACAAACAAAGAAATGTGACCTTAATTGAGAATGCTATAACACCCCTTCTAGCTCCTCCCCCCACCCCATTCTTCTCACCCTTTGCTCTTCTCCCAATATGTCTGTTCTGTCTAACACCAAACACTATAAAATTATTGAAGCAAAGGAGGGCGGAAGAAGACTTATGGTTGGAACGCTACGCTCGCTGGCGGAGGTGTATATAGAAATAGTTGTATATCCTTCATTGAAAATCACAGCCAATTAAAAAGAAAAAAAATCCAATAATAGTTTCCTCTTCAATTCCGAGTCCGATTGCCTTACAGAGTTAGGGTTTGAGCCGAGCCAACTCCTTTATAACAAAGTCAACGTTCTTTCTTTTTTTTTTTATTAGGTAGAGAAAACATTAAAACCAACACCACTCACAGACCAGAAGGAACACAATGCACTTTAGTTTGCTCAACTTTTACAAAAAAAAAAACAAAAACAATTGTTTCTTTTTTTTTTTTAATAAAATATAATTTAAAGAAAATACAAAAACAAAACTATTTAAACGAAATCTAAAAAGTGGAACATAAAGTTCTGCATTAAGATCTTTAACTCGGTTGTATTGGTTTTTCCCGCTGAAATCTCGGAAAGAACTCTCTTTTTTTATGGTGTTACCCACTCCTTGCTCCCGTTTCCTCTCAACCTATTTCAGTCAGTGACTTCGACAACGACAAATAAATAAAACAAGTAGTTCCTTATTTCTACATCACATAAGTAGTCTTACAGCTCAGTGGTGCGGCGCGGTGTCGGCGTCGTCGGAAGGAACAAAGCGAGGTATAAGGAAAGGCAAACATCGAGAACAATCCTGGATCCCTGGATCACCACTTTAAAGGAATTGTTTTCCTAAAAGGGAGGTATATAAACTTCCTGCAATAGTGGGAAGGTAAAAACCCCACCCGCATAGATTGTGGTTGGAGGGATTGAGAGTGAGCTATAGAGAATGAGAAGGGAAGGGAAGACCGCATAAGGAAACCTAACTGATGGAAAAGGATGAAGAACAAAATCTACAAAAACAAAAAAAAATTAGACCACCACACCATTAGTAATTGCTTGAAACAGAGAAGTAGCCAACACTCTTTCACTCCGAGTACCGAGTACGAGTACATATACCTACTTGCTTTGTGTGCCTGGAGTTTCTATATCACTCCGTTTTCCAGGATAACCACAATCACTTTGGAAGAAACTATTCTTTACACTTTTTTCCTTCGTTATACATCCTTCCCTTCGCCACCGTTGTCGCCCTCACTTTCTTTCAAGCGCCAGCATTTTCTTTAATTAAACAAAATGCGAGAGGTCTGACTGTAGTATAGGTATGTGGATTATTATGGAAAGAGGAAGAGACTCGGTCATATGTTTTCTCCGGTGCGGTACCGAAATTTGATTTATTTTTAAGATTATTTTATCTAGATGAAGAGTTTTGATTACTTTTAGGGAGAATACCCAAGCTGAGACCCAACCCCTGTGCAAAAATTTAGAAGAAGAAGAAGCTATGCTATGTAAGAGAAATGGATGCTGAAGATTTAAATCTAAAGTTTTTCAAATAGTTCTGAAATTAGTGTTCACTGAAGTCGTCTAGAAGAAAGAGTATAAAGTGAAGTTGGTCGGAATTGGTTGGTCGAAATGATAATAATGGGAAAGAAGGATCAAAAATGTAAGAGATTGCCTTAATTTATGGAGATTTTGATCTAAAATCTTATTTATGTTGTTTGAAAAGTGAAAGAAGATGAAGTGTTTTAGTTTTTAAGTGGTGACTATCGAAGTGGTTATTTGAATTGAAGTGATTTATTTTCTAAGCGAATTATATGGAGTTCATAAGGAGTTCTTTAAGAATAGATTGTTTGTTTAATGCGGGAATTTATGATTATGGACGAAGTCAATATTTGTCTGCTATGTTATTAATCTTCAATAAACACAGGCTTTACTTATGATGACTTATGTTTACTTCAAAAGTATTGAGAGGCAAGATTTTTGACAAGTCTTCCATTCTTCCTAAATACAAGTATTTCATGAAATCACTCTATTAAATGATCAAATATGAATGCAGGAAGGTATGGAACGGGGTCTCAGATTTTGAAGAAATATCTATTGATATTTCTTCTTACTTCTCAATTGAAGTTTTAGTATTGTTTTTAATTTTTAAATAAGCTCAAGAAACAAGAGTAAGTTCCACAGTCTTTCTGAATGCAGTTCCTTTTAAGTGGAATAGGGTCTCCACTAGTTTTAAACATGTATTTAAGATACATTTCACTCTTTCCCATCTGTACTGATTCTTCTTCGAGTGTTCAACACCTTAGCCAGTACAGTACAGTACTGTTTTAAATTGGTATTGGTAAATGAGTCGTGTCCTGCTACAGATGCCACTTTTGAAAACCACGTTTTTATCAAAACTAGTTAGGCCCAGTTGTCGAATTTGACCACCAAAAACCACCATCTTCTTTGTCTGCCATTTACAAGTTCAGTGTTAAGAAGCCGAAAAGTATTTTCTTTTTACTTTTGCTCTCATTACTACTAAATTGTATTCCACTCTAGGCCATAATTCGAAAAATTGACAAAGGAGATCCCATAATTCGACCTGTTATTTCAAAGTATTCGAAAACAAAAGTCAATACATATAGTCGCCTTTTAGGTCAGGTTATAAGGATTTTCAATTCTGTTCTCAAAATTTTGTACCACAGGAACCCAAGTTTTTGAAATATAATTCCTTTGACATTCATAAATCACAAAATATCAGTTTTGAGGTCCTTATAGGACTTCGTTGCTTTTTAGTCTTTAAAATGGTATTAAAATCCGAAAATGAGAGCAAATGCTTCCGATAGAAATGAGCGAATATATGTATACTAAAAAAAAGCAGTTTGCATGTAGTTTGCCTCAAACGCAAACGTATACACCTTACTGTTTGGCAACTGACCTAAAAGGGAACAAAACTTTCTTTCCCAAATCAAGCTCTAGCATAAATGGACTGATTTAAACTTTTATCTTATTTTACGAAACAATCAATTTTTTGAATTAAAATATTTTTGCATAACCTTTAAAGATTTAAGGCATACATTTTGAAGTAGGCGTGGCAATTGGTGGAATTTTTTCCCGACCAAAATAAACTGTTTCACATTCGTGAGACACCGATAGATTAGGAACAATTTAGCACTTGGAAGTCAAAATACGACGAGATAAAGCCGAAATACTGCTCGATATTCTGCAGAGTGTGTACAAATTCGGACTCCATATTACGCTATGAAACGGGCAGTCTCGGCGCCCACATGTTTGAAACCATATTCAAAAATTAATACAGTAAAACCCGCTTAAGAGAAACGGCAAAATGTCACAGTCTTTCTTTCACTTAAGCGGGTTTTTCACTTAAACGAACCCCACTTAAGCGGAGTCCGGATAAGTGAAAAAAAAAATTACTTAAGCGGATTTAAAAATACCACAAAGCGGAGATTTTTAGCTAGAAACAATTGTATTTATCTTTTGGAGTTGCCTGGCAAAAATTTAAATCAAATAATTTCAATAACCAACAATGATTATATTGGCTCTAGTTGATTATCATTATTTTTGGAGTTAAGAGATTTTTTTTTCGTTGAAAAATATAAAATTTAACTGAAAATATGTTTCAGATATCCGGGTTTTTCACTTAAGCGGAGTGTTTTAAAGGGAATTGGTCGACAAATACTTGGGAATGAAAAACGTGTTTCAGATAAGCGGGTTTTTCTCTTAAGCGGGTTTCTCTTAAGCGGGTTTTACTGTACCATAAAAGTATTTTTTCATAAATTAATATTAAAAACGTTTGTCTATTTTTTATTTTAATCTTAGGATATCGACTCTAAGAAAAAACACCTTTATAAATAATTTTCTCTAGGCGTTTGGGGGTTCACCAGTCGATTGAATGATGATTTTTCACATTAGTAAAGGATATTAAGGAGATGATTCATTCTTTTTGTGACCATTAATCTATGGGTGTAAGTGCTGCTCGTTATTAGAAACAAATTTAAATTTTAATTAACCTGACCTTTTTCCAGTTTTTTACATTTTACTTTAACTCAAAAAATAAGTTATTGAAAAATTGTACAACATTTTAAACAGGTCTTCATCGTTTTACCGCAACTATTTTGGTTTTAGAAACTTCACTTTCAAAAATCCATGACTTCACTAATATTCCAAATTCTTATAAGAGCTGTATTCCAAGATATACAATGGGAGAGACAGAGAAGGCGACTTTCAAAACTTTCTTACTTCCTTACAAAACTACATGACTTAAAACCACATATCCTTAAAGACAAACCACGCAACCAATAGCTGCAGTATTAATAGACTATGATGCTTGTGCGATGATCAACCTCAAGCTTTCTATCTACATTTTACTCGTATCTTAAAGTCGAGTGTGATGCTTGTCGTTGATTTTATTTTATTTTTGTTTTGTTTTGTTTTCGAAAATACATAATGCAATGTATTTTCTTTATGAAGTAAAAGCCTTGAGGTAGGTTTTGGCGAAGGAAAGATGAGATGAAAATCTTTATTCCAAAAAAGCCACGATTATTCTCTTTGTCTGAATGATGTTGCAGGCATACACACATCCTTAAGCATACTCGTACATATACATAATTTCCCAATGGCCAGACAGGCGGCATGGATGTATGCTACTGCTGTTGGGGCATGAAGTGTATAAAATAATTTATCGTTACAAAATATGTTGTGGTGCAGAGTGTGTGGGCAGAAGTAAATGCTTTGCTGTTTTTTTGGGATGGCAGGATAGAAGGGACATTTCATCGTAGGAGGATATAATTTTGCATTAGAAGGACTTAGGACTTTCGTTATAGTATTCACTTAGTTTGTGATGTTCTCTATCTCTTTTTCTCTCTCATAAGTCTCGCTCACTCTAGTGGTGATGTTTTATTTTGATAGTTATATAATATTATGGGAAAGTGGAATCCATTCAGGATTAGGGACTATTTTTGTTTGAAATTCTATCTTGTTTCACCATCTGTCCTCGTGGGTTGATGAGATTTATACTAGTAGATAAGTTTAGCTACGAATACCGGTCTTTATAATTAAATCCCAAGAATTTAATGCTGATGATAATTCTAGGGCATTTAGTTTAAGCTTCTTTGAAAAGACAAATCTAAAATACTGGTCTTAGGTATTGAACAAGAAACTGGAAACATTGAAAATGGAGTATAAATTTAAAAAGTACCTTCTGATTATCTCAGAACCCAATATATAGAGATTACAATCAAAAGCATGGGTATTTCCTCAGTCTAAAATTATAAATAAATAAGTAAACGAAAGTTTGAACATCGCAAGAGACCTGCTGATAAACTTATTTCGATAGCAGTCTCTGAAAATAAATGTTTATTCATTTCAGACTTACATACCAAATTCGTTAAGAAATAATCGTTAATTTGGTTGAATTCTTCTAATGAATACTTTGAACCAGACAAAGAATTAAAACATTTATTAAAGATTATTTGCAACATAGAAAATGCCCAACAACTATAAATTCACATTCGCCTAGCATCCCCAAGCACGGTTCTACAATTTATGAATATTTCCCTTATAAATAATTTAACTTACAAACAAATTTTAATTAATTTAAAATTCTCATACATAATGCTGATTGTGAAAAAACATCCATCATTTTACATACCTGCAACAAAAAATAAAATAACATGATTTTAATTTTAAATAAAAATAAAATATTATGCATTATTTATGTACATACGTAGGCATAGTATCTAACGACTAATGTACTATGCAAAATTATTGATTTATCTATAGAGTCTACTATAAATCATTAATGGTCATCCATTAATAACTTATGCACTCGACAAAAATCCACTCGGTACAAATATATGAACATATTCAATATCCGATGCTCTCTAATCGAACATTGAACAAACAGAAAAAAAAAATTAAAATGATTGCTTATTGATAACCAACATATAGTTACTCATATAACAATAGTCTATTGAACGAACGTCAACATATTTTTAATTGCTTGCTAAACGATTTAGCTGTTACATATAGATAGGTTAGGTAGTCACACACACCCACTTCCGGTAGATGTCAATTTAGCAAAAATGACAACAGCAAACACCACTTCCGGGCGGGGAATAGTTTGTAATGAAAGAAGACACACAAATAGACACTTTCAATAGGTAGACTTAGGTACCTAGGTTCTTACAGTAAGGTGCTAAAAAATAAACAGTTTTAAACTTGTCCTCATCATCCAAGATACATATATTACAGGTAATATCACTAGCTTTTACATTTTTGTTCAGTTCTGCGCATGTTGTCAAAATCAATAGTAAGAAATTTAATTTCAAACAATCATCACAAATTTATTTTTGTTTACTGTGAACTTACACAAGAGGCAGCCATAATTTGTTTTTGTTTATTGTGTACTTACACAAGGGGCAGCCATCTTGAAATTTGGCAAGCTGCGCCTGATAATACCTTATATATGTGTACTGTGCTCATCATCGTCTTGTTAACGATTATTTTTAACTGATTTAAATTATTCAGCACATCTGTCATTTGATATTGAAAAACAAGTAAAGAGGATGAATTTTTTGATATATTATTAATAGGGCTAGGATTCTCATGCACTTAAAAATCGGAAATATGCGATTAAAATATGCCCTCAAAAATTGAAAATATGCAGTAAAAAACGGAAAATATGCACTTAAAAAACATTATTTTACCTTATTTTTCTCAGAAAAAAAAAAAAAAAAAAAAAAATATTTTTATTTAGTTTTTATAAGGAATTGAATTCAATCGGACGTAAAGAGAGCGGTTATTAGACCTCAAATTTCATCTATTGTAAGATTATTAAAGCAGCTTTCGTTATTGTATCTCAGACATGTAAAAAATAAATTGTGTGGCGCAACGGCTCGTGAAGAACCAGGGCCTAGTGACTAACAAATCGCAACCATTCCAGCGTGCGCCTGTCGACAGGAATGGAAGGGACCTACAATTTTATGCCGAATCCGAACGGCTAGACGAGAAGCTCTTATTCGTGACAAGTGATACTCTTGGAGGATTTGTCAATTCCTTGCAAGAGGCAGTAGTCCTGAAAAAAAAACTTTTTAGTTTAAAGGTGGACGAGGCTCGTAAGTGAATCCAGACCTCCAGTGTGACAGTCCAACGCTAGGGGCTACTGCAGACTTATTTAAATTTTCATTATAGACTAGCCTTGGTAGAAAGAAAGATAGATAATTCAATTAATTATTTGCTTTTAATTTACAATTTAAAATAGCCTTGGTTTTTCTCAAAAAATCGTCTTAATTTTTTTAAATAATTGCACCAATAGGGCCTTTAAAAGAATTCATTTTTGCAAAAATTTCCATCAACTTAATCGATTTGATTTTTCATTATATAAGATTTGTGATCGTGCCAAATAGAAAATTATAGTTTGAGCAAATAAATACAATTTCACCACCATCCAATTGGATCTCTTTAAAATGTTTTGCATATCACGTAATTGCTTCTATTCACGTTCCCCATCTATTAAACCAACTCCTTGACCTAGGTTTTTCGTCACAAATATAAACTCGACACTTTATTGAAAATTATGAATGAAAAATATGAAAATATGCGTTTATTATGAAAATATGCATTTATAAAAGAAATATGCATTTTGCATATAATATGCAAAATATGCACTAACGATTGAATGTCATTTAAAAGGAAATCGCATGATTCGTAAAGATAATTTGGTCTTAGGCTTCTATTTGTTGTGAGAAAAAACATGCATTTGCATGGAAATCCGAGCCCTAATTATTAATTACTAGGTTTGATTGTGTATGAATTATTCGCTTACAAGTAACATGCATGTAATAAAATAACAATTTAACTTATGTAGTTGCCGGAAAAACATATTTACGCTTATGAACTTAGAGGATAAGAAACCTGGGATGGAATCGACTAAGCTGATTTGATTTACAATTTTAGTTGATTGTCGTTTTTAAGACATCTGTCTCTATCAATTCTAAAGACAAATATAGTGAAAGCAATCGTCAAAACGACAGTAAAAAAATCGATAATCAACAATCAGCTTAGCTGATTCCACCCCATGGCCATTCTGTTAAATAAACACGATTGAGCAATGTCGTTTTTACATTTACTGTTCTTTTCTTTCTCTTAAAGATGTGGTACAGACAGGTATTGTCTATTATTCTTTAAGTTATCTATTTTTTTTATTCATTTACTTAACACAATGCAAAATATTTAGCCCTAAATCAATCTTTAAAAAGAAGTAATTAGCTTTCTTGAATTCTGATAGGTTTACCCCATTTAACTTTTCAATCAAATAATAAGCCCTTCAGTTATGCTCTAGGACTATAAGGAAAGCCTTTTTAACTCGAACAGAATTTTTAAAATCGAGTAACATTTTTTACATTCACCTCATTTCTCCCTATGAATAGCATAACTTTAAAAATATTTCACTTTAAGACTATCCTATAAATATACATATACCTATACCTATTCAAACTCAATACGGAAGCAGAGATCAGAAATAAATCTCAACCTTTTGAAAGGTTCTTTAATAACTGTTATTTGTTGTCATTTTAAATAAGGATCACACTTTAACCTTTATTCCTAACAAACAAAAATATCGGTCAAGGTCTGAAAGATACCTTTATTTAGCTTTTTTTTAGGTTAGGTCAACCAGAGATTTATCTCTGAGAGAAAAAAATAAACCTCAACTCCAATTTTATCAAACAGAATGCCCGTTAGTATGACCGTTAGTATTTTGTAAGCACTGGTGCATGCGGAAATGCATGTTATTGGGCTTTTTTCAAATTGCATTGGTTGTGCTTGGCCAGTAACTCAAGTCACAGTCGAAAAGGCATTTTCGTCTTAGCATTTTATTTTAAGAGATTATGTATTAGTAAGACTTAATACCTAAAATAAGTAAAAAAGCTTACATATATGTATGTATTTATTTTTGAAAAATAAATATGTTCTCGGCAGATCCCAAATTTTTCCGCACTAACCATTTTTGATTTATTTTCAACGAAAAAGGTTAAAGGTTGACCTTTTGCATTAATTTTTTCGTAAAAATCTCAACAAGTGCAAGATATTTTTGAAAATAAATTTCAACCGATAACCTAATTTTTTTTTTTTTTTTAATAAATCTCAACCCGAAACCAAAATCTTTCTTAAGTAATGTAGTAACTGTCGGAGGGAAACCAATTGAAAATAAAGGTTGAAAGGTATTTCTGATCTCTGTACGGAAGATTTTTTAAGTCGAAAATTATTTTTTTCTAAGGACTCTCTCAATATCTACCTTTCGATCACAAAAACTTGTACAAAATTATTTGGTTTTACCCCATTTCACTCTTTACTTTAAAAGCTTCAGTTCTTAAACAAGTCTTATGCACCGAGAGCTGGTAACATATATTTTTCGACCTCATCGGTATATATATGAAAGTTTGGTCATAAAGATTGAGGGCAGTCAAACACAAAAACGTCATTATTACACTCTGGTTTAAAGGCTTAGATATCAGATTTTTGAAACATTTAAAATAAGGACCTTATCGATGGAACCGGAGTGACAGACTGTTGTTTTTGGATTTTGTAACCATACACATTTATGAACCCAAGTTTGTATGAATGTGGCTTATGTACCTACTTGGTGTATTCATCAGAAAGCTAGCGACCGATTTACCTTAACTAGTATAGCATATCGGACGAAATTCAACATTTAGCCATTTTTACTCTTTACGGTTACATACGGAGATTATTTTTGGTTTGTGCACATCTGTGTTGAGTATCTACCGAGAAAAACCCTTGACAAATTTTGGCAACCACGTATTAATATAGATAATCACTTCAAAGAAGATTCAATCTTTGTTCACAGAAAGATCTATGGCCATCAAACACAAAGACAATAGTCTGCTACTGCAGTTTCATCGTTTACATCCTTATTTGCAATGTTTTAAAAATATGATACCTAAGCCTCTCAACCGGAGTGTAAGAGTGACGTTTTTGTGTTCCATGGCCCTTAATCTATCTCTGACCAAAGTTTTATCCATGTACCGGTGAGGTCGAAAAATACGTTGCGAGCGCTCGGTCTACTGTCGTGAGTTAAGACAACTCGGTAAATAAATAAGTCTACCTCTACAGTTACGTCAAGAAGCTTATTTTTAGTGACTATGAATGCAGAAACATAAACACAATTTCAAAAGAATTTTTTTAGTTTATTCAGAGTAAATTCATCCGAATTGGTGAGTAAACTCGGATTTAACTATAATCCCGCACTGAAAAACTGATTCTTGGGGCAAGTTTTTCAGTGCGGGGTCAAAGTTAAACCCGAGTTAACTCGGTGGTGAGTTAAGTCTGGATTATGTTAACCAAAGCTTTTGAAATTAAATCATTCGTGAATTTTAAGCCTTTCTGCATTCACTCTCTACGTTTAAACTGGTTTTGACGTTACTATAGACAAATCTATTTCCAGAGTTAACTAACTCTGGTTTAACTCACCACCATTTTACCCTATGAAAGGGTTAGATTCTTAAAATATCAAGCCCTATTCTTAATATAATATTTCATACAAAAAGGCACTTTGGAAATCAGACCAGGGTGTTTCCGAGATTAGCTCCTTTATAGAATTTATCACCACGAGCAAACAAAGGTGCGGTATTTTTACTAGAAAAAGTTGGCACGCCAAAAAAAAAACACCTAATGTTTATGGCGGCGAATCTCCAAATATGTCACAAACTCTGCCATTTAAAAAGAAAGCTAATAAAACATAATTTAGCATGTATCTTCATAACGACTGGTTCGGAGGAACAACATATGAAACTCAATTTTGTGGGAAATTTTATGAGCTATAAATTTTCTGCTGTCATTTTTGTTCGTAAACAAAAAAAAATGGCTAATTAGGAAAACTTTTTGCCAAAAACGTTTACCAGAAAAGTTCAACCTTTTCCAATGTCTGTTTGTAGTTCTTCTGTATACATAGATACTGATACTAAATGATAGAAAACAAGGTACATACATTTTTTAAAACTTTGCGCATGTTCCGCCACAGTAGCTCTTAGTAATTTTTTGACTCTATTACTCTTAAGTAGCGTCCACATTGTAATGATTTGTGTATATCAACAGTGCTGAACAACAATGTTGAGTTGATGTGAACGTGTAAATAAACAGTCTTTCAACTTTTGCTGACCCGAACGTAACCCGACTCAAATGGATAGAAATCAACAAGGTTGATGAACACAACTGTCATTTGTATTGCGCATGCGCTGTTTTTGGTAGTAGCCCGTAGCGTAATGGTTAGTGCGTTCGACTGTCACGCTGGAGGTCTGGGATCACTTCCCAGCCTCGTCCACTTTTAAACTAAAAAGTTTTTTTTCAGGGCTACTGCCTCTTGCGAGGAATTGACAAATCCTCCAAGAGTATCACTTGTCACGAAAAAGTGCTTCTCGTCTAGCCGTTCGGATTCGGCATAAAATTGTAGGTCCCTTCCATTCCTGTTGAAAGGCGCACACAGGAATGGTTGCGAGTTGTTAGTCACTAGGCCCTGGTTCTTCATGAGCCGTTGTGCCACCCGATTTATTTTTTTTTTTTTTATGCGCTGTTTTTGGCATGTGTGGGTATTGTGTTTTTTTTTTTATTTGTGTAATAAGAAACTGTTTTGTTTTCGTTTATTGTCTTATTTTTGTTGTTATTTAAAATGAAATAGACGTAGAAAATTGAGGAGGTACCTACGTAAATGAGTATTTGTATGGACGCAAGACAGTATACACTTACACACGTACACAATGGCATGTTTATCGACAATTTAAATCAACAATGTTGGTCGGCATAATGTGGACGCTGCTTTAGGTTCAGCAAATAATTCCGAAGAATATTTTTAATAAAGAGTTATCTTTTAGTTGTTGCAACTTAAGTCTTAAAGCTGGAGGCGATTTTCAAGCCTACAAGGCCTGCAAACTTTCAAAGAAAGTTTTAAAACGAACATCGTAGAAATCACAACTATTAATCTATTTTTCCTTTCGTTGAATTCTGTATAATCAGTTCCTAATGCACGAACGTTTTATAAGTTTTAGACAATTTTTTTGTATCGCAATCCATTTCTTTTCACCTAATTCATATGACATTATGCAAAATAGTGATTCCAAAAGCCAACTTCTAAGTAGAACCGTTCAAAAACAAAAAGAGTTTATAAGCTCGGACCTGTGTTTGTGTAAGCCCGAATATACAAGGCTATATCACTTTTTTACAAAATAGCTGCCTTTTAAAATTTTGACTTTAAATATCAGCAAGACGAACATTTTAAACATTTAAAATGCCTGCTAGTTGGTTTCGTAACCTTTTCCTTGACGGCGATCGGTGGGATTGTTTTTAAAATTTTCAGGTGGTTTTGCAACTTTTTTTTTAGTTTAAAAAAAATCAGTTTCACCTAAAAATGTAACACTATACTACCTGTTTGCCTATATTTTCTATAGAGAAATAAAAAAAAAATTACAAATACAAAAAAAAACTAGTAAACAAAATTTACAAAAGGTTAGATCTATATAAGGCCTACTAGGTCTATAAGTAAAGGGCTATGTATCGGGTTAGTTGAATATTAACCATTTCAACACATCGCCAAATTTAAGCTGTCATAACCACTAACCATTAATTAACAACCATCGACAATACTCTCCACCGTATTAGCTAATATCCTTCATCCCAATCATTATTTATCTATCTATCTATCTCTCTCTCTCTCTCTCTCTCTAACTCAATATTATATTTTATCAAAGGCCTCTAACCTCCAACCAACCATCAGAAATGACGAATCATCTATCCAAAGATTTTGGATTTCAGCCAACCCGGCATTAGCAGTGATGACAAGTTGTCTAACGATTTTGATAGGCAAAACAAAGACATGTCCAATGATTGACTAGTCGGCGTCGGCAGGGGTGACGATAGATGGCGGTTATATTAAAATGCCTGCAATTTACTGTCAAAAATTTTGAATCGATTGAAAGACTAATTACCACCATAAAAGTTAATGCCATCACATAGCACGTTAAATGTCAAAATATTATGATTATGTCAGCGAGCAACGATATTGTGATGGTAGAAGGTATAGTTGTGTTTCTGTTGAGTTGATGGTTGTTGAATTTAATAAAATCATTTCTGAGTGTTTTGATCGAGGATGACAAGAAATGGAAATCGAGAGTGGGGAATTTAAAGTATCCAGCTTGTTAAGACTTTGGTGTGATGGGGAAAATAAGAGA
The DNA here is from genome assembly GCA_949320155.1 of Melangyna quadrimaculata. Lineage (NCBI taxonomy): Eukaryota > Metazoa > Arthropoda > Insecta > Diptera > Syrphidae > Melangyna > Melangyna quadrimaculata. The sequence continues at coordinate 7,051,765 of OX439485.1, read as the reverse complement.
GATAGAAGGGGCGCCATTTGCAAACACGATGGATGGAATATTTGGGAAAATAATAGATTTAATTAAAAAAGAACAACATCGGAAAAGTCTGCCAATTCAAACGCACAAAGGATGAACTTTTAAAGTTAATTACTTAAAAGGGTTTGCACTAAAGATTGCTCAATTTGCTATAGTTGGAGTATTTTTCTGACAAATAGTAATGCATTAACAAACTTTAGGCTCCTTAAAATTCATATTCAGTACCTACCCCATCTGATTTCTATGTAAAAGTTAAAGGTAGGTACTTAAAGTTTTTCATTCTACAAAAAATCAGAAGTGGGATACTACATACCTGCTTGAAACAATCATTTCTTACAGCTCAAATGTAAATGATATTCTGGTAACTGAATCAGATAGGTACATATTGAAAGTAAAAAAAAATCTCAAACAGCACGGAATCAGAAACAAAGTTTTTGAGAGTTATGATGTCGGTTTGATACAGAATATTGCTATTGCAGTAGGTGCAAGGATCTTGATTTTAGAATCCGTTTGCGTGTTGAACCTTGACAAAAACAAAACACGATGCACTGAACTGCTATGTGTTAAAACAATCTCAACAAAAAAACACCCATCAGACAATAGAAACAAGAAACTTTTTGTGGAACAAAGGAAAGTCTTCAAAAGTCCTCCAAGCTCTAGCTACAAAACATACAAAAAACAACCAACGCCACACGATACAAGTTTGAAGCTATACAAGCTAAGTGGTTACTCGGTTACTCTTCATATGAGAATGATTCCCTTATCCTTCCGTTTTCTCATATATCCACGAATATGAATTTGATGCATCATAACACACAAAACGTTGACGTGTGTGAAATATACATATGTATGTATAACCACACATCTAGTATACCTCACAACTTCCGCACTCATAGTTTTGAGTTTTTAAAAAGAAAACAAGGACCTATTCGCGGCAGGATGTATTTTGGTAGAAAGTTTTATGTTGATACTTTGCGTTTTCCCATAGATTAGTGCGACATCTAAAGAGGAAAATATAGAGAAAGTTAACAAAAAAAAAAAAAAATAACAAAAAGAAAAAGTTCAATAACAAGAAAGAACTTATAAAATGATATTATAGAGTTTTTGTGTTCTTTTTTGAGGAGTAAGTGTTTAAAAAACTTATAGTGTGTGTTGGTGTTTTGTTGTAGGTATGTATATGAAGAATAACTTTACTCTTTAGTTTGATCGTGTTAAAAGTAAACATGTTAAGAAGTTTGTAAAGTTTGCATTTAATAATTCGAAATTGAATTTTGAGATGGATTTTGTTGATGATATTTCTCGCACGATATCACATTTATCTCATGTTATTTTATTCGCTTAATATTTTTTCCGCATGATATAGAGGGTTTGCATAATATGGGACAAAAAGCTAGAGGTGAAGGCTAGATGGTTTCTATTTCCCCCGTTGAGGGGTAAATTTTCTAAAAAAAAAAAAATGCATTCAATTAAAAATACATTTATTAAAACAAACAACGGCAACACTTATAATATTACTATCTGGCTTTTTGTAAACTCGAAAATCCATTTTTTAAATTATACCTAATCAAGTTTTTGTATAGTAAACAGTTTTGGAAAATGTAATAATTAGAGTTTTTTCTTTTTTTTATTTTTAGTATTTTGATAAGTAAAAGTCCTAGAACCATCCGGTTTTCAGTGTTAGACATAGAATTTTTACGAGTTTTAGTAAAATTCAAAATGGTAGTCGATAACATAAAATTTTTAAAAAAAATCATCTTAAAAAAAATATTTCTTTTTTTCGTAATTTAGAGCTTCAAAATTAGTTATTCAAAAACTTTATTCAAAAACAAGATTTAAAAATAAAACACAAAATGGATTTCATGCTTTAAAATAATAAATATAATAATAGAATATAATAAAATAATAGAAAGTGTTGCCGTTGTATTTTAATGTTTTTTTTTTTTATTTTAACTATTTTTTTTTGAATCTCCGGCCTAAACAAGGGCAAATTACATACAGCCGTTGACAGCTAATTAGAAACGATTTTATATTTGTTTAACATTTTTCTAAGTTTCTAGTTAGTTGGCTCAGCCAAATTAGAGATTTAAATATAAAAACATTTTTGAAACCATGTTTCCCTATGAAAATTTGAAAAATACTGTCACATTTTCCAAAAAATATTTCAAATTTTATGGTCACTAATAAACAAAAGACGATATTTAGAAAATTGAATAAGAAAATCCATGTTTTTATTTGAACAAAAATCGTTTCTAATTAGCTGTCAATGGCCGTATAACATTATTTGTTATTGCACGTATATGGTAAAGTTAAACTTATAGGACTTATAATAACAAACATTCTATTATCAAAAAATGTCTAGTACATATATTTTTACATACAAAAAAAATAAAACTTTTAAAAAACAACGCCTAGGCTACATCACAACGTCTACGTTTCGTAACCAGTCTATCACAGCTATGTTGGTATCAGCTAAATCTTGGAGGTCACCATGGTAGGAGCGTTTGTTACATTCCTTACTTATATGATGGGTAGTTTGTCGTTGTAGCCCTCAGTCGCAACCTGAAGAACTGACGCTTCTACAACGGAACAAAAATTCTGCAAATTTTCCGTGATTTGTTCGGATTCTGTTAAGAGTCCACCATAGGTTGCGAGGTATACCAAACGCAAAGAGTTGAAACGATGGGTTCGACTCGGTTATGCTGTCAGTTTTCGTAGACGGAAACAGTTGCATGTCCACCTTTTGTACATGGGATCTATTCCGCCGAACTGGAGCACAGTATTCGGCTGCAGAAAACACTAGCCCAAGTTCTGCAGTACGAAGCGATGCACATGAACCCAAGGTCAATTTAGTGCGTTTAAGCAAGACGTTATTGCGCTTACTAGACACGTTAAATAAGTGTTGCTTGTAAGTGAGAGATATGTCCAATGTTACGCCAAGGAAATCAGGGTTTCGACTGTGGTTAAGTTTGAAATTTGGTTTGTTAGGTGAAAGTAGCAGGCTTCCGTTTTTAACATCCTCTAACACAGTCTGCACTGTCGGAAGTATATACTGATTTGCTAAAGATCTAGAGTTAGAGTTTTCTCTGTGTTCGTTATGTCCTTATCCTAAGTAGTTATTGCCAGATCATCGGCGGCGTACCCAAATTTCTTCGAAAGGGTCGCAGGGATATCGCCGATATAAGTGTTAAATAGCAGAGGGGCAAGAACGGAACCCTGGGGAGGCCCATTGTTTAGCTTCCATACTCTGGTTTTCTCATCATTAATGAAAACTTGAAGGCGGTTTGAGCATAAATTTTTTATAAGGCGTGAGGTCCTTAGACAGGGAACTACTTTCAGAAGCTTAAATACTAGTCCATATTTCCAAATGGTATCATATGCTGTCAACAAAAGCAACTGATGTTTTAGGCTTTCATTCAAACCTTAATGTGTGTTGTCAAAGATAACACTTGTCTTTGCAATTTCTATGATTTCTTTAATGACAGAATTTATCCGATTGTAGATAAGATGTTCCAGGATTATGTAGCAAGTGCTTAGAAGCGCTATAGGACGGTAGCTTTTCGGCACGTTGTTAGATGATTTTCGTTCGCTTAAACGAAGTCGGAATTATACCTGTTTCGTGTATATTGCTGTAGAATTATGATAACCACCGTCTTGAGCAAAAGGAAAATGGCCCCCCATACGTCAGATTTCTTTCTTGTTTTGGTTCAACCTACACGCTAGGATTTTTTCCGCATCTTAGGCGAATCATCCTCTATAATCTCTCACATGATGTAGTTATCGAATAATATTATATATCGCATAATATTCTTTTCACATGATTCCTAAGTCGAACGTATTTTCTCCCCCGAAATTCTTCTCGCAAAAAAAAGTGACAACGGTAGAATTAATTCCTTGTTCATGATGTATACAACTTAACTCATCAACTATTTCCTCGACTTTACTAGCCAAGTTTTGTAGTGGTAGTGCGAATTTCGCCAACTACTATCATCAGATGATGCACTCATGAGCTAACGCGTTCCTATTAAATATTTTTGTTTTAATTAAAACTCTCAAAGCTGCTCCATTCGCCTGTCTCTGTCTCTCCGATGTACGAGAAAGTTGTGTTTTTGTAGTGTAAGACGAAAACAAGAATTTACTTGATGTCGAAACAATGACAATCAGCAGCAATTTGCAGTAATAGTTCAAAATGCAAATATTCCCATCAAAAAGGGGATTGCTTGTTCTTGTAGAGAATTGTTTATCACTCCTGCGTGCTTTGTCTGTGTAACTAATGAGATTTTGAGAGGCCACCATGCACCTTTTCACCCTTAAACACATCAGCGACATCTAGAGCAATAAAGACAAAGTATAATCAAGTGGTGACAACAACTAATCAATTTCAACTTTACTTTGAAAGGGAGTTCGGATAAGTGTAAGTAAAGAGAAGAAGACTTAGATGGTGTTGAAATGAATGCTATAATTCTGCTCCCCTAGAAGGATGACTGAAGAATTTGAGGGAAGTTATGCTGGTAAGAGGGGTGGGGATTCCAAACGAAATAATAAAAATACCTACCCCAAAGATAATGATGAGAAATTTAATATTGTTAGCATGGCAAGGTGGAATATGGATAGAAGGATGAAAATTGAGCAAAACATTTCACCAGGATCTTCTTCTACCTTTTATGTGTATTTGTGTGTGTATCTGTAAATGTTCTTAAAGAACGTGGTTATGAGTTTAAACAAAATATATATAACAAAAAACAAAGTTTTCTCCATTATTTCTGCAACAAGATACCTTTGGCAAGTTCTCTATGTTGTGCTGTGTTCTTTTCAATTTAAACTTTGTCGGTGTTTAGATGAAATTTTGAAGCAAGAAGAAGGTAGGTGGTGGATATATACGTGTGTTTATTGGTAAAGATAGGTATAGGTGTGTACAGTTATAGTATTAGTGGTAATTTAAGTCAGCAGTTAGTTTTATATGAGGTTAAAGGATTAATCAAATTGTTAATGAATCAAAGGTACACAACTAGAATTAATTTTATTGCGGTGAAGGATGATATTGGTGTGAGAAAAGAAATGTTTTGCACGTAGCGTTGTACAAATAAAAAGTTTTATTTTTTCGTTGTTATATAAGTTTAATTGGATAGTATCTGTGCGATTGAAAATTAAGTAATTTGATACAATTTCAGCTGCAAGGAGACAAAGTTTGGAGTAAGCTTTAATTTATCTATAAGAAAAGTGATATGTACACTTGGGGTCAAGGCTAAGTTTTAATATCGAAGTGCATATGCAGAGACAAACGAAAATGAGTACCCGCAGGGTGAGGCTTCTTGTCCATCAACTGTTGAAATTATTTAAACATTAATATCACAACTTAATTTTTCCAAAAGTTTATATAGAAAAATATTTTTTTTAGAAACTGCTGCAACGATTTGTATTTGTACTTGCTTTATAGGGCAAGAATTGGTTTGGTGAAAAACTAAAATGACGATGATGGGGAAGTCCGAACAAGCGATTTTCGACCGACGTCCTTCGATATTTTTGTCTGTGTGTCCTGATGTACATTGAGCTAGAGCGAAAACTGTTGGACATACATATTTGCTCAAAATTTGGTGTTGTTTTATGTGATTCCCCAAGGGAAACATTTTTGTTTTAGCTGCTGTAACCTGTAACCTTCGTACACGTAATCTCCAAAACAATTTTAGCAATACTGCAGGTTTTTTCAAAAAAAAAAATTCGAATAACGGCTGTATTGTCCAATGGGCAATCAAAAACCGCTTATAACTTAATGTTTCAAATACTCAATATTTTCGCAAAACAAAATCTCCATGATGTCAATATACATGAGCTTGCATTGAGGAAACTGAAAAGCTTTCAGTCTTCGGTATGTATGCCACAGTCCACCTTCTGTAGATCATTCGAAGTCCCCAAAAATGGTTCTTAAGGTTTTCTTTGGCGATGCAAGAAATATATTTATAAAGGTGCAGGTTCTCCAAGAAGCCACTTGAGTCTATTCGATAGAATACAGGAGAGCTTTCAAAATGATAGGAGATATAGATAGAACGGAAGAAATGGTTCGTTCATGGCTTTCATTATTTTTTTTAAACAGTGTTCTAGCGAAATAGTCGGTTGCATTTCTCACCTTTAATAATTCCGCCGTAATACTCGTACTTCTAGGAATTTGGCGCAGGCTCAAAAGTCCACAGGGCAAGAGTCTATAATGGACTTTTGTTCCACTTTTGTAGGTCTTGTGAACTTTTGGCCCACCCTTATGAGCCAAAAGTCACACGAAAATTTTGTGGACTTCTGGCCCATTTATTGTTGATTTCTGACCCACTTAACTCGGCTGGAAAAATGCCAAGTTTCTGCCTCGGAAAACTTGTCAGATACTTGGCAAGCCTTTGCTGGATTTCAATACCAAAAATTTAGACGAGGGAAAATTTTAAAGACTCATGAGGCACTCCCTAGTAAAAACTTGTGGGACATGTTTCGGTATCCATTTCATTCATTCAAAAATCAAGTACATAGAATCCTGTTCTATTCTGTATGTATGTTAGTAAAGTGGGTAGCGCATTGGACTGACAAGCAAAAGATAACGGGATCAAGTATCACATAATCCAACCTTTTTTTTCTTGCCTGACGAGGCAAAAGGGTTTATAATTGCCCTTGTTCTAGCCTTTGCTAACCCATGCTAGTCCCTTGCCAAAGCCTATGTAAAACTCTCTAGTGCCTTGTCTTTCTGAGCGGAAAGTGGTCGCTTTATAAAAATTTCAAATACAATTTTGTCAGTTTGTGTGTTTTAAGTTTATGTGTAATAAAGAGCAACTTGGGTGGCCCGCAAAAGTTCAATAACGAAATTACAATTTTTGAAAATAACATTTTTTTTTAAAATATGTACAAAGGATTTTTTTTTAAATTCTTGTGTTTCACTGTAGAAACATTATATTATATGTTAAAAAAAAAATTCCTAATTTTTCTGCCTTTTTACAATATTTGAATATGAAATTTTAAATTTTAAAAATATTGGTGGACTTATAACCCACTTTCTTTCTAATATTAGGTAATATTGACCCACTTTTGTGTAGAAAATTCACTTGGGTGGGTCAAATCTGTTTTGTTCTATTTTGTTGTCTCTTTTAAATAAATCGTCTAATTGTTTACATGACGATTTTACAATTCTGTTTTAAAAGCAAGAAAAATGGTTCTCATAAGAACCTTATTTTATATAAATACCATTAAAATATAGTTTAAGGAAAAAACTATTGTGAATAATTTCTTTTCTGCGAGCAGGTAAAATTATTTTTATATTTTTTCTTTAATTTTTTAAATCAGACTTTACTTTTCTTTCTTTTTTTTATGATTGAAGAGTCCTTTGAAGAATTAAATTTTTTGTTTGAAACTTGAAAGTGCACTGGAGGAAATATTGTCTCAAAGAAGGACTAGTTTTTATTTCTTCTGTTCATGGTTTTCATCATTTTTTTAGACGAAATGCATGGAAGGGCATAGTTTTACTTCCACCTTCTCGATTTCGATGCTTATAATTTTGTAAATAGAACGGAAAGTGAGTTGGAAAAAAAGCTTAAGTAGAGTGGAACTACTTTGTTTATAATACTAGGAAGGTAACTTGTAATGTAGTCCAAACTTAAAAAAAGCGAAGGAAGTAGACTTGCTCTAGAAATTACTGTTGAGATATTAGTACCTATAAAATGTCAATTGACCTACTCCGGGTAAGCTTTAAAACAAAAACGCTATGGAAATTGCTTTTATTTAAGTTGTAGTTATGCAAAACCATATAATTACATATTTTATTTATGTACGAGCATGTTTGAAGGAAGTATATATTTTTTTTTTAAAGCGTTTTTGAGTGATCAGTGAGGTGGATCATTTTGTCAAGGAATTATGGTAAGAAAAAAGAAAATAAGTATTGAAAGCAATCTGTACTTAGTCGAAAACTTTTAAGGTCACTTGAAGTTTTTGTTAAAATTGATCAAAAACGTGTGCTTCTTACTAAAAAACAGGCCTAGTGAATTTTTGACACTATCAGACAGTGGAACTCCTAATTTACCTTTATAATTGATGAACTTTGACGAAAGTAAGCTTAAAGATTCTGGAAGTCTATCATACTATTATTCAATAGGTGAACATTTAATTTAAGGATTTCACTTTTCAAATAATTAAAAAATAACTAAAAAACAACGGTAACTTTTGCAATGCACTTTTATATCATTTTGTAAAGCTAGAAATACATTATTTTATTTTTATATGAAGTTGTATATTTAAATAGATTTTCAAAAATTAATTTTCAAGTTCAATTTGTTTTTAATTTCAAACTATTTTTTTTTTTTTCAAAATTCTTCTTTATAAAGTAATATTTTTGTTTTCAAAATTCAATGCTTCTATGTATCAAGTCTTAGTCCAACACTAAAAACCGGATGGTTCTAGGATTTTTACTTTTCAAGATATTTACAAAATAAATAAACAATCTTTTTCAAAAAAAAACTTGACGAATCATTTCAGCAACCGGTTGTTTTTTTTTTTTTTTTTTTTTTTTTTTTTTTTGTTTTTATTAAGAAGTTGGTATCTTTATTTTTTAATATTTTGGATAAAAGAAGTCCTAAAACCATCCGGTTTTCAATGTTTGAATAAAAATTGTAAAGCATTGAATTTTGAGAACGAAATTAGTTCGAAATTTAAGTGAGAAGTTTTTTTTTTTTAACTTTGAGTTTGAAAACATCTCTAAAACTGTTCCTTAAATAACTTTATTTAAAATAAAATAAAATAAAATAAAATAAAATAAAACGATTTGCTAAAAAAATTACAATGAAAAAAAAATATTGAAAAACAACGATGACATTGTTCTGCAAGGCGAGAAATCTCTTCTTTTATTTTGTTTTGTTTTATTTTATTTTATTTTTATTTTATTTTATTTTATTTTATTTTATTTTATTTTATTTTAAATAAAGTTATTTTAGGAATAATACGATTTTTTCCTTGTATCGAACAAACATGTACGCTTTTTGTCGGTGGGGGGAAATAATTCCACGGGAATCTGCTCCACTTGTTGTTTTTCATTTTAAACCCCGCAAATATTTGATATTTTTTGCATTATTTTCAGTTGATCCGCTTAGGGTTAGGGCATGCTCAGTCGCCAGGCAGGCGCCTATGTTGTCAGTTGGTGTGCTTTCGGTGCAGTGTAATAAACAGTACCTTCGGTGTTCTAAATTTTCTTGGGCAATATTTCCAAATCGATTTGGGCGTTTTTTCTTGTGTGCTGTGCAGTTCTTAGTTTTTGAGAACAAGATATGGTAAATTGGAGCATAATGCAAAACATATTAATATATAACGTAATTTTTAAATTGTCTTGCATAACAACGAAAGAACTAATCTTAAATCATAGAAGAAGTGTAATTATTTGTCACACTAAGTGGCCAGAAACTCCACCTTTCAAAGTGAAATTCCTTCCCAACAAAAAGTGTAATAGTTTTCTCTCTCGGTAGGAATCAACTCTACTTTGTAAAGTGGAGCAGATTCCCACTGAAAGTGTAATAAATGCTCATGTGGAGCAGATTCCTGCGGAATTATTTCCCTGCACATTTTTTGTCACACCTTATACAAACCACCCTGTATAATTCATCAAAAAATGCATTGTCTCAAATATTTTTCATGGTAATTGGGGCAATTTTATACCCAGTTTTCGTTTTTGTATCTTAACTCGAAAGATACAGAGCAGAACAATATTCAAGTAGGTACGTACGCGACTAGCAGACAACAGACAAATTTCACAGACACACCTCTTCTTCTACCCTGCAGTAAGTCAAGCCCTGTCAACCCCATCAGGGAAATGACAGCGACAACGAAGACGACGTCAACGATGAGATAGAAATTACCCTCAAAATGAAAATGAGATCTTGACCCTGTATAAGAGGTGGAAGACTTACAGTAAGACAGAGAGAAAAAAAAAGATTGGTGTGGCAGCCAAGAAATTGCAATAATTCCAGCCAAATACAATAGTGGTAGCCCACTCAAGTGGTTGTTGAACATTCAAACATTCATTAATAAATATAAATGACGGAGCGAAAACTATGCAGCCAAAACTGCTAACTGAGTGTGTTATCACACAAAAAACCCTCTTGAAAAAGACTCCTTGTTTAGGGTTGCTATGCGTCCTCTTTTTTGGAGGACATGTCCTCCTTTTAACCCCGGCGCGGAACGTCCTCCAACTTTTAAAGAAATTGTCCTCTTTTTTCCCCTAACAAGTAATTACGAAAATGAAAAAATTCATCGAACTCTGAATTTAAAAGAAAAACATAGCTATTACAAATCAGATGGAAAACATAAAATGAAACAGAACTTATTTTGCCTCCCGTGTGTCAACCCTCTAAATTTAGTTGAATGCGCCCATTTCTTCGGCTTCTGTTATTTGTTTTGTTTTTCCCCCTTTCACCAAGAAAATAGCTACATAGACCTACTTTTTGCAAAAAGTTCTAAAGTGTAAAATAAACATGTTTTCATAGTAAAAAAAAAACATAGCAAAATATCAAACTTTATTTTATTTGGTGGTTCAATTTATTTACTCTTATATTTTTTACAAGATCATTTTAAAACCGTGCCAAAAAGAAAGTGCTTATTATGATGATCCTTTTAGAAAAGGAAAGATATGATTCTGAAGCAGATTGCACAGTTTGTAACTCCAAGATTTCCATTGCAAGCAAAGGAAAATACGCGATCAAGGACCCCATAACATCTCAAATGCACTTAAATAACAAAAGATCGGGTACATCAAGAGTTTTGGAAGCTTTCATTTTAAACAAGACACAAAAACATATCCAGGTTACAGAGGCAATAATTTCGTTTCACACTGGCTTGTCATCAGCAATCGTTTAATTCTCTCAACTTGACCACTGAGTTAAGCAAAAAAATGTTTTTCGAATCGGACATAAGGCCACTGCCATAGTCACCAGTGTAATCGCTCCCCTGATGTCTATTTCTAAATCAGTGGCGGATCCAAAGGGAGAGTCATAAGGGTCAAACGCCAGAGAGAAAAATAAAAAACATTTAAACTTCCAAGAAAACAAATTCTTTAAAAGTAGGTAGACATACTTAAAAGAAAAAGAACTGTAGAAGCAGATTTTTCTATTCAAATAGTGGATGTCCAAATGTCTTCTCGTTACCAAAATGCAAAGTGTTTCCGAAAAAACGAATTTTGTGTTAACACATTAGAAACTAAAATTTTGAAAAATATAATTTGAATTTTAGAGGTAAAGTAATTCTTAAAAATAACGGGAATTAAATAATACAAATTTCACTTTTCAAATAATCTTACCTTTAGTTTATTTGAAAATTTTCTTATTAATAAACTAAAAAAAAAAAATTCAATCTGAACAAACAATAAAAATTAGGTCCCTACTTTATAATATTTTCTTTCTAAATATAAGTTATTAATTTTTTGTATGTTACTTTATGTTCGTGGACCTATTTTTTTTTTTTTTTTTTGTTTTCTTTTTGTCCTCTTTTTTAAGGTAGATAATGTCCTCCAAAGTCCGGGATTTTAAAACTTTTTGTCCTAGCTTAGCTTAGACAGCCATGGCAACCCTATCCTTGTTGGTCTAAAACTGTACATGCTTTCTACCAAGCGACCAAAGAGTCTTCTAAGATTTTTCCTTCTCAAGAAAAAAACTGAAATTTCTCTACTCCAACTCAAACTATGCACAACAACAACACACAACAAACACAAAAAAAAAAAAAAAAAAAAAAAAGCCATAATTGGGAGAAGAAAACTGAAAGTTAAAAAAAAAAGGATTTTCTCGAATTGAGGCCAAAGTAAGGACAATTCAAAGTATGAAAAGTGCAACTCTCTCTTGCAGAAAGGTTGTTAAAGAAGTTCAGTCTAGGTAGGTTGGTTTGGTAGTACCAACGAGTAGTTACGAGGTGAACATGGGGAAATATTTTCATCCAAAGTTGCTCATTTTGTTTGTTTCTATTTTACTATGGATGGGTTTTGTATTTTTTTTAAAGTTTTTTAGGGCATTGGGGGGGTTCTCTTGGTGTTAAATTAAAAACACCTGAAGAACGTTTTTTTGTTTGTTGTGATGATGGGGGCGATGGTGTTTTTTGTTCCAGTTTTCTTTTTCTAACGTTGAACCACATGAATGGTCACACACAAACATGTTGTGTCATTAGTGTCTTTTCTTTGTGATACCTATACACAAAATTTTAATGAGCAAAAGTAATAGCAGTGAGGAAGATAAAGGTTTAAACTCAGGTCATTTAGTGTTCATATAAATTATAAGAAAGGTCTTGAATGCTGATTTTGATTTCAAGTCATATTACAGCTGATGGTTTCAGTTCGAGGTTATGATTTAAACTCAACTGACCTGTGCGTTAAATCCTATCCGTTCACGTACGTTATAGAAGCGAATCATAAACCGATTTCAGGTCACAGGTATTCCGACAACTGTTTGGGCGTTGGTCTACATACACTCCTGGTTCTGCCATTGTCTGACGATACAAACTTATATAGTCCGTTTACTTACACAGAATTTCTGTCCAAAATGTAAGTCCAAAATTCGGTCAAAGTTTACAAAAAATAAAATTTAAAATGTTCTCCAAAATCTATAAGACTTTTGACTGTTTTGGACAGTTCTAAGAAGCAAATAAAAATACATACTAACTTGTTAGTATCTATACAGTATATTTTAATGTTTTATCGCAAAAAATAACCGATAAAATGACGCAAAATGGAAAAAAAACTACGATAGGGATTATGGCTTCCAGCCGATATTTTTCCCGTCGGTCTTGCCTAGGTTGTTCAGACGAAAACGACGGAAATAGGTCTTAGTACTAAATTTTTATCTACGAACGGTTTTCGGTATAGTATGCTGGTTTTCAGTGAATTTTGATAATTGAGTGCTTCACTTGCAATTTTAGATTCAAATCTGGATGTTCTGGTAAGGGACAATCTGGTTTTTGATGATTTTCATTTCTGGAGTTGGGTTTTAGTCCTCAGGAATAGGGTTTTTAGAGCTTTTACTCTCAAACTATCTCTAACTAACTATCGATTCTAAAGTCCGTCCACCCGACCTTTCCAAGTGCGGCTGGCGATATAAAAACTTAAGTCGTACAAGGCTGCTGGTGCGAATGGCTTACCAACCGAGCTGTTCAAATCAGCGGGAGATGAATTGGCTAGGAGAATACACCAACTCATCTGCAAAATTTGGTCGGAGGAAAGTATGCCCGATGAATGGAACCTCAATAAAGTGTGCCCCATCCATAAAAGATGCTCTGAAGTGCACCAACTACAGAGGAATTAGTCTCCTAAAAGTCGCTTATAAATTCTTGTCGGCTATCCTGTGTGACCGCTTTAAAACCTTTTTTTAATGACCTTATCGGCACCTATTAGTGTGGTTTTAGGCCAGGCAAGTCAACCGTCGATAAAATGTTCACACTCCGACAGATTTTAGAAAAAAAAACAGGAATTCCAGATCGATAAACACCACCTGTTTATCGATTTTAAAGTCGCATATGAAGTCGCGTGAAAAGGCACGAATTATACAGAGCGATGTCATATCTCGGCATCCCTTACAAAATCGTCCGCTTCTGCAGGATGACGATTGCGAAATCTCGCTGCTTCGTCAACATCGGTAAGAACACCACCGAATCCTTTCATGTTGAGAAAGGTCTGATGCAAGCCGACGCGTTATCATGCAACCTATCTTACATCGTTCTTGATTCAATTGTACGCAACGCACAAGTCAACACCAGCCGTACAATCAAAAGTCCGTTCAATTGCTTGCGTATGCAGACGACATAGATATTGTCGGCAGAACTAAGCGAGCTGTGACAGGTGCACTTGCGAGCATTTAATGAGGACACGACGTAACATATCTGTCATCACGAAAGGAATCTCAACATCGTCGACTCGGGCAAAATATCACGATGGACAGATATAAATTTGAAATTGTCAAGGACTTTTTCTACCTGGGCTCCACTATATTACCTCGTAAAATGACATCAGTGCAGAGATCAAACGAAGAATTAGAAATACTCTTGCTAACTGCTGTTTCTTTGGTCTAAAAAGGCATTTAAGTAGTAAGGCCCTCTCTCAGAGAAACAAGGAGACTTTATACAAGACCCTAATCATCCCGGTCCTGCTTTATGGGGCAGAAGCATGGACACTGAAAAAATTGGATGAAAGTCTGCTAGGGTGCTTTCATAGGAAGATTCTACGCTAGGGCTAGGTACAGAGCTAGCTGGAAGGGTTTGTTGGTTGAGGCCGTAGTCCATCCCGGGCTGTGAGCGCCATTCAAAGTAAAGTAATGCTAGGTTTGCACTTGTCATTGAAAAGACGCAAATTGACAAACTTTCCAAGACAGGATGAGTTATACTTGCTCGCTACTACTACTTTTTTTGCTTTTTGTGTTGCTAAAAGCCACTCTGTCCCGGAAAGTGTGTCAATTTGCGTCTTTTCAATGACAAGTGGAAACCTAGAATAAATTAGCTAAACTATCTGAGGCCTGAGTAGGTACCGAAGACCTTAGTTACAACTAGAATATTTGTTTTTAAACTTATACCCTTTACTTCGGTTAGATAGTAGGTGAGCCTTCTTGGGGAAAGCTCCGAGAAAGCAAAATAAGCTCAAATGATCAAATCAAATGATCGCGTACGTGACTGCAGCTAACTGATTACTTAAACCAACTGTAGTATAACTTTGAGTGTTAGTAAAAAAAAGTTATTTCTTCACACAGAACGTTTTTACCTGTTATTTTCAGTGAAGACTGAATGGGAACTATATTATTGATGAACGTAGTCACAATTTGTGTTGATTCTTCTGTGAAGTCATATCTTTATGTAGTGCTTAGTGCCTTGCCTCACTTCAAGTAGGCCAGTGGGACTATGAAAAAAGGTTTGTTCACAACGCACAAATATACTGATCAAACTTTATGATTGGAAAGAGTTAGCTAGGAACTGACAAATACTCCAAAAGTAATTCTTGTCATGAAAAGGTGTCCTGTCTTAGTCGTTCCGTTTTGAGTTTGAGTCGTACAATACTCGAAAACCTTTTACGGTTGATTTTGTTAAATCAAAACCAGCAAAAGTCCAAATTATAAACTTATTTTGAACAAACTTTCCTTAATCAAATTTCTTACAGCGTAACAAGCAACAAAAAATCCCCTTCCTTTTAACGTGTAGTTTCATTGTCAAAAGTTCAATGTTATTAATCTAAATCACTATTCATTTCTCCGCAATAAGTCTGCCAAGTAATCTGCCTTGAAATTACACTGCTGACATGAATATTTGCTAAAATATCCGTCATCCTTATCGTTTGACCTTCTTATCGATGGCAAAGTGTATAGTAAGTACTTATTGGCATAAACATACTCACACTCCCCACCGCCCCAATAACTATTCTCTGTCATCATCGCCCACAAATTCAATGCAATTTTGCAATATAAAACTCTACGATGCCATGAATCTCCCTGTTGCTCATTTAATCGATTGATGGCTTTTTTACCCTAAAAACACACGCTGGCACACAAAACACGACAGAAAAAAAAATACAGTTAAACTGGGATAAAGAAGCGAGCCACCACCACCATACTACACTATACAGCTAACCATAGACCACCTTCCACCTTATTCGCCTTCTTTTTGATACTTATTCCCATATACAATGCCAATATTCAATCCTTTTAAGTGTCTTCGTATCTTATGTTCGATTACACATGACGTGCTTACATCCTTCGAAACAATGAAAAAAAGATTACCCAGGACCAAGGACCAACAAGACGACGAACAAAAAAAATGGAGAATGAAGGAGAGGAAAGAAAAATTGCAAACGTTGCTGTTAGATTTTGTCTATCTTTTTTTTTAATCTCTCAAAAAACTCCCAAGATAGTACGAGTGGGATAAAGGTATCCTTGAGAAACTTTAATTTTAGTTTTGTATCCTTTTTATGTTTTCGCTGTTTTTTTTTTTTTTGTTTGTTTTCCTTTTGCGAAACAAAGAAGGAAGTTCATCTCATTTGATTCAAAAGCAAAAGAAAACTTATCCTATTTTGTGTGCCTTTGTGAGAAACCCTCTCATGAGATTGATCCTTCTTCATATCCTGTTTTTGGAGTTATCAGACTTCATATAAGGATTTTTGTTTTTTTTTTTTTTGCTCCTTATTCGCATCGAATCGATTTTTTTATTTGATTTTTTGTGTGTGTGATTAGGATTCATCACGAACTTGCAGTTTGAATAAATTTTCATCAATAAAAATGTAGATTTATTTTTTGGGTGATGGGGATAATCATAGATAGAACAAGTACCTACCAGACTATCAGCCAAAAATAGTAAGTCCTGTTTATTTTGATGGGGGCTTGGTTGTTTGAGTGCTATACACTTCTCATTCATGATGGGAATAAAAGTTCTTTATAAAAAGGACGAAATAGATTTTTTCATGATTATTTAAGTAACCTAAGAAAAAATATTTCCAGTACTATTTTCGAAGTGCGCGCACATGCCTCAAGTAAAAAAACGAAAAAGGATGAAAAATAAATCTTGACTCTATCTATGGCAAAAAAAGAAAACACACAAAAAAACCGAGTGTAAATTTTTAATAGGAGAAAGTCCGAAAGGAGCAATCTTTCATTAGGCGCCGAAGGAAAAGCTCTTCAGATGATAAATCTCCCTCGAGGAAAAGAAGAAGAGGGATGAGCGATCCTTTTGTATATACAATGCATAGATCTGTGCGAATAATTTTTTTTGTCGTCACTTGTTTTTTTTTGTCTGTTTTATTCTTATCTTTTGCCTGCTAGCACTTTAAATTGATTTAAATCAATATTCATCGGCATTTATATACATAGGGTTGGTTCTTCTCTATGAAATGGTGTTCCTTATTCCTTGGGTTGGTATACGATTATCCTTACGTATATTATTATTTGTGTAAGGCTCCTTTTCGAACTAAAAGTCAAAAATTGAATTAATGAATTTTAAATTTAATTTTTCGTGTCTGTTGCTTTTGGGAGGATGATTTAGCAGTTTTGTTCTTGCTTTGTACTTTGTGTGTACTTTTGCCAATATTAAAGCATACTAGATACTTTAAGTGGGGAATCGTCCTTTTTTATTTTTTGTGTTTGTCCTCTGTTCTACGAGGAGGATATACATATATGTAGGTATATCAACAGAAAATCCCTTTTACGTGATCTTATTTACTCTCCTATAAAGATGGTAATTGGAATTTCCACATGGGGTGGCAAAATGAATGAAGTTGTTTTTTTTTTTTTTTGCTTCTTTTATTTTCCGTTTTACGTCATGCGAGAATTTTCGTACATATTTAAACATTCATATCCACTTTATAAGTATCAAAATTGTGTTTGGTGGTGTTTTAATGTGTGCCGTATTGTTTTATTGACCACATACTTATGCAACACCTATTTATTATCTTCACTATAGATTCGTATCCCTGCCCTGTCTGTGGTAATGGTGGAAAGGAGATCTGTAAGCAAATAAAAAAATAAATAACAAAGAACGAAGGGAACCTCTATGTATAGTCAAATGATTCCCAGTTGGACTTAGGCCAAGGATGTGCCAATAAAAGCATCACGATGTAAACCAAAGCAATTAGTCTCCTTAAAAAGAACATCCTTGTTATTTGTGTGATATACATACATAGAAGAACAAAAATAAAAGAAAATGATAGAAGAAAAAACATTAAATAAAGGAAGAAAAAGGAACGCCTATTGGGATTTATTTTTTAGCTCTGATGTGTTGGTCGAGGAGGAGTCAGCGGTAGTTATAGTCTAAAAAAGGACGTGATGTGAATTTTATTTTTTTTATTTTGTCTTGTGAAATATTTTTTTTTTAATTTTATATCGATCATTTTTATGTCTTCCGAGAGCCATTTTCGATTATGTATGTGTTTATATGTATGAAAGCAAAATTTTCGTCTCATAACGAATGTCTGGAAGAATGAACAAAAAATGAATGTAAATAGCAAAATGTCAAAGGATTTCATGTCTTTCTTTGCTGTCAAAATTTTTAAAAATAATAATGCAAATGGATTTTATTTTTCCTATATGGTGAGATTATTGATATGATGGATTGAGTTTTTATTTATACACATAGCCAATAAAAAAAAAAAAAAAACAAGGAAGAATCTTTTGGGAATTTTATAGGTATATTGATATGCCAATGTCATATTGAAGTTTTTCTTGCTGTGTGGTTGTAAATTGCAAAATACTTTTCAAATTAGTTGAAGAACATTTAATTTGATTATAGAAAAATAATATCCTTTGAATTTCTTTTAGGCACATATGGGTTTTCATGATCGTTGTCTACATGATATTTTGTTGTTGTTGAAGATTTGCTATAGAGTATTGTGTTCTTTACTCCATTGTAGCTAAAAGCTTAAATGTTCTTAAGGGAGCTACCGTCCTAAGTATTTTAAAATCATTTATACAGGGTGTTTCCAAGTTCATAAACAATAATTTTGGAAGTTATATAAGAAAAAAATCATTTTGGACTGGAGCTCTACCACCGCCGGCCGTTTATGCGGGAGAGGTAATTTTGACTTGCCCTAAAGAGCAAGTATTGGTTTCGTGTCAATACAAATTTCGAGGATTTAATCAAAACTATAACATTATGATGATGGAGAAGTCCAAAAAAAGTTATTTTCGTCAAGACGTACGTCGCCGTCTCGTCGGTCGGTCTGTTTGTGTGTCCGTCCTGATGTACATCGAGCGAGCCTAAGGGCCAGTAACAGTTAGTAGCACTTAAGTGTGAAATATAGGAGACAAAATGCCAATTTTCGCAGTGCACACTTACCTGAACAGAATAAGTTGCACTTAAGTATCCCGTGTTGGGCATTTAAGTGTCACTAACTCAGACTGCAAAAATTACCAAAAAGTTCCAATATAATTACAAAACTTAAGTGCAACTTATTCCGGTAAGTGCTCACTGTGAAAGCGAATGGACGGATTTGCTTCAAATTTTGTTGAAAGTATTTGTATGAGATTTCCTAGATGAAAAATTAGAATTTTTGCTTTAGCTTATCTAGAACGGGTCGGTTTTATAAAGTTTTCTCTAAAAATTTAGATTAAACTTTGTACATATCAATTCTGGACCGGTTCCTAAAATAATGCATACCACTTTTGACGCTTAAAATATTTTTAATTATGTGGTTTTTTTTTTTTAAATTGCCTTATACTTGTTTAGGTATATTTCCGCATATCCCTTCATTGGCTTGGTTTATTTTACCAATATTTTGCAGTTCGGTAGTTCTACGTTATTCAAAAAATATTGCATTTGAAAATTTTATGAATATTTTTTTATGAAAAAATAAACAATAATAAAAAATAAAAATTAATTTTCAAATTTTTTTCCCAAATTTGTTTGTATTTAATCAAACAATTTCAAAGTTGCTTTTTTAGCATGTTTAAATAATTAAATCGTTAACGATATAGAAATATCATCAAACCGTCAATGTCTGCTACATTCTGATAGTTAGCTACGAGAGCAAGTTTGTGCTTTCCAGTCGTGCATATTTTTTAAATATTGAAATGACGGATTTTAGTTAAGCTCAAAAATTACCCTTAAAACAACTCTTACTTGCTAATTTAGTAAACGCTTATACGCCTGTGTAAACGAAAACAGCTTGAAAGTCAACTGATTTTGCTGGGATGGTAACGAGACCAAAAAAAGAAAAAAAGGCATTGTGGCTTCACAGATTTTTTGTGTCCCAACTATATTTTGACGTATCGAGAATATTTCGTTCCATTAATCTAGAAGTTGCCCTGAAATCGTATTTTTCTGAGACGAGACTGCGATTTTAAGTTTTCTGGCGAACAAGGTGAGACTGAGACCGCTACAAGACTTAATTATATAAGACTGACACGATACCGAGACGAGACTTACTCTCGCCGAGTCTCGTCTCGTGGCCAGCCCTAATTTTTAGTCATTTATCGAGTAGAAAGTAATTTTAGGACATTTTTAGGGGTAGTAAATGGTACCACATATTTTATAATTTGCATCTTTAGAGAGCAAACAAAATATTAATTTTATGCCAGTGCAACCATGTAGCAAGGCCAATTTCTTGTCAATATAAGTTCCTTTTTTGAAAAAAAAGTTATGTTTACCCAAAATACGGCCGCGGGTCTGAAAGTATCATTTGAAAAAAGTGCAAAAACTAAAAATATTTTTTTTATATCCTCTACAAGTGCACTTCACCCATTTTGAATGTATGACACAAACACATTTTCCGACAGCCCTTAATTGTACCTTAACCTGCACTGAACACTATCCCTACGTATAGGTGAAATGAGTAAAAATTGTATTTATTGAACGAGTTAATCATTAAAATTCAGCCGATATTTTATTTTGTTGGCTCAATTAACCCACATGCATTCTTTTATTGATAAAACTGTTCATTAATCAACCATTTTCCTTGAATCAGAATGTTTTCGTTGGGCCAATGAATTTTTTTCATTAATTAATGAAAAAATTATTGGTTGACTAATGAATTATTCGTTGATTAAATTATTTTATACGAACGAATTTATGCGTCAAATTTGCTAATTTCATTTGACATCTCATTTCATTTTGAATTTGGAATGGCAGTAAGCCGTTTATTTTTGTTGTTTTCTCTTTCTGTTTTATGTTGTTGAGTATAGTGTATTGATATTTTTATACAAAAGGTTTTAAGAGCTTTTGAAACTGATTCCCGCTGGATGCATTCACCTAATTTCCAACCTAATTTCGTGAAAATGAGGTTGAAATTAGCTAATTTCGAAATGTGATTTTGTATGGGAAATGAGGTAATTTCGGATCTCATTTGGAAATTTGCAACGAAATTACCTCATTTGGCCCAGTGAAAACGGCATATTACCGTGTGTTTTAAATTAATTTTTCTGTTAACGGAGGGCGAATACAGTTTTTTGTCTCGACCCAACCTAAACGCTCTATCTTTTTATTGATCCTTATTCGAATTACCTTGTATATTGTATGTGAAAAATTCAACTCAGTTAAAAAGATCACTATCTTAAACGTTTACTTAAGAAAAAACTTACCGTTTCTGTTGATTTAATCTAAAAATAAAAAGAAGAGAAATGAAGTATTAGTAAAAGTTCAAAACATAATTTCATTCATAAAATAGCTTTATCAATTGTAAAATGATAAATGAAGCTCTTTAAATTTACACACACTCATCTTTGTTGGATGTGGGCTTTTCCGAAGAATTTATTATTTTGTGAATCAATAACAAAAAATAAAGCCGTTCGTCGTATCAAAACATAAGAAACCATTTAGTTTGTGTGTGGGCTGTTCAGCCGTTTACTCCGAATTTCAATCTCATCAAAACATAAACTCATATAATAGATATAAATTCAGGTGAATTACAGTGATGTCTCTCAAACTATTATTCCATCTACTTTATTATACATTTTAGCACTTTTTTTGAACATAAAACACTGTATTATTCTTACTTACTTGAGTTGACAAAATTCGGGGTGGGAAAAACTTAACGTAACGATGATGGACCAGTCGAAAAAAAAGTTCTCATCATATTCATTGTCTTCTTAGGACCCAGTTATAGCTATCATTGGAAATCATCATTGAAAATATTAATTGTCACTTTTTAAGAGATTTTGAAGAAAAAATAGTGATTATTTTGATGCCAAAGTAAAGCTAATTTACTCAAAATTTATTTCTAGGTAAACAAAATTCAATTTTGCACAACTTTTCTCATAAAATGATGATTTTTAATTTTTCAATGATGAACTACCTTACCAATGATCATTGAAAAACTTAAAAGTTACGAAGTGGGGAAGATATGGGTCAAAATTAATTTTTTTTGGAGGAGAAATAATTTAGAAGTCGTAAGGTATATTTCTGCATAAAAATATTCAATGATTTAACTTTCCAAATGTCTCAAAATCAACAGCTAACTTTTTCAATGAAGGTTTTCAATGAAAGTTATAACTGGCCCCTTAATCAGCTATTGTTTAATCACATGAAACCATTCTAGACTATTTTAAAATGGTTTCAATTTCATTATAGTTGCGTACTAGGGCTGGCCACGAGGCGAGAAGTCTCGATCTCGGTCTCGCATGACGAAACCGAGACGAGACGAGACGAGACGAGCCGAGACTACATTTTAAGTAACCGAGACGAGACCAAGACGAGACTGTATATTTGGACCACAATTTACAGAGTCTAATAAATTAAAAAATCCAACTCCAGTTAAATATTTATTTTCTTCTGCACATATATAAACTATAATCGAAATTCAACAGGTTGCCCGGAAATCGTATTTTTCGGAGACGAGACCGAGACGAGACTTAATTCTACGAGACCGACAGGAGACCGAGACGAGACTGAAAATTTTAGATTTTAACGAGACCGAGACGAGAGTCTCCCAGAGTCTCGTCTCGTGGCCAGCCCTAGTTGCGTACAATTTATGAAATATGTAGGTGTTTCATAAATATAGCAGATGGTGTGTAAATATGAGTTGCTGAAAGGGCAAAAATAATGAATGAAAGCTAAAATATGATATTCTATCATTTTATCATTTCGATAAAATGCTGACTTTACAAAATTAAAATATTTTAATTTTATCTTCAGGATTTAACGTATGGCACATACTGCCGCCTTTCATTTTCACATTTGTTACAAATATTCAATGCTTAATTTTTGACTAAAAAGTTTCATTGTTCAGCAAAAAACCAAACAATGTGATTTATGTTCAACTTTTATTTTGACGCTTGCTATAAGTTGGCACATTATCAAGATATACATAGTTCCGCATATTATGCACTTTTTCGAAGTATGTATAAAATGCATCCACAATATGACATCGATGGAACTGTTGAACGAAACTTGTTATTATTTTGCAGAATAACTGGAACCAGTTGCAAACAAATTACAAATTAGTTTAATTTGAACTAGTTTCAAACTAAAATGCTGAGTATATGAAATAAACAAAAAAAATGAGAAACAGTTTTGAGGAACTAGTTGCAAATCGATTGCAAAATAGTTGCATTTAAAACCTCTGAAAGTACCTATAACGCAACATTTATATACAAATTAAGAACAAAATTCCGTACAAGAGAGATTTTACTGTAAATATATACCACAAAAGCAATCTATTCAACCGTGAAGTGGGTTCAGTGTGGCGATGACAACAACTTAGCCGACCGGTGATGACCGTGGCGCGGTTGGCGGTGTCGTTGTCTTTGACTATATGGCAGCTTTATGATGAAAACAAAAAAGAGTTGGCGTGCCCTAGAAAGCGAATCCGGTCCGACACGGCGCGCTCGACGTGGAAGTTCGATAAACGGGAAAAGAGACAATCAACTCAAAGTAAAATATCAAAACAAAGATATTATTTGATTTCTTTGTAATTAACAGTTTTTTTTTATTCAGTCTTAAGTTTATTTTGTTTGTTTGTTTTATAAAGAAAATATCAATTTTCAAATAACGCCCACAATACTACGAAGACACCTATCGGTCAAATAGCGCTGCATAGGGTCGATGAAAATTTCCCCTAGAAATTGTTTTGTTAAATCAAAACACTAGCCCATCACTTTAGTTAAAAAAAAACAATAAAAAGAACCGAACAAACGAAAACAGTATTGAAAATAAAAACAAAACACAAATGAAAATGAAAATAAAAATAAAAATAAAAAACAATACCAAAAAAATTTTAAAATTGGATTATTTTTTAATTGAAATTGAAATTGTCGGCCATCAACACATAAACATACCTACAATATGGCTGGATTTTGTGTCTTTGGCTTTAAAGTGGACGACAATTTAATATTGTGAACATGGCGGGCGTTGAGCGGGGCGCTGCGCTGCTAGCTGGGGCTGGGACAGACGGTTTATTTTTATTTTTGTTTGTTATCTTTTCCCATTTCGGAGGGAGAAAATTTATTTTTATTTTTATTTTTCTAAAAATAAAATTCATTTGTTCACATTGAAGGGGTTAAACACTTAAGTGGAACACCAGGCAAATTGAAGTGGTTTGTTTCTTTTTTTTTTTCAAGTTTATTATTTAGAGTTGAAATATCTCGCTATATAGAGGGACAGACAGATTTTGGTTTGAACATTTGTTTTAGTTAAACTTGTTATATTTTTTTTTTTTTTTTTTTTTTTACTTTAATCTAAAGTGTACCACAGTATTGTTGTGGTATACTTTCAATTAAATGAGTTTAGAAATTAGAACAAAGAGGAAAATACAATTTAATTTGGCACTTGAAACAATATAATAAAGAGAGATTTATGAACAGTTGGAAGTGTTTTTGAGAATGAATGTGTCAACATTTTACATTTTGTTAGATGCTAATTTGCAATTAATTGGGACTTAAACAAAAAAAAAACTTAGGTAAATCTTGATAATTTTTTCCTAAACAATTTCGTCATATGTTGGAGTATTGTGAATTTGTTAGCAAAACGATATTTAAGGAACAAATTTCTAGTATGATAAAGCTGGATAGGTGATAATGATATTTTAGGTTTTTTGGTCGTGTTTAATTTTTTTTAGGGAAATTTATTTATTTATTTATTTATTCATCATCAATTAGAGTTTACAGTAACTCTTACAGACTAGCGAAATAAAAAATTTGTCTTAACATACATTTTAGTTAATTAACCAGAAAGAATAGGCTAAGCATATTTTTAAATGTATCCCTACTCAAATGAAAATTAAAATCAATAAAATCAGATATTTGGTTAATTTCTCTGACACAGCGAGATATTGGCTCGTTAACAGCATAGTTTACTCTATGAATTACCTCATGAAATAAATAACGATTCCTAAGCACTCGAGTTGGAGCATGCAAATTTATAAGAGATAATAAAAACAAACAGTCAATATGATAGCATAAGATATCTTTAATAAACATTATGGAAAACATTTTGCGTCGGTTTTCTCAGGTCTGAATGCCAATAAGTTGAAGTCGAGTATTACAAGGTGGCATAACATCAACCTTCCATCTAAGTTTATAAATAACTATTCTTGTAAATTTTCTTTGAATTTTTTCAATTCTAACCGAATGAGTTCTATAAAACGGATTCCATACTACACAGCAGTACTCAAGAACTGATCTAACATAAGCAATGTAAAGCGTTTTTAAGGTGTAAGGATCACTTAGACCTTTAGAGTTGCGGAAAACAAATCCAAGCATAGAGTTGGCTTTATTAACTATGAATTCTAAATGATTAGCTAAGTTGAGTTTAGAGTCAAAAATGACTCCCAGATCTTTTTTGGTTGAGACTCGATCGAGAACTTTGTTCTCAATATGATAATCATATACAAAAGGAGACGAGCGGCGGGAAAATGAAAAACATTGACATTTAGAGATGTTGAGGTTTAATTGGTTGATTTTACACCATGTTGATAAGTTTTGAAGATCTCCTTGTAGAAGTATACAGTCAACCGGATCCCTAATGCATCTCAGAAATTTGAGATCATCGGCAAACATCAAGAAAAAGGAATTAAGGAGAAAATCAGGTAGATCATTTATAAATATAAGAAACAAAAGTGGTCCAAGATGGCTACCATGAGGAACACCCGAGGAAACATCTATTGGACTTGAGACAATCGAATCAATACGGACATATTGAATGCGTCCTGTGAGATATGAACGCAACCAATTTAGCAAGTTAGAATGTATACCTAGCTTTTCAAGTTTATGAATTAAAAGTTTGTGGTGAACTCTGTCAAATGCTTTGGCAAAATCCGAATATATAACATCGACTTGATATCCTTTTTCTAGATTATTTAAAACAAAGTTAGAGAAAATTGTAAGATTTGTAGTAGTTGATCTCCCGGATACAAATCCGTGTTGAAATGGAGACATCATCTCTTTTAATAAAAATGAAAGCTTATCGCAAACTATTTTTTCAAAAAGTTTTGGAATTACAGATTACTTGCAAATCGGGCGATAGTTGGATATGTCCTGTTTTGGACCACTTTTATGAATAGGAGTTATAAAAGATGTTTTCCATTAGGAAAGAAATTCACCTTTCTGAAGTGAATTGTTAAAAATAAAACATAATATTCGAGACAGGGAAGGTGC
Organism: Melangyna quadrimaculata; assembly: GCA_949320155.1. Lineage (NCBI taxonomy): Eukaryota > Metazoa > Arthropoda > Insecta > Diptera > Syrphidae > Melangyna > Melangyna quadrimaculata. The sequence continues at coordinate 7,025,711 of OX439485.1, read as the reverse complement.
ACAATTCCTTAAAACAATTAGCGCGGCAAAATTGTGTATGACAATTTTTTTTTAAGATATATGTAAGTTGTTTAAACAAATTCCATAGAATAAAATTTACAAGAATAATTATAGCTAAGTTGCGTTAATAGAAAAACATATTTTATCGTGTTAATAATGAGTAGGGGTTTTTTGATTTCTGTTCATAGAAAATAAAAAAAAAATAAATTGGGTGGCACAACGGTTCGTGAAGAACCAGGACCTAGTGACTAACAACTCGCAACAATTCCTGTGTGCGCCTGTCGACAGGAATGGAAGGGACCTACAATTTTATGCCGAATCCGAACGGCTAGACGAGAAGCTCTTATTCGTGACAAGTGATACTCTTGGAGGATTTCTCAATTCCTCCCAAGAGGCAGTAGTCCTTAAAAAAACTTTTTAGTCATAGAAAATAAAGGTGAGGCAAAATCAGGTCTGTACCCAGCCTCATTTCGGTGGATTTTTTTTAGTTTTCAGATGATTAAAATGTGTGGCTTCCCGGACAATCTGATAAAAATCATTTTTGGTGGCTTCAACTACGGGTTTACCATTGATTTTGCTGTCTGGTAATACAGAGTTTGAGGCTTTTCGTTGTATGCGTTGTTTTTCTTGAGGTATTTTAGCCATGCTCGCTAGCGGTTTGTTGTTTTTTCAATGATAGATACATAGATAGATAGATATTTTTATTATTTCACAATTTAGTTTGAGTGCATTTTGTACATAGTAATGAAATAAATACAATCGCATTGCCGTCTGCCTGGCTGACTCCTTTTGCGGTCATTAAATAAAAGTAAATATTATACATTCATTGATAAATTTAAAAAAGTTTAGAAAAGCATGATTATTTTAATAGATACATATACTTCAATCATTAAAATTCATTTAAAATTCGTAATCTATAGTTTTTTACTGCTTTGAGGTACTTGTAAAGAGTTTCCCAATCGGGTCCATTTAAAATAATGTTTACCTGTCAATAACCAAATGAAAGACTACCAAAGTGCGAAAGTCTGAATTTCTTATAAACAGGACAAACAGCTAGAAAATGGAAACAGTCCTCTTTTGCTTGAAGGTTACAAACTGCGCAAAGGTGAGTGCTAGCCTTGATATATGGTGTTCCATTTAAATTGAGCAAAGCCCCCCCCTGCTCTACAAATTAAAGAAATCGCTTCATCACTGAAATCATCTTTATAGTAGTTGTTGCTTACAAGATTATAGTTAAGTTGTGGATAAATTACTCTGTTGATAGACGATGTTGCTTGTTGAGTACTCTCGTTGCGTTGGGAAGTATCTACCGCCTCTATTAAACCGTATAACTGTGTTTTTTTTTTTTTGTTCAAAGTAAAGTTCTCTGCATATTGCATGTTTAATTCCACCTCGTTTTTTTCGGCCAACATAGTTCAATCCGCAACCCAGTCAACCTTATTCTCGAGCGCATATTTTGCAAGAATGTAGGGTATTCTCGTTGCTGGATAGATTATACTTTCAACACGTAGTTAAAATGGAGCTTTAAAGTGTGCACAACAAGGGTTGGTAAGCCTGTTTCAAGGAGTAGTATGGAGTAAGGAGTTTCTCAACTTCTTCGAAGAGCCTATATCCCCAAGTTTAGCAACTATAGCATAATACGGATCGCAATACTGCTTTGTATACTCTGTACTTCGCAGAAGCGGTATGTCCTTATTATTTATTATATTTTGCCAAGAAGCATTTATTAGGCCTTTCGCTGCGGCTAGGCTCTTTTCTACATGTGTATTTAGCTTCATGTTTGCCTTTAAAAGAATTCCCAAGCATTTATACTTCGTTACAATTTCCACCAACTGACCATCCAGAAACCATTTCTCGTTAGTGCCAGGCTTCAAGCTCCTAGAATAATTATAATAAAAAAGTAACTAGAGTAATTTTCTTATTCAAGCTCCTCTTTTGCACAATCATAATTTTGGATTTTTCTAAATTAACAGTAAGATTCCACATTTTGCAGTAGTCACTTAGTGTGTAAATCATCAGTTGAAGGCTATGCGGTGACTGGGATAGCAAAACTACATCATCCGCGAAAAGATGCACCTTGATAGCTAGGTCATCGATCTGAATTCCTGTGGGAATTTTCAATGTTTTCCCTATATCGAAGATAGCTGCATACTTAGTCCAATTTTGTGACCTTCACAGTGACTGCTATGACCATCGTCCTGATAGTCTTGAAATTGAGTATTTTTCTCTTCGGTTAGAACACTTCCTTTTGGCAAAATTGTTAAATTCATGAAAAAATGTCTTTAACTGATTTTTATTTGATTTTTTGCATACTATTTTCAACCATTTTTAAGCGATTTTATGAGCCTACTAGGTTGTCTTTCAAGATGTATTTAAACAAATGCTACACAAAATAAGGTCGATTTTGTGACTTGAATTGTTCAAAGAGCCATAAGACTAACAATTTTTTTAGAAGAATTCAAAATGTTTCCTGGATCTTAATCCCCATATTACACATAATAAATTCTTTAATTAGATTTGTCATAAATTTAAAAGGTTATAGAGAAATCGGTAAAAGTTAATTGAAAAAAATTTGTATTAAAACGAGTGAATTGGAGTGAACATAAAGTTTTACATGGAGTAATACATTTATTTCGTTGATTCGACGAATATATTCGTTAACTTAACGAATAAAATCATTCACAACGAATAAAAAATCTGGCAACGAATAAATTAAAAGTAAATCAACGAAGAAAAATGATTAACTCAACACAAACAATTATAAGAGTACGAATAAGGTTTTCGTTGGCTAGTGAAATAATTTATGGACTCAACAAAGATTCTTCGTTTATTGCTCCAACTAAGTCAAGGATGGTCTGAATGTAATTAATAAATGGATTTTTCGTTATATTGACGTGAGGATTTGGTTTGTTTCATTGATCTTAATTGTAAAATAAACCGAAACGTATCACTCCACTTCGACCTGTAATATAGTATATTCTCTTTTGAATTCCTTCATTTCTTAATAAGTGGAACTTAAATCTAAGCATATTTTGAAGAAATATTATATTATATTCTATAGCTAATTTCTCAAGTGTTGAGAATTCTTCGCTCCAATAAATATTCTATAATGTGTTATTAATAAATGGAAAACATCTTCAATTAATCCACAGCATCAAGCTCTATACCCTCATCCTTGATTTGATTGATATTATAACATTTCTATTATAGAGATAAAGTGTCTTGTCTCTCTTGTCTATAAGAGCTTATCTGTTTGTCTGTCTGGTGATATTCCTTTCAAATTCCATCTTCCATTATCTACACATATGTAGGAAATCTGACAAAATATAACCGTTCCTACATACATATATTGCTTCAAGTGTCATAGGAAACTCAATTAAAGGATTTTCAGTTTCAAAGTGTATCATTCGATCAAAGTATCAAAGTGCTAGAACGGTACAACAACATCAGACAGTGAATATGGGAGAGTCCTTCGATTAAATTAGAAACTTTATGAACAAAACACAATGACAATACAAAATTAAACAAAACACACACACGCATTCATACCCACAAGCGATAGAAATGTTGAAAATCAATACACATAATATATACAGACTAGAGTAGGTATTGCATTTGACAATACAAAAAATCACACAGACACAAAACCAATACAAACCAAACAATGGAAGGTCGTTTTTGATTATATGTAGGTACAATTACAAAAGAGGATAATAACATTTCACATTTTATCCGATAACTGGCATAGCGCAATTCTTACACAATTCGATTCCCTGACACATGGGAAACCACCCATCTGTTCGTTTTATTTCTGTGGATAGTTGATTGAACTTTGTACGAGTATCATGCTGTTCTTAGTCTTAGAAGCTGGTACGATGATATCCTGGTAAGCAATCTCTGAATTGCAGTGATAAGGAAACCAGATAGCAAGGCCATCAGGTAAAAGGAGAAAAGTCTGCATTTTCATGATTGCTTCCCAGCGCACACCATCATCAGCAGCAGCAGCAGCACCCACTCGCCCATCAGAATCACAATTTTAATCGATTTCTATTTATTATGTGTATGTGCCCAACCATTCATCGGAAAATAATTTCCAAGTGTTTATTTGCAATATTAACCCCCATACCACTCCTCCCTCCAATCCGTTCAGCATTCAGCAGAAAAAGGATATTTAAGGAAAATCGTTTTATCGATATAAATGGAGCAGAAATAATTAAACTTACAGAATATAGCTTGTGCCCCTTCTCTTGAATATCTGATGCTTCAGTTTGCATAGGGCGGCTCCTGGATATAATGACATTTGGAAGTTGTTCCATTCGAATAACGTAGAGTTGGAGTGTGCACACAAAATGTGGAATGTTATTTCTACTTCTTCTTTCGCTGGCCTTTTAAACAAACAAAGTCATTAACCAGGGTTGTTATTGATTTCTTAGAACTTAAATGATACATAAATGGTGTGTTTTTAACAAGCAGCAACCCGAATTTAATTTCAATATAATTACAGAAATTCTTCTGAAATTCAAAGAAATATTTATTTTTCGGGTCAAAGCATTTGTTTTCATCCGGTTTCTTTGAGCAGGCAGCTTGTCCAGCTTGTTATTAGAAATAATTTCTCAGTCAACTTTCAGGCAGAAGGGACCCAAAATATGTTCCTAGGGTAAAAGCGGGTGAGATGGTATACCTTTTTGATTTGTTCAATATCTTCGAACAAATGCAACATTTCCCTTTTTTTATTTTACATAAATATTCTTTATTAAATAAGTTATTATATACTGTATTTACAAAGTTTTGTAAAGCCGACTTCAATTTTTAATTAAAACAATAAAAAAAACATTAACAAAAACCATCTCCCCCTATGGGGTGGGTGAGATGGCGCATGATTTCCTTTGTACTTATTTCGCCACAATCGTTGCCAGTATGCCTGAATGATGTGCATGAATCATGTGAATCAAGAATTGTATTCCTCTGCGCATCCCACACAATTGTTTTTACCAAAATCTTCCGGCCGATCGGAATCATTGTGTAGCGATATCTGGTCATCGGATGATGACGAGTTGTTGATTACGATTTTAGTGCCTCTTTTCTTTTTTATGACTAGTTTTTATTTCTTGAGTTTTTGAACAGCGATATTATTCATTCAATACACGGGCTTTATGCTTCCTTACATTGGGCATCGCAAAAAAATTTAATTCTCAAACGGGACTTCAGTGAACTAATGAAAAACTAGTGCAAACTAGAAACTCCTTCATTCTGTTTCTCAGAAAATTTATAATAGAGCAAAACAAAGTTTTATTTATAAAAAAAAAATCATTGGGCGGGTGAGATGGTGTGCGGCCACAGTGCACCAAAGTGAACAGGTGTGGTGTGGAATGCGCCATCTCACCCTCAAAAAACTTCGCCATCTCCCCCTTTTTGTCATTCCCAATTATTCTTAGGCACATACAGAAACAGGTAGAATTTTTGCAAACTTTTCATAGACAGATCACAGTCAATACATTGTTGTATGGTTTATGAGCTTTATTTCTTTTCGTCTAACGCCTGCTCTGAAAAGGAGATTCTTTTCACCGACCGCCTCCTTTCCTCCAATCTCGCCCAAATGAGTAGTGTAAAAAACTGTTTACAAAGACAGTTTAGTTAGTTATTTTCTCATCTGATGCTCATAATACCGAAGTCACCCAAAGTCACCATATCCTTTCTAAGATCGACAATAACCATCCCTCCATTTCACTTACCTTTGCTTTTGAATGTGATTTTATCGAACCATACTCCCTCACGTCACAATCTTTTAACTTTCGTAAAGCTAATTTAGATAAGCTTAATGATCTTATTGGGAACATTAATTTTGATTTCATCATCAACGACTCTAGCATTGACGTTAAGATTGCCACTTTTTACGAACAGATCCAAATTTGCTTTTCTCAATCTATCCCTCTGCAGCCTCAGAAGCCCCTTCGTGGTATAACAAGGACCTTCGCAATCTTAGAAATAGGAGGAATAAGCTCTGGAAAAAAACACCTTAGTTCGAAGTCAATTCATGACTTTAACAACTATGTCTCAGTTTATAATAACTTTTCAAACTTGAGTGAGTCCTTATACGCCAGTTATATTATACAAACTCAGTCTGATTTAATATCAAATCCCAAACACTTCTTTCAATTTATAAATTCGAAAAGAAAGTCGGATGGTTACCCTTCGACACTAAAATACAACAGTTCCTCATCTTCTGATCCAAAGTATATTTCAAACCTTTTTGCCGAGTTCTTCGGTCAAGCATTTTCTCCTAATGACACTGAGGTTAATATTAATTACTTCAAACACATGAACAGATGCACCCAAACCACACTTACTTCCATCAACATAAGCCTGTCTTCAGTAATAAATAAAATCCGCTTGATGAAGAATGATTTTTCATCAGGTCCTGATGGGATTCCTGCTGTTGTTCTTAAACACTGCGTCTCGAATCTATCTCAACCCCTCACTGATCTCTTCCAACTCTCTATTTCTCAAGGTTTGTTCCCAAAAGTATGGAAAGACTATTACATTATCCCAATACATAAAAAAGGATGCAAAAAAGATATCTCTAATTACAGACTCATTGCCAAACTTTCCTGTATACCCAAAATGTTTGAGAGTATAGTTTACGATATTTTGCTCCCTCACTGTAAGCCAATTGTCTCTCCTAAGCAACATGGCTTCCTTAGCGGTAGATCAAAAACCACGAATCTAACTGAGTTTGTATCCAATGACATTTGCTCCTTGGAAGCTGGTTGTAAAGTCGATGCGATTGCAACTTATTTCAGCAAAGCATTTGACAAAGTCTCCCATAACGTCATCAACTTCAAATTTAAATCATACGGCTTCCCACCTTTAGTTATATCTTGGATTCAATCATATTTAAATGATCGTCAATACACAGTTCTTTTTAGATCCTGCAGCCCCGACCCTATCTGTCCAACATCAGGGGTAACTCAAGGCAGTCATTTAGGTCCTCTGATTTTCTTGTTGACCATTAATGATGTGGATCTTATCATTGAAGGATCTGACCTCCAGATCTACGCTGATGATATGCGTACATCCAAACATATTAAATGCATGGCCGATGCTCAATTACTTCAAGCTGACCTAAACTGTTTCTTTATTTGGTGTCAATACAAATTTGTGGAATTGAATGTGAATAAATGCCAAGCTATTACCTACTCCCGAAAACGCCCTTCTTTACCTCAACGTCAATATTTCATTGACAATGAACCAGTTGAGATTGTCACTTCCATTCGTGACCTTGGTGTTATATGCGACAACTAACTAAATTTTCGGGCTCACTATGATAATATTATCAATAGAGCTAACTCTACTCTAGGTTTCGTTAAACGCTTGTTAAAAGAGTTCTCAAATCCTTATGTTACAAAGTCTCTGTATATTACGTTTGTCAGACCTCTTCTTGAATACGCTTGCATATTATGGTCTCCGTACCACCATGTTCATAATCAGCGGATAGAAGCCGTTCAACGAAGATTAATTCGCTTTGCCTTGCGTGGCCTTTGTTGGGACGACCCATATGATCTACCACCTTATAAAAACCGTCTAAAATTAATAAATTTACAAACTCTTAGTAGACGTCGCGATAATGCCCATATAGTTTTTGTACACCAGCTTTTGACTGGTGTCATTGATAATGAAGGTCTCCTTGTTAAATTCAAACCGAATACTCGTAATCGTCAATTGAGGACCACTCCCCTCTTATGTGTCCCCTTCCATCGACAGACTATGGCCAAAATGAACCTATCACTAGAATGATTCGAAAAGTAAATAACTCCTACATTTTCGATTTAAACCTCTCAAAAGCCTCTCTCAAGCTTGCTCTCCTATCATAATTTTTCTCTTACCCTTTTATCCTCATCTTTTTTCTTCAACTTAGCTTTAAGATCTCAATCGTTATTTAGTTTTAAGTTACTATTATTGTTATTATGTGCTTGTTCTAAGCGAAATTAAAATTAAATTAAATTACATATGCCCCATCTGTAGCGATACTGTGTTTTGCAAGAACTATCGAAGCATGTATCTGATGGGTATCCCAGAAAACAGCTTCAGCTGTTCTACAAAGGAATAACTTGAATATGGTGCCAAGTCGCCAACTCACCCACCGTGGGAACATCAATGTTTAGTAGTTTAGGCTAAGTCAGCAGTTTGATGTTCCCACGAATAAGCTGGAGCAATCCATTTGATATTTTATATCACAACTGTACAGCTTTTCAGCAAGTGAATCAGCTGATATTATGTGACAGTGCAGGAGTTATCAGGAAACACATCATATGAAACAGATAAATCCAACAACTGACCGCTCCCAACGAGAAAGATAGTCATTTTTAGCGATTGAAGAACATCCGAAAACTGTCGGTCTTGAAGTAAACGAGGAAAAGACAAAGAATATGCCATCAACAAGTTTATTCTTATCTACTGGCTCACAGAAATCGTCTATTTATAGTAGTAACTTCAAGACGGTTAAGAAATTCGTCTAGCTTGGAAAAAATATCAGACCAACGAATGACACCTAAGACGAAGACGAATGTTACCTTACGAAACAGATAAGTAAGAAATTCCTCACCCGTATGACAAGTACCATGCTCTGCAAAACAAGACAAGTGCTGTACGATGCAAAAAAAGGAAGAGCGGATGCTGGGATCTTTCAAAAGAAAAATTTGTTGACTGATTTTTGGTTCTGTGTGAGAGAATGGCGGTTGGTGGAGAAGATACAATAGCAAACTCTATGAACTGGACCAAGATGTGTATGTAGACCAAAAATTCATCTCCGTTTAAGAGATTGAGACTTCACAGATGCAAGAAAGCTTCGTCTGGCTTGATCATAGGGAATAGAAGGCATGTGTGTATCAGGCTAAGACGGATCGTGAGCTAATTAGATAATTAAGTAATACAAAGTTATAATTTTAGTTTAGTCTCACGGCTGAAGGTATCATTTTCTGAGTAAATATTAAACCCTAAGCAGCTTAAATTCTTAACTACTTCAAAGTTTTAAACGTAAGTGAAGTTTTAGACGTATTTTTCAAAACCTTGACTTTGGACCTCTTTTTTTTGGTGACACTGTAACTGTGCCTTTCATTATTTAACGTTGAGTCTATATTCAACCTTTTTTTTACAGTACTAACAAGCGTCCCGTTCTTCCGATTATGCCAGTTATTTACGGCGCAGCGTTTGTTATACAAAAAGGGACCCTTGGTTTTGGACAAAAAGTTGAAAAAAAAAGTAAAAAAGATAACCCAATGCTGATCGTAGCTTACCAGGATTGAGTGCTTAAAAAATCACACTCTGATATCTTAGCTACCCTAACGGAGGAGTGTGGAACCATCTATGAAGAAGAGGGATTTTGAAGACTTTATAACCACTAAGTTTCTGCAATCTTTACCGATGCTGAAGAAGTTGGCATGCATACACCTTCGTTTATAGGGAACAAATTTAATTTTATGTTAGCGAAAAATACAAAAATCAACACTGTCATTTTTTGAATGCAACAACATTAATTTAAGTGTACTGAAGTTTTTGCTATTTTGCGGGAGCAACGCCATCTATTTTCAGTTATGCTAAGTCTTGTAATTTCGTTTATGTATATTAATTGAAAAACTTTTCGTCACTGTAAGTAGGGACATAATATGAAATAAGCAAGAGGTATATCACAGACCTGCAACATTTAGAAGTGGAAAATTCTTATAGATAACAACACTGCTTAGCAAACTCCGCACAATATATTATACAACCCAGCTAGTCCCTCTCTATAGGGCTGTACTCCATTTCTAATGGTGTATTGCGGTAAAACCATTTTGCAAAAACAAAACGAGACGCTCGACTAAGTGCGTGTGGTATGGTGTTCTTGTTGTTCATATATAATGTCCAGTGCAGACTCTTTGTCGAGCCAAAATGGTCGGTTGCTTTGCAGCTCCATACATAGGTAATACAGGAAAAGTTTTTCCTATAAATTTAATTTTCTGGAAATTTCACGCAAAAGGACCACCGCAAAAGACTGCAGTCCCTACTTGTTTAAATAAATCGATTAAAGCTAAACTTTGTTACTCTATACATAACTCCCACACCTCTCTACCTCTACACCACATGCAGCAGTCAACCTTATCTATATGAATAGAGTTTGTCGCTAATGAGTTTTTCGTATTACGTTTTTCGTCACTCTGGATGCGAGTGTGTTTTTGAAGTCCTCTGAATCACAAACTTAACGGGACTTTCAATTTAATATAGGATAGTCCTTTCATACATGAGTAGATTATTCATGGGTTGAGGAGGTGGGAGTACCAGGTACCCACACTCCTACATACCAGTAAATGAGTGCATTTTTGAACCTCCTGGAGTACAAGTTTTGCTGAAAGGATAATAACATTGCAGGATAAACAAATGAATTCGATTGAGCCAGAGTTCTCCATATTATGTTGGTGCTCGTAGCTATTTTTGTATATTTATCTCACCAACACTATGACGACGCGACGGGTCAGGACAAACAGGATTGTAGTGAAAACAATTTTGCAGACGTCAGTTTATTGTAGCGCGAAGGGGGGATGCAGCATTTGGGTGAGAGTATATTTTTGTAGCATTTTAAAACACTACACATATCATTGCCGAAGTGTGGTGGTAATAGCGACTTATTATCGCTTCACATTAATTAGCGCATTTAACACTAGAAAATGAAATGCAGTTTTAACACCCTGCGCTACAGTTTATAGTAACTGTTAAGCTTATGGGCACTCTCACACTCATCATTAGTATTTTTTTTGTTTTTGTAGGTAGGTATTACTGTTTTCCTGGAGAGTGTGTTTGCGAAAGGGCATTAGCGTAATGTTATTCGTTGTTAAAGTAATTATATTGAAAAATGCATTTAATTAAATTGTAATTACAATTTTGTGCGGTTATCAGAACAAATTGCGGCCGAAAAATGGTTAAGAGAAGTAATCAGTGGGAAATACACAACTTTTTATTTTGTTTCTTTCTTTTTTTAATCAGAATTCTAGAGGCATTACGTAAATGATGATAAATGGAAATATTAAGTCAAATTATAATGAAAAACGATCATTGTTTGTATGATTTTAATTAAAATATCGTGGCCAATTAAGGTTTACTAATTTATTTTGCCTCTTTAGCGTAACTTTATGGCATAATGGTATTCATCAAGTCAAGTCCTTGCATTTAAAGAAATGAAGAAAATGTTGCATACGTATAATTTTCGAAATAAAGGGTGTTTTTTGTTTCTATTATCAGTCTCTACTAAAGTGGAGAGAAATGTGTATGGAAGCTTAAATTAAGCGCGATCTGCATACAAGGCACTAGTATTTAAAGATGGCATGTTATGAGATGACTCGAATGAAACAGTATTTTTGATTTAATAGCCAAATTTCTATATAAACAAACACACTTTATATACTAGGAGAAAAGGTAATGTATTCATTACAGTATGTTCTTAAGTTTACAACAAAACATATTTTCAAATGAAATAATTTATACTATACCGAACAAAAAACATCATCAACGTGCTGAGTCAATATATGTTATATGTAGTCGTAGGCAGCCCTTAGAAAATGTATTACATGAACTGAATAAAGAATGCCCCCATTACATAATACAATGATCCAGCTATGCTGTGATGTGTATTTTATGACTGTATACATTTTGAAAGCCATCTAGAAAAAATGTATTCATTACAGCAAGTAATGTAATGAATACAAACAACGTTTATTAAGTCCCTTAAATATTTTCTTACTAGTTACACTACTCGCTTAAACAAATTTTACAGCCATAACATTACAGTCGAAAACATTCGTCATTCCAGCAAGTTATGTAATGAATGCAAACAATGTGTATTATGTCAATAAAACATAAACTGAGTATACAAATGTTTAGCCAACTTGTTTCGGCCACATCGTCGACAACAAGAGGAAGTTATGTTTTTAATACAAATGTGGCCACCAGGGTTAAAAGCATTAATATTACAACAAGTGATTTAATGAATACAAATAAAAACATCTACCTGGATGCATGTACTGAGTACACAACTCTATAGACAAAATATTTCCACTCATTTATCTTCTGAACCATTATTCTGTATTGCGAATAGGTCTTGCGAGGTATATCAAGTCCTGAAAGAATCCAAGTTCGAATCCTGAAAAGTCAAAGATGACTATTTTCGAACAAAGATGTGAATACTTTCAATCGGAAGGGGTAGTCAACCGCACGTCTAGTAGTGAGTTAATATAAAAATAGATGACTCACAAACATGAAGAAAGTAGCTTGAGCTATATGTACATTGACAATGTACCGGCTACATATATATATTGAGTCCATAAAACTCTGTAATGGCTGCATTACACAGCTTATTTACGAAGGTATATGTAGCTAGTACAGAATTCAACAAATTATGTGTGAATTTATGTACTGAGTATATATATCTTTTGGTATCTGCTTAATTTCATGGAAATGCAAGGTTAGGTTGTAGTGGTTTTTAGAGAATAAAAAATTGAAATCCACCGTGATTCCATACGATTCTAGGAAGCTTCGTCTCTACTTCCTAAACCAATTACAGTTTACATACCTACCGCTTCATGGGAAAAATAATTTTGCTTTCAGAATTTCCGAAAGCTCTTAGCGAAATCTTCAAACCACATGTTATTAATGAGCAATTCCAAGAACTTATTGCCAATGTATCAACACACCGGAAAAGCGTGTCAATTTCTTCTCTTGACGTTTAAATGCTTTGAACCAAAAGTCTGTGAAATTAATGGACAGAAATTAACTTTGATCATAACAACCATATCGATGTCATTTTTTAGGGATGGGTATAGAAGTGCAGAATGATTGATTTTGCAAAGTGCTTTGTTTTTAGAAGTAATTTCAATTAGTTTATTTCTTTGCTGTCAGAGAGAAACTTTCTATTTCCTAAATAAATTCTTCTCTGCCGCAATCTTCCGAATAAACAACTTTTTGTTTTAATTCAGATATGGAAATATTTCCTGCTTTTATTATAGATACTAAAAAAATTGGAATAGTATAAAATGTTTGTTTAGCGCCTTTTCTTCTTGTTTAATGTGAAAAACAGAAATCCCTACAAATAAGGAGAAAAAATCTATGGAAAAAAAATAACTGTTTTTTGTGTCAATAGTGAGTTGTATCAACAATAACTGTTAGTTTTGTTTTGGGTGCAGAGAACCCGTGCCTAGAGCTAAAACATTGGATTCTAGAACTGGGAATATACTGCTACCTACCAATATTTATTTTCATTTCTCGAAAAGCATATTTTTCTTTATACAGTCGCAGGATCACAATTCATTTGAATTTGCATTCAATTTCTTTTCCTTTTTTCAATAAAATTCTAATCAATTATCGATTGTAGTGTTTATATATTTTTTTCATCACCTTCCCTCCCCATATTGGATGCAGAAAAACAAAAAGTAAACATTGAAAATTATGAACTGCAACAAACTGCCATGGCAACAAATATGTACCGAAACTTACCTCCCATGCACACTGATGCACACCTGGAATTCCATTTTTCAAACACACATTGCAGAAGTTAAAGGCAGGGTTTTTGTTTACATAAATCATTGCAGGAAAACGATAGAAACCGGAAATTGGATCTTACGTACCTGTGTTCTTTTTTTTTTTCTATTTTGATTTTTAGTTCGGTAACTCAACTTCAACCCCCCGGTTATTAGTTTAATGGTTTTAGCTGGCAAATTCAATCGAGGGAAAAGGAACACTACCTCGGAAGCAAGAGCTTCCTCTAGAGACCGATCGGGGGGAGAGAGAGAGAGATAGAGTCAGACTGAGAAAAGCAAGCGAAAGTCGTATATCTACTTACCGAATACCAAGTTATGTGTCCAACGAAGTGCGAGTAATCGATTGAGCGAGCTTTTCATTAATTCATTCGTTATTCTTTTAATGTTTTCTGTTTCCCCGTATACACCTACTCGTAACTTGCAACGAAAATCACGTCCTTTCTACGGCTTCACGTTTAAGAATGTTTTTGGTTAACCATTCGCCAGTAGGTGGCGGCCGCAGTGCAGGAGTGGTGGTGCGTAGGTTCCAAAAGGGAGTTAAGAATCACGAACGATGAAGGAGAATTATTGTTAATTGAGTTCCATAAGTACGAGTGTACTCGTACTGCTTGTCGAACAGAATGAATTAATATTGAAATGAATAATGTTTTTGCTTTGTAAATTTGCATTATTCAAAAGGATTTTAGTTTTAAGAATCTTAAAGGAAGTATAGAAAATAAAATGAGTTTTAAGTACCTGTTGTCATCAATTTATAAATATTCCCAGGAATAAATTTTAAGAAAGGCAAGGTGGGTATTACTTCTAGAAACTATTTGATTTTCGGAATTTATAAATGCACTAAGATAGTACCTTTGAGTAATTCATCATACTACTAAAGGAAAACAAACTTTTGTACCACCTTCTTCTCGAAAGGATTTTAATGATTTAGATTCATCAGTTATTCCGACCTTAGAATTTTTGTATCCAGGTCATGTTTTCAAGATATTTTAACCCAAATTAAAAAAAAAACAACGTTTCTTATTATAGAACAAAAAAATGTAAACTGTAAGATTGTAATACTATGTCATTTCGACACCAGGCGATTTTATTAAGTGTCCGCTCCAGAAATAAGTCTATAGTCAAGTATGCTAGACTAGACATAGACATATCAACAATCTGAAAAAATTGATCTTATTTGTTTTGTAAAACATAGCAGTTTAAACTTAGCGTATATGTTTATGTGAGTGTCATTTTGTGTGAATTTAGGTGAACAATAGAGCTTTTATTAAACTTCTAAAGGTTCTTGGTAATATCATTGAGTCTAAACACATAGATGAAGTGTTAAGTTATCACCAATCTAAGTGGCGCCCTCATTTGTATCTAGAACAAGAACCAGTGATAATCAGTACAAGAACCATTTGCTCCTTAAGATAGTCTATTTCCACCTTATGGTAGACTATTTGTGGGAACAGTGGAGAAGAAGTCTATCTTATGGAGCAAATGGTTCCTGCACAGAGAAAAAAACAACGTAAAATCAAAGAAAAAAATTTTGATTCTACTATTTTTGGGAACGATTTGGCGCCAACGCCGAAAATTCTCAAATCAAAGTGGAGCGACTTTATTTTAAAGAGATTCCATACTTAAAAACGAACTAGATTTTACTACGTTTATATGTTGATTTAAAGTGGAATCATAGTTAAATCAAATTTATCCATCTTTTAAAACAACATTTATCTACTTCAAATCAACGTAGATTGAACTTCGCTTGGTTAGGTATTGATTCAAAATGGCTAATGGCACGCTTTTTTGTTTAAATTTATGTAAGACAAAGGCAAATGTATATTCATGCTCGATGCATTTCATTTTTGTGGTGAATCATTAATTTGTGACGCCTTAAAGTGAATCGTTTAATGCTATGAGTATTTCATAGTAATAAATATAGGAAAAGTAATTAAATATTGTTTTTCGATTATATGTAAGTTAATTTTAAGTGCGCATTTAATTTGTTCACAAATGTAAGGGAGCGACCTCGAAAAACAACAACGCGCTCTCGAAATTCATTATATAAAGCAAAGAAATACAAACAAATTGAGGTTTACTTAACTATGCAACACTTTGAAACTACGTTGATGACACTTTAAATGCCACAAAAGTGGATCGCAATGTAAAATGTGGATTTAAATGTAAAAATGAATACGTTTCACTTTGAAACAAGGTTGAGCGCACTTTAAATGTGGATCTCAATGTAAAAATGATAAAGTTTTACTTTAAAACAACGTTGAACGGAATGTAAATGAACAAAAGTTGATTTCAATGTATAAATAAACACGTTTTACTTTGAAACTAGGTGGAATCTGTAAGAATTACGTCGCATTTTCAAATTAACATTGTTTCAACGTAAAAATAAAAATGCGCCACTTCATTTAAAATACTTTAAATCAAATACGATCGTATTTAATTTTAGATCGCATTTTTTCCCTCAGTGTGTATTGATTATCACTGGTTCTTGTTCTAGGTGCAATTATGGGCGCCATCTAGACTGGTGATAACTTAACACTGAGGTGGTTCCTCTATGTGTATAAACTCAATGATATTACAAAGACCTTTTAGGAGTTAATTCACACTCACATAAAAATATTCGCCAAGTTTAAACTGCTATGTTTTACAAAACAGTTAATATCAGATTGTTGAGCAACTCATTTGATATGTCTAGTCTAGCTTACTTGTCTATGTGTATAAACTCAATGGTAATATTGACCAACATTTTCAAATCACATTTTGAAAATGGATGGGAACTTCTAGTGAAAGCCATCTCATAATAAGCCATATTGACAACTTTGCACTAGACTTCCACTTTCAGGGTTTCTGCTTGATCGAATTAGAAGCAAGAGAATCCGAGGAAGCCTACACGTCAAAAATACCATCTTGGACAAAAGACAGCATGACCAACTTAGTTGGTACTGTCATGTACAAAGAAGATGCCATGAGAACCCAGTTCAAAAAGCAATAGCACAAGACGTTCCAACATTATCGCGGAAGAAAGGCAGGCGCAAGAAAAAAATGCAACGACACACCTGCATTTAGTTTGCCTCAGACAAGGAACAATCCAAAACCGCGAGGCCTGTGGACGTTTTCAACCCGGCGAAGCAGTTGAGTTTAGAGTTGTGGTGTGGTCCCCCTCGACATCATGACAATCGCCGGTAAAATAAAGAAGAAGAAAAAGAAGAAGAAGAAGAAGAAGAAGAAGAAGAAGAAGAAGAAGAAGAAGAAGAAGAAGAAGAAGAAGATTAAGAAGAAGAAGAAGAAGAAGAAGAAGAAGAAGAAGAAGCCTTTGAACAAGCGATGATAAAACTTTTAAAAGGGAAAATCAAAGGAAACAACAAAAAATGGAAATTGGATTACATTTGTTGCTAGTTGCTGAGTCTTACTTATATTGTCGTTTGTATTTAAAAGCATTTAATAACTTTATGAAAAGTTTTTACCTACATTTCAAAATATCGAAAATGTTCATCAACTTTTGAATTTAGAAAACCAAGAATAGAAATTTTTTAACGAGTCACAGAAAGATTTGTGAATAAAGGGTTGATATCTTAAATTGTAACTTTAATCAAAATTAAAACTACAAGCCAAGATCTAAAATGTATACACACCAAAAATAGCGTTGATGACAATTTATAGCTCAAAGAATTTTTTTGAAATATCCCAAGTTTCTGTCTAGTTTGGGCAAGGCCCTCGTAAGTTTTCAGTAGGGAAAATCTAGACAAGGAAAATTTGCTGGATTTCTGTACCAAAAATGTAGACGAGGGAAACTTTTCAAACACTCGTGAGACCTTCCCTAGTAAAAAATTGTTGGATATGTTTCGGTACCCCATCAGGAATGTCTCTTTCCCTTGTGTTCTTTTTCATATCACACTTTTTACTATGAGTGTGAGACATCTGTATATTATAGGATTGTTCAATGAGGAAAAACCTGTTGAGTTCTTCTACCTAAAAAGCAAGTACATAAAATCCGGTTCTATTCTGTAGTTATGCAATATGGAATGAAACTTATTCACTTTTGACAATGAACTTTTGTATAGCGAGTTAGCCCAGTGGATAGCGCATTGGACTAACACACAGAAGATCGCGGGATCAAGTCCCACATAACATAAGCTAGTTGTTTTGTTTTACTTGACAAGGTAAAAGGGTTCATATTCGTCAAGGCCCGTGTTCTAGCCTTTTCTATCCCTTGCTAGTGCCTGGCCAGAATCTATGTAAAACTCTCTAGTGCCTTGTCGAAAGCTAGATTTTTTTTCTGCACGGGATCCTTTCGAATTTTTGCCACACTGAAATTCATTCGCATTCATATTATTCCAGCTTTTTTTTTTTAATTTACATAAGGTACAATATACATACGTATATTTATTTTAGGACAGGTTTTTTTAAATAATTTGTTCACGAAGAAGAACATTTCCAAATCAAGTGTCTCAACATGGACACATTTTTCTGACATCTTTTTAAAAAAAAAAAAAAATCATATCAAAGTCAATGTCCCCAAAAAAGAATACATTCACCACACAAAATTCCCATCTATAGTACCTACCTATCTACCAGCCAGATATGCACTCACTTAAATAACCAAAATGAAAAGTCATCTTAGGATAGTATAGTTTCCATTCCCATCTTCATGCAACAAGGATATGCTTGGCACCTTGAATGCAAAAGAGGAACACACACAAAAAAATTGGAGTATTATAAGAAGCAAAGAAACAGACAAAAAACACTTCTGTGTATGGTCATTTCTTGTTATCTCTCGACAAGGACTAAAGACGATTTTTTTCTATTTTATTTCTATTTTCAGGAAATCAATTCTAGAAAAAGACAAAAAAAAAATAAGGGAAATGTGAACTCCAGTCTAACGAAACCAACGTCCTTTGATTCTTTTCTTATCATTTATTTCTGCAGTTGAGAATAAGAGAACCACCATCACTGCAAAGACTCGAGACCCTTGGTTGTGAGGAAAAAGAGTTTTTAAATGCGAGGGAATTCGCTGAATGAAGGCATAACTAGATAGGGTACTTGTTCATTTATACAGACATATCTGCTCCTCCTTCTTCCGTTAAAGTTAATTTTTTTTTAGTTATTTTTTTCAAATTTATTTTTTTTCGGACAATGTGAAAACTCGTTAAAAACTCAACACAACCGCACGAACAAAAGCTGCCTCAGCCAGCCAGAGTATTGCGATTATAATCGTTTTTTTTTTTTTGTTTCTTTCTTCTGTTGTGTTCCTCAATGCAAAAAGTGGCGGCGGTTCTTTTAAGAATTGAATTTTCGCCATCAGCTTCAGCAGCAACCAGACCATCAAATCCACAAGTTCCCCTCCCCCCATCCGCAATTCGTTCCTCGGTCAGTCGGTTTGATATTGTCCCAAATATCATTTTGTATTTATTATATTATTCCTCTCTTGACGATGGTGGTGTTGCAGATGGGGCAATAAAAGACCAACAAAAATTAACTATTCACATCAGGAATGGCCATTTTGATGTTGATTGTATCTGGGGAGTGAGTGTTAATCCTTAATTCTGCAAAAGATTCCATCATTGTGCATTAAGCTGAATAAACAAGGGAAGAGGTCCCAGTGTTTTACATGAATAAATATGTGACTTATAATCTTACATCTGATTAGGAAGCAAGCATCACACAAATTGATGGAGTGCTTCCGTTTTTTTATTTAGTTGAAGAAAGGTAAATAAGGACTTCGTATTTCTTAATTAATTTAACATTCTATGAGCGATGAGTTTCTGGGAATGTTCAAAATTTCGAGTTATCGTAACTAGAATCTCAAAACTAATTTAAAAACATTCGAGACGGAATTGTAAGTTATTTTGGGGAAAGCTCAAAAAGTCTTGAATCCCATTATGAAAAATGTTCTTCGCTTCTCAGACATAGCCACGATAATAGAAAACAATTGATTTAAATTTACCACAATTTTCTATAATTGGAGCAAAATTTACATTCCCAAAATATAATAAAAAAAAATACAAGTTTTGTAAAACAGTTATTTTATACGTGCTTTAGCAAATAACTTTATAACGCCTTCATTTATTTATTCAACAATTTTTCTTGAATTCGGATTTCGGAAGGAAAATACCTGCATATTTAGTATATGTTATGATTAGCCACACGTAACTGTACACACAGGCTAGACGAGAAGCACTTATTCATGACAAGTGATACTCTTGGAGGATTTGTTAATTCCTTGCAAGAGGCAGTAGACGTGAAAAAAACTTTTTTAGTTTTTTGGTGGACGAGACTGGGAAGTGAACCTAGACCTCCAGCGTGACAGTCCAACGCGCTAACCGTTACGCTTCGGGCTACTACAATAACTCAAAAAACCAGAAACCCAAATCAAGGCAACTCAAAATCCAGAAAAAGCTACAATTCCCAAAACCGATAAAACCTTTAAATCCAGGAAGCTACACAATCTGACAAACCAAAATCCCGGAAACCCACATCCCAGAAAACCCAAAGTCTCTTAAACTAAAACTAAAACTAAAACTAAAACTAAAACTAAAACTAAAACTAAAACTAAAACTAAAACTAAAACTAAAACTAAAACTAAAACTAAAACTAAAACTAAAACTAAAACTAAAACTAAAACTAAAACTAAAACTAAAACTAAAACTAAAACTAAAACTAAAACTAAAACTAAAACTAAAACTAAAACTAAAACTAAAACTAAAACTAAAACTAAAACTAAAACTAAAACTAAAACTAAAACTAAAACTAAAACTAAAACTAAAACTAAAACTAAAACTAAAACTAAAACTAAAACTAAAACTAAAACTAAAACTAAAACTAAAACTAAAATGTAGGATACCCAAAATATCCAAAACCAAAAATTTATAAAAGTTTTATGCAGGAAACATAACAAATTCTAAAAATCCTATATCCCGAAAACATACAATCCCCTAAATTTAAAATTCAGAACGCCCAAAATCCCGAAAAGCCAACACCCGGAAAACCCAGAAAATAAAAAATCCTGAATACCCAAAATCCAGAAAATTAAAAATTCCAAAACATAAGGTAAAAATTGCGAAACTCCAAAATCTCGAAAACACAAAACAGCGGAAACTCAAAATCCCGGTTTTCTACGTCTGTGAAGTTGGCGGGACAATTTTCAACTAGAGTAATTAGTTTTTTTTTTTTTTTGCATTTCTATTCCTGATTTTTCAGTTCACCAAAGAGTGGGTGTAATCGAGTGAAGTTAGCAGGGCAGTATGAACTTTTTCATATAAAGGACTTCAAAATTTGGAAGTTACTAGGTCAATCGATTTTACCCACTATTTGATAAACTGCAAAATCGGGAATAGAAATGCAACATAAATGCAAAAAAAAGCCGCAAATTACTGCTAGGTGAAAGTTGCCCTGCCAACTGCACAGAAGACGTCGATTTTCTATAGTTTGACGTTTGTAAATTTCACTTGAGGTATGAGGTCATATCTCAGATATAGATGAAAAATGCGTGCAGCACTGCAAGCAAAGTCTGTGTTTTTAATCATTTAATATTTTTTAAATGAGTTTTATTAATTAAAAGGTTTTTTTCCAGGGCTACTGCCTCTTGCGAGGCATTGAAAAATCCTACAAGAATATCACTTGTCATCAATAAGTGCTTCTCGTCTAGCCGTTCAGATTCGGCATAAAATTGTAGGTCCCTTCCATTCCTGACGACACTCGCACACAGGAATGGTTGCGAGTTGTTAGTCGCTAGGCCCTGGTTCTTCACGACCCGGTGCGCCTCCCAATTTATTTTTTATTTTAATTAAATGCAAAAGTTCTCAAACGGGTAAATTTTTATCACTTTTCGTGAAAAAATTCATTGCACTTACGATGAAAACTGCATTGAGATTTTGCAGTCTGTAAAAGTTCAACATTCAAATTTATTTTTTTATTTAGTGAAACACCGGAAATAAATATTTTACAAAATATGCAAATAGAAATGTGATACTTTTGCAATTCAATGAATTCGATTTTTCACAATTTCAATCATATTATGAACCCTCTCATCACTTCACCACCCATGCACAATGCACACCATTTACCAAGCATAAATATGTCAATAACCGTGCAAATATAAATAAAGGTTCGAAATTGTATAGGGGTTGAAACTTAACTTTCTGACTGTTTGGCGTCTTCAAAAGCTTAAAATGTGTCACAAACAAACTTGTATACGTGTGGGGTATGGGTGTTTGTTTAAGTACGATGGGGGTAGGTAATAGGATTTAATAAGAAATCAGATATAAATCATCCCCTTTAAGTCGATGGCAAAAACCATCAAAACCAAACCAAAACCATCTACTATAAATGGGTTTCTCCCATCTAAATGAGTTTCAAATGGAAAGGGGATAAATTTGTGATGGTCGATTGATTGTTTTATTGCCCGGCAGAGGGCTAAATATGATCTGACTTATAATAAATTTTCTTGTAAAATCATTCCATTTAAACGATAATTTACTATTCATATTCAATATATGTATTTCTGGGTTAAAAAACGCAACAACAACAACAAAAAATCCAACGATGGATTTTATGACTTTTGAAATTTTCCACTGCTTACAGTAAAATGGGGGAAAAAAAATAAAATCAAGGACATCAGACGAATTTATTACGATCCTTGATCCATTTCAACCGAATAAATATGAGCCGTCAGAGATATGGATACTTTAAGTTTGTTTGCTACTCCATCACAGCACAGCACATATTCCATACTCTACCTATATCCTGTCGTGGTTTTTTCGTAGATGGATGGATGATATTTTCTCAGAAATGGTTTTACAGAAGGCTATTTGGTTCGGTTTTTTCTCCTTTTTTTTTTTGTTTGCTACTTTTCCATCATAAGATAACATCGAACCTTACACTCTCGGGATCTATATTGACTTGGAGCATTTGCTTTGGAATGAGATATTTAACAATTATGGTGACCATATTTTTCTGAGACAAAAACGCAAGACGAAGGGTTACATTTTTTAAGGGATGGGTCTTCTTCGTTTGGACGCTCTAGTTTTTTTTTTTTTTTGAGAAGGAGCTACACATTATGTTTTTTACTGACATTTGCAAAATATTAGGTTAAAAAAAAAGTTTTATGAAATTTGGTTGTAGATAATTTTTAATAAAAACTTCGAAAAATCTCTTTTTAAAAAACTGAGTTCTGAGAAAATGAGATACATGTAAGTATCAAAATGAGTACATATTTTTGTTTTAATTTTAGGGCAGATTTATTTGTGTTCATTCTAAATATGCAGTTATTAAATATTATTAATTTTTTGACGTAAGTACCGAGTCAGTATATTTTGTTTAACGACCAATAAGATACATAAATACAAAAAACAGTACTGTTGGCCACCACAAACCTAACTTAAAAGTTATGCATATACACAAAAAGAAAATATATAATATTTTTTCCTCCTTTTCTTGGTTTCTGGGATTATTTGACGGACGTACCTTACCTACACAAAAAAAATCCCTTTGAGAAAACAAGATGTGGATTTAGTGGAATAGGTTTGGAGATTTGATTTATATTTGATTTAGAAAACATCAAAAGATTCTGTTAAGGAGGTACATATGTATGTACATGCATAAATTATAATACTTTCCATATGGTATCATAATTCCGAATAATGAATAAGGAAGTTGTATTATTTTCTTTAAAAAAGGGACCTTTTTCGTAACTGTTGAAATGTCAATTTAGACCAAACATAATTGGTAAAGCTGGCTTTGAATTTTGTTATTTCTGCGAGAAAAAACGAGTATTCGGAATTGATTTACTTCGACTTTTGTATATTCTTAACTTTTTCCTTCGAAGGTTTTTGCTTTGAGTTATTTTTGGAGGTAAAAACAAGCAAACAAAAGTTCGGATTTCTGTCACCGTCTTCCAATTTGTTTGAGAATCAACAAAACTTGAATAATACTCCTACCGAACAATTCTTTTCAGTTTTTTTTTTGCTACATGTATTTTTAAATTGATAAGGGCTCTTTTTCTCTATAGACGCGACAGCTAGAAAAGGATTTTTAAACTAATCGATAGGAACATGGATGAAATTTTGGGGGCAGTCGTACAAAGGTATTGTAGGTTATTATTAAACAGAAAGGAAACTAACCTTTCTGTTAATAAAATTTCATCATAATCCGTTGATAGCGCTCTTGGCAAGCGACTGATTAACTTACCTACCATCATTTAATACTAGGTTGAAACTTTGGTCACAGAAAAATGCATGGCCATCATATACAAAAACAAACGGTTTAGGCGATTGAATCCTTATTTTTTTTTTAATTTTAGAATAGTATTAATTAGCTGACCCAGCTTACTTTGTTTCGCCCTCGTTAATTTAATGGAAAATAATAATTCCGAGCATGCACATCCTGCTTCTTGTAATTCGGTCAATTCAAATTCATTATTCAAAAATTGCATTAATAACTAGAAACAACTGAAGTATAACAATGTCAATATGTATCAACCCGGTTTTTCATTGAAACGCTTGATGGTACTCAACATTTTTCATTCTATTCTCCTCGGTTTACCGACACGTGGGTACACCACGTATAATTGAAGAAACATCCAGTAATTGTCCTTGCGACTTGTTAATTCTCATAGCGAAAGCGAGACGCACTGGAAACTAAAGACGCTTAAATACGAACGGCAAATCGCTCGGAATAAGTGTCATAAGTCATAAGTCAAAACCTCACTTCACTTAACAACAAATTCCGTTTCAAAGTTTCGGTGCATCAATTTTCAAATTGTGTGGCAGCAAGCCCGGAACATTCAAAGGATTCAAAAATTCCGTGGGATAGTTTGGTGTCTTCGTTTTCATCCATCAATGAGTTGCCGGATTTGTATGAATGTATCTCATCAACGATTTGATTTTGAATGACGAATGACTCAGCCAATCATGGCCAGCATAATTCTAAGCGATATTCGAGAAAATATTCGTGATAAGCTCTTCCGGCGTCGTTATAAATTGGCAACAAAATGGTGGTGGCCTGGAATCACACCATTGTACATCGACAACAATTATTGCCTCGGGATCGCTGCAGCGGACTGGTCATTTCGTAAGGCAACTCGCTCTCGCATTTTTGTTTTCCATTGCATCCAGACGATCATGGGATCTCAGGCAGCGCTTGACAAAAATCGCCTGACAACAAAATCATTAGGGAACCGAAACCTCACTCATCATTTCTTATGCCTTTTAACGTGATATTTAGGCCCTACAATGGGCGTTTGTGAGCTGAGCTATATTGCACTCGGCCCAGATGATAAATCTTACATTGCTGTAATACAATCGCCATTGCAGAGTTCTTTGGAATGTTGCATGCAGTCAATGCAGATTCAACCACACCACCTGGTGGTTTCTGCTAATCATCAAAAATGTCAAGTTCGATGTGCCCTGTTTTCGAAAAAAAAATGTACTTAAAACTTGATCTTCCCGGGTTTCCGATTTTCCCAAAAAAAAATCAGGACTTTCCTCCATTGTGTCCTTCCTTGGGTTAATACAAACTCTTAAAGTCCAAATTCGTGAAAATTGAACTATCCGTTTTCGAGTTGTGCATATGGACACACAAACTTAAAAACTCTCTTATATAATTGAAATTAACTGAAAAACGAAATGTGCGCCTACAGCGCCCACTGTTGAGACTTTCCATTTTTCTCAAACCTTCAAGTAGCAATTACAAACAAACCCACAGAAGGAAGTATACAATTTAGTCCCGTCATTTTCAAGCTTTAAGCATCCGAACAAAAAACGGCAACGGTCCATTTTTACATAGATTCTTCAAGGAAAAACATTTTCGGAATTTTAAACAATTTTCTGGCTGACCATAATTTACTTAAACCCACTAGCGTTTATTTCAAATGGATTCTGAATTTAAAAAAAAATAAAAGAACGCCCCATATTTCTAACTCGTTTATGTAGGTATTTTGCTAAAATCATCACAATTCAGCCTAACATTGAAATACTAAACAATGGAGCTCATCAGCAGCGCCAGCATCCAATCAAGCAATATGCCATTGGGGTAAAAGTGCTCTATTAATAATTCTCGCAATGTCACACATATTTTCCAAGTTCAAATTAATGTTTTAGTATTATTTTGATGGAATTCAACAAAAGCAAACGAAATTCCAAATTGCTTCTGATTAATATGTCTGCTCCATTTATACCTAATTCAAAAATGTTGCCAAAATTCTCGCAATTTTGCTATATTTTCAATAGAATTTTTCCGAAACAAAAATAGAAACATATTTCCAGTAATAAAATCAAAACAAAGGTGCAGCCAGCCAGTGAAAGTAAACTATAAGTTGCACACGGGACGGGGAATTGGAATTTCACTTTTTCAGTCTACTCGTAATTTATCAAAGTATGCTTCTTATTTTCTCTCATCAAATTCCTGACTTTATATTATATATTTCTCCCGCTGCATCGTTTTATAATTAAAATATAAATTTAGATAAAATATCTCTGTCTAATATCGATGTAAGGAGAATAGTAATTTGTTTTAATTTTTATTTTTCTTGTATTGTTTTGTGTTTGCTCAACTCATTGTGGTTGTGGGGTTTTGGTTTGGTTTGGTAGTTGCAGTTGGAGTTTGCGTTTTTGCTGCAGCAATAGCTATTGCTTTTGCTGATCTGTTGTGATTGGTTTTGCGTGAAAATGAGGTTAAGCCGCTCGGATTTCATTTCGTTGCCATTTATGGGTTTGACACCTTTTTCGATGCGACACACCATCAGCAGAGTCAAGTCAATGAATGTGGTGCATGTCTGTGTATGTGTGTGAAGTGAACTCTTTCTGCCAACAACGGTATCACTCAATCAGACAGCCACAAAACGAAGACCCAAAGCATTCCACTCAGCCACTATGGCAGTAGCTCAACGGTACATACGGGATACGTAGCGTGTAGTGTAGGTATTCATCCATCTTGGTTGCAGCTACACATACTATTTGTGATAAGATTAATTAAAGCAATCACAAAACGGACGTGAATTGATGCGGCTCATCACATTGACGCTGTTGCCGGTGATAAAAGTGGCGATGATGACAATTATCTCGATAATGATGTTTTCAACTGGATGAGGCTTGGGTTTTCGTTTTTCTCTCACCCCTTACCCTTCCGCACTATAGCAGCTATAAACACACACACCACGCTGCTTTATCTTTTGCTTGTGGTCTTTAGAGTTTGAGAGGCATATCGGGTTGTTGATTATGGCTTTTCTTTGACAGCACAGCTGGAACCAGTTGACAATCGGGTTTCCCATATTCCATCAAGTAGAATACCATCAACTCCAGTCAACAACATGGCGAATACAGTGACGTGCCTCCTAATTCGGAATGTGAATTGCGAACGAAATACAAACAAAAATAAATGAAAGAAAAAACGTGAAATGAAATATTTAAAAGAGCGTGGGGTGTGGGGTGTGGGGTGTGGGGTGTGATGTGTATCAAAAGAACAGAAGAGTTTACTTTATAACACAATAAATAAAATACATAGAGGAGTGAGGAGTTAAAGAGGATCAAAGCTGAGAAGGAAAGATGAGAATTTAAGTTTGATTTCGCCAGCCAGTAGCGAACAAATTAGAATAATGATTTATGACATATTATGTCCTTATTACTTTGAATAGGATTACTTTGAGATTTCAAATTCGAAAAAGAAAGTAAAAATGTTTTTGTTTAAGGTATCGCCATCGAAGAAGCTTTAAGAGTTAAGACACTCTTAAGCATGCTTACTTTTATAATTTCAAGTAACCGAAATTTTACTAGCACCACCTAAATTTCCAGGAATGATAACAAAAACTAGTGGAATTGTCTTCTATCTTATATTCCATATTAATAATAAACCCTGTATGTTCGCTCTAATCTCAGAAATCAAAGGTCCATCTTTAAAAATTCTTCTTTTTGTTCGAATGATTATACTTAGAGGATGTTTTTAGGGCTAAATATTTTTAAAATTTGGCTTTTATAGGGTGAAGTGGGATAAACACAAAAATATTGTATGTGATAATTTTAATTTGATTTGATCAATGATATGTTATTTAATAATTTGAGTTGTAAATTTTGGGCTTTTTGATCCTTGTCTTTTTAAAGCAATTAAAAGACTAATCCATTAATTTTTGCGACGTTTCGTTTGGTTTTTTGCCAATTTGTTTAATTTGTTTAGACCTTTAATACAAATGACATATTTTTAGAACATTGTTACTTTTGTTTGGGCTATAGTTTCAAATAAGTACTCACTTTAGTCGTCAAGTTACATTTTATATAAATTTGTATGATATTTTAAATAAATTAACATTTATATTGCACTAATTATTATAAAACGGAAACTAATAAATACTTAATAAATTAGTTTGAAAACTAGACAAAACAGAAATTAAAAACTAGTTATCACAGGCTATATTTGTTTTATCACAGTATTGTATATCGAGCTGATGTTGTCTTTATCCTCTTTAAAATTCATTACTCTTCTGATGTGTATCGTTTGTTGGTGTGTGAGTGATGATTTGTTTTATTATTGACAGCTAATCTTAATCTTAACTATTATATAAAGACGAAAGAATTATTTTGTTCCTTCGCGCATAACTCATAAAATAATAAACTGATTTATGTGAAACAAATTTAATAATATTCTTTATGTCTATGAGACGGTTTTAGGCTTAATTTGTATTTCTTAATTTGACTAAATTTTCAGAATATTATTGTTTTTTAATTTTGTGTCACCTTTTTTCTAAGAATTTCTCTCAAATATTCACTCATATACTCAAAACGGTTTGATATATTAAAATAATAATAATTTTTTGATAAACTCAACATTCATACGAAAATTGTAAGACCTATATTGTTTCTTAATTATAAAGGGTTTTTCAACGGGGACGCTACAAAAGTAGAGCAACAGGGACAGCAAACGACGCCATATTTCTTGCGCTCTTTTGACATTTCTCTTCAGTAAGGTTTGCCATTTCATGATGGAGAGATATACGAGCCAACAACGAGTCGAAATTATTAAAATTTACTACCGAAATTCGGAGCCAGTGGCCTCAACGTTAAGAGCGCTACGTCCTAGCAGATCAACAATTGAGCGTCTAGTGGAAAAATTTGAATCCACAGGCACAGTACAAAATGTTCCTGTGCCAGTAAGACAAAGAAGTGCCCGTAGTGTCGAGAATATCGCTGCCGCTGGGGCTTCAGTTCCAGAAAGCCCAAATGTGTCTCTCACACGTCGTTCTTAAGCGTTGGGCAGCTCTGTGACGTCGTTGTGGCGAATTGGCCTACATCCTAACAAGATTAAAATGACGCAAGAACTGAAGCCGCTTGACCAGCAGAAGCGTCGTATGTTCGTGAATTAGGCTAAGCAAAAACTTGAAAATGATTCGGATTTTCATCGAAAAATCATCTTCAGCGATGAGGCTCATTTCTGGCTGAATGACTTCGTCAATAAACAAAATATGCGGTATTGGTCAGGCAGTAATCCACACGTACTCCATGAGTCATCATTGCGTCCCGAAAAAATTACGGTTTGGTGTGGTTTATGGTCCGGCGGCGTCATTGGGCCGTACTTCTTCCGTGATGATCAAGACCGGCACGTTACTGTGAATGGGGATCGCTACCGTTCAATGATAACCGAATATTTTTGGCCAAATGATATGGACTTGGAGGACATGTCGTTCCAACAGGACGTCGCCACAAGCCACACAGCGAATGTCACAATCAATTTATTGGAAACCAAGTTTGGAGAACGTGTTATCTCACGAAATGGTCCAGTCGCTTGGCCACCTCGGTCGTGCGATTTG
The DNA here is from genome assembly GCA_949320155.1 of Melangyna quadrimaculata. NCBI lineage: Eukaryota > Metazoa > Arthropoda > Insecta > Diptera > Syrphidae > Melangyna > Melangyna quadrimaculata. The sequence goes on along the minus strand of OX439485.1, from coordinate 6,996,362 downwards.
ACGCCGTTAGACTATTTCTTGTGGGGCTACGTCAAGTCTTTGGTCTATACCAACAAGCCAGCGACGACGATTGATGAACTTCGTACGAATATCGAACGTGAAATTGCAGCAGTATCGGCCAATTTATGCTTGAAAACCGTCGAAAATTGGGTTCAGCGTCTGGACTTCTGCAAGCGTGCCCGTGGTGGCCTTGCAAAAGAAATTGAGTTCCATATATAATTGCATCAAACGAACTTTCACAGGAATAAAGAATTTCATTAATATCCCAAACCGTTTTAATTGAAAAACCCGATATATACAAGCTGAGCAATATAAACTTTTGAAAGTTATCAATTTTTTTAAATTATTTTTCTCCAGGAATGCTATTCAAGAGCAATCAACGGGTAGCTGCTTGTTCTTTGTTTTTTGTATTTTTGTTTTGTGCTTTTCTTCCGCAAATTGAATCCATGCCTGCTGGCTGAGCACAATGGTGTAGTTGTAGAAAGGTAAAAAAAATAGAATATGTAGCGCCACAATGTAAAGCTACCATTGCAAGAAAGTGTGTGCGTTTTTTTATTGTAGGAAGAAAAGAGTCACATGTGGTCATGTGACGGGTGGACAAAAATGATTTGATGCGTATAACTTGACTTCTAATAGTCGGATCTTCAAGATTGAGATCTTTAAATGACGGGAAAAACAGTCGCGTGTATTAAAAGAAAGAGGTACAATTAATATTAAAGCAATTGAATGGAAGTTGGCGAATGTTTTAAAAGGGAAATTGTTATAAATAAATTCAAATGAATTCAGTCTTAAAAAACGCTTCACATATTTACAAAATGGCTACACTGCAAAAGCATTATGTATCCGGAAGCGTTAAAAAAAAAACAAAACAAAACATAGGTACATATGTAGATAGGATTGTATCCAAATATAAACAAACTCCTTTAATATTATGTACCTACTTATAGCAAACAAAATATTATTTTTCCAAGTTTGCGAAGCAACGCAAGCACGGGTCGGCTAGTCAAATATAAAGACCGAGAGCTGGAAGCTTTTTAAAATGATGTTCGTCGTTTCGCGTTGGTTTTTGCTTTTGTACATCTATATTGTCTAAGAACTGTGACTAAAAGTGTACACCGATTTGAACAAAATTTGGTACAAAGCGTTTTTATGCAAGTCCTTGGGAGGGAAATTGGAATTAATATTATAGCAAATTTGGAAAGGTTAGCTGCCATGCAACGATTTCGGGTTTCTCATAATTTCTGAAAAAGCAGCACTTATGATTTTTAAAAATAATTAGTGACTGTAATTTCAATATTTCCAAAAACTTGATTACATTATTATTTTACTGACTGGAATTCTTAAGAAGTACTAACAACATTTTATTCAACAATTTCACAAAAATTATACAACTGAACTACAAGACCAATTTCGTGTGCTTCGTTTTATTTCGCCATGAATTTTTTAAAATTTTAAAACTATGTCGAATTTATTGGTGAAGTTATAATATAATGTTCAAAAAACAGGGACAAAATTATAGACATTTCTTTTCGTGACACAAGTTTATTATAAAAAAAATAAATCGGGTGGCACAACGGCTCATGAAGAACCAGGGCCTAGTGACTAACAACTCGCAACCATTCCTGTGTGCGCCTTTCGACAGGAATGGAAGGGACCTACAATTTTATGCCCAATCCGAACGGCTAGACGAGAAGAACTTATTCGTGACAAGTGATACTCTTGGAGGATTTGTCAATTCCTCACAAGAGGCAGTAGCCCTGAAAAGAAACTTTTTAGTTTTTAGGTGGACGAGGCTGGGAAGCGATCCCAGACCTCAGGCGTGACAGTCGAACGCACTAACCATTACGCTACGGGCTACTACTACACAAGTTTATTACCTATTGTTAAATTTTAATTTACTTTTACTGAATTGTGAACACCTCACATTTAGTGTCGCGCTAACAATTCATCATGAAATTGCAGCTGAACAGGTTTAAATCAATGACATCGTCAAGAATAGCGTGTCCGTTATCCTGTGTCGTGTCGAAAAAATTTGCTCCCAAATGCGTACTTTACATGGTAAAGAAAAAATACCCTTACAGTGCATTTGACAAAAACTGACAATCCGTCTAAAAGAAGTGGAAGTTTTAGAGATTCTATAGCGCATGCGCATGCGCATATCCATATGTATTTTTCCCATTTAAATATAATTTTAAATGGATTATAATTGATAACAAAAATTATTTGATTGGCAAATGCATTCAAAACTAAGTATGAAAAAAATTCCCATTAAAAGATGGCTCATTCCACAAGCAATTAACAATGATTTTCAATTTTTGCTATTTTTTTAGAATGTGAAAACAAAAAATCTTATAACAAAAAACTACCATGTGATTTGCATTTAAAACTTCAATTTAGTTTCGGCACGTGTTAATATTAAGGGCTGAAATTTTAAGTGTATTTTTTCATCACCTTGTAAGAGTTAACGCACCTGGGAGCAAATGTTTTCGACACGACACAGGATAACGGACACGCTAGTCAAGAAATATAACAGATTTCATATCGCATAGTCCCGGAAACTTTCTAAACATTCGTGAGGCCCTCCCTAGTAAATACTTGTTGAACATGTTATGGTACCCTATCAGGAATGTATCTAGTTCACCAAACCCAAACATTTTATAAGAACCATGCAATTTCAGTACCATACGACACTTTTTTCTCTATTTCTTTTGAGTTCTTTTTCAAATCACACTACTTATTAATATGGGTGTAAGACATCTGTAAAAACCTTTTCTTAGTTGTTCTACATAAAAAGTACATAAAATCCTGTTCTATTCTGTATTGTATTTGTTATGCAATATGGTATGAAATATAAGAGTATGAAACTTATTCACTTTCGACATTGAATTTTTGTATAGCGAGTTATCGCAGTGTGGCCTGACAAGCAGAGGATCGCGAGAGGAAGACCCACATAAGCCAACTTTTGTTAGTTTTTGCCAGACGAGGAAAAAGGGTTTATAATCTTCTTGCCAGAATCTATGTAAAACTCTTTAGTGCCTTGTTGAAACCTAGGTTATTTTTCTGCGCGGGTTGTGACATTTAAATGTTAGAATCAGCGTTTTACGACTTTAAATTTCATAGAATTTTTTAATTACAAAAACGTTAATTTGGCCTCGTGAAACTTTGGTGCTCAATTTAACCATTGGCTTGCCACTTTTGAAATATGTAAGTCTGATATAAAATGCTCATAGATATGATAAATACAAAATGGGCGTTTTCAAAAAACATCATACCCTATCCCTTTTTTATACCTACTCATTAGGCTAGGTCAGTAGGTAGTAGCCCGTAGCGTAATGGTTAGTGCGTTCGACTGTCACGCTGTAGGTCTGTGTTCGCTTCCCAGCCTCGGCCACCTAAAAACTAAAAAGTTTTTTTCAGGGCTACTGCCTCTTGCGAAAAATTGACAAATCCTCCAAGAGTATCACTTGTCACGGATAAGTGCTTCTCGTCTAGCCGTTCGGACTCGGCATAAAATTGTAGGTCCCTTCCATACCTGTCGAAAGGCGCACACAGGAGTGGTTGCGAGTTGTTAGTCACTAGGCCTTGGTTCTTATAGACTCTTAAATCTCATCAGATTTAGGATTACCTTCGACCACACTTAAATTGTATGACACCGCTCTCACATACAAAAAATATTCTAATTTTTCAATAGACAGTTAAACCACATATAGTACTTATTCTTCCAATGAAACAAAAATTTGTTCCTGTTGCTTTAGTATTTATTTTTATGGTAGCTAAGCTGATTATTAAAAAATCGGCTCTAAATAAACAAAATATTTTAGTTATAAAGCTTGAGAGCGCTCGATAATTACGGCCCTAAATCAACTTATATTAAATACAAGTGTACCAACAACTTTAATTGGACCTTATAGTTTGTTTATGAATTTAAAAACTAACCAAGCGTTATTTTCTTATTGCTTTATTAAAACTCGATCATAATTGAAATTTTTTTGTGTCCTGCTTTTATGGATTAGATCAGTGGATTAGTACAGATTTTGAATCAAGTGATTAAGTTGCTTTAAAAATGTTCCCAATTTATTCAGATATGTAGATGGTCACAAAAGAAGACTTTCATATCAAGAAATTATTGGATTCTTTAATTTTGTCTGTTTCAAAATATGTCTTATAACACATTTCGAAGCAAAATGAGACATTTTCTAAATCCATTTAAGAAAAAATTTGTTCATCGTTCATCGATAAATGTCCTTCAAACAGTAAATGATCCTTGTGAAATTCCTAAATAAAAATATAAGTCTAGTATGTTTACTTAACGTCCAGCTCCAGCTGTTTATGCCAAAAAAGAAATTGGTCCTAAGAAAACACATCCTTCGTCGCCTCTATCAAAACGTGTCTTCGTCACAGTCACCGTCACATTCACATAGTCGTCGCGTCGTCGTCTTCGTCGTCGTCGTCGCCATCACATACAGCATACATAAAACTCCTCAATCTTCGTTCGCACAGTTTAAACATTCAAGCGCCACAATACAGATGGTGACATCTTTGTTGGCTCCTTTAGTCGAATCCAAGCCATTAGGGTAAAAGAAAATTTACTTTAAATTGCACAAATCCAACCAAGAAAACGTACAAGGAAAGGAAGATGTCTGCTCCGTATCCGTCCGTCATCTTTTGCCAGTTTTTTTTTTTTTTTGTCGAATTTTTTTTTTATTTTATTTTGCTCATATACCACGAAATAATATATAAGATGATGATGTCTGATGATGATAAATGAAAGGCAAGTTGAGGGTGTCTTTACACCCCTCCCCCTCTTTCTTGTTTTCCTTTCTATATAACAGTAAGTATGTGTATCCAGATTTTGTGTGAAGAAGTGATGTAGACGTGGTGGTGCCATCCTTCGGTTGTCATCATTGTCATCGGGCGTCGTCGACGTCGTTTTCTTCGTATTCGGTATGTTGTAGGTAAGATAGGTTGGCATTGCCATCTTCCCAGATTCTTCTCTATAGTTCGTCTTGATGGTTGTAGTCTTCGGTCTCACCTGTTTTGATTTTAAATATTTGCTTTCAATTTGTGTTTTGAAATGTGTCCTTGTTCGGTGATGATCACAGAGACACAGAAGGGGAGAGAGTTAGATGTAGATACATTCATTTATATATAGTTGGTACCTTCTATATGTACCTATTCCATTATGGAAGATGGAAATTAAACGTCAGGACTGCGGTGATACTATGACTACGGGGTAGTTTTCGAAGTAATTTCCATATTGTGACAAGCAAGAACCACGGACAAAATGTTGTTTGTTCAGTTATATGTCGTTAGAGGTAACTACACCTACAGACTCGGATATATTTGAATTTATGCTTGATAAAACATTTAAGTTTTCTTTTTTTTTATTTGGAAATATATTTTCCAATTCACAGTTTACAATTTAATTTTAAGAGAATTCAAGGAATACATCACATAAAATGTATGTAGATGTAAGTTCCAATTAATTTTGAAAATAGACAATAAAAAATAAGCTTTAATAAGGAAAGACTTTAATGAAAATATTGAATAATTACAAACATTCAATAAAATTTAAGTTTTTAAAATATTCGATCAATTTTTTAAAGCTAATGTGGAACGTTTTCAAAACAAACCGCAATAAAAATAATATTCTTCGTAAAGTTATAAAATTCTATACGTTGGCTGAGTTTTCGTTGACTCTACGCAAAATTCGTTAGCCCAATAAAATACTTATTTTAAAAAATTTGTTGGTTGATGATGGTTTGATTGTTTCAAAGAAATTGCATTCGTACACTTTTTCCCTTTACTCTGAAGCAACTTGATGAAAGATTTCATAATACAACGAAAAAACATTCATGAAAATGTGTTGTAACTCTACGATGCATCAACAAAATTTTCATATAATAATTTAAATTGTCGTTGTTTAATGTAAAACAGGTCATATAATTTTTGCTTCGTTCTTTAATAGATTTTCTAACAAGAGTCAATTGTGAACTACATAAATTGAACAAAAATAATACAGCACAAGTATCAAAACGAATAATTTTGTTGAATTAACAAATGGATTCGTTAAATTAAGGAATAAATTATAAAACAACGAATGTATTTTAAGTTATTTGATGAAATAAATTCACAGACTCAACGAAAAATTTCGTAAATGGATTTTAACGTTGACTTATGACGTTTTTTCATTGACTCAAAGAAAATTCGTTGTATGATGAACAGCTTCATCAAGGATTGAATGAGTAATCATTCTATCAACGAAGCCCAACATCGGCTGAAGTGTAATTATAAAATCGTATTTACGTAAGGATTTGGTTCAGTGCGTATTTAAAAAGACAAGACAATAGTGGTATAAGCCCCAATTTATTAACTTTCTATTAAATTTAAAATCGCAATTAGAAACGGAAAATTATAGCATTTTAAAAAATCACATTAAATTAAAATTTAATTTCCTTCGGAAAAATTTGAAATGCAATTTTCTTACCATGACTTTAGAACTAACTGCCAAAAAGTTTAATCAAAATTCTTGAAGTCGTTTTTGTGAAACAAAAAAAAAAAAAAAACAATAATTGTGTTAAAAAAGAAAAATAATTTCTCAATATACCTATACAAATTCTTGCAGCCGGACAGAATACACAAAATCCCTAAAGGTTAGACCGCACACAACTGCAGCGGAACTACACTTCACGACGCGGCAAAACATTATTTGTATGAAATTGTATAAGCTATATCGCACAAAGCGGCAAGTGAACTTCATAAAATTTCATACAAATTATTTTGAATCGCAGTTCCGCTGCAGTGCAGTTCCGCCAAGTGCGGTCTAACCTTAATACTCAATATTCAGAAACTCATAAAACTCATAATCCCAAAATATCGCAATCGAAAACCCCCAATATTGAATCAATAAAAAATACAGTTTTTAAAGAAGTATTTAATCAAATTCCATATTTACGTCCGAATATTTTGTTCATTGTTTTTTAGGCTTCACCCCAAAATATCTTCTCAATACAAATTCTAAAACAGTATCTTATTAAATAAATTTTCAAATATCTTCTAAATGAAAATCCTAAAAAATAATTTATAAAATTAAAAACTTGTAAACAATTTTGATTTTAAGTAATTTTTCTGAATTGTCATTAGGGAAAAAATTCTTTGTATATGTATGTGTATGTATTTATGTAATAGGATTTTGGGGTTTTGGTAGATCTGGATTTTCTTTGTTTCAGTATTTTTTTTTTATGTATTTTGGGTTTTTTTTTGTATTTTTAGATTTTCCGAACTTTAAGTACATATTCGGTATTTTGTGTGTTTCGGGATTTAAGGGAATATTTTATTATTTTAATTTCGGGATTTTCAGGATTTCTTGATTTTGTTTTTGGTAATGTAGGGTTTTTTGGATTTTAAGTTTTCGGAAGTTTGTGTTTTCTGAGTTTAAAGTTTTCAGGATTTTGTGTATTCGGTTTTTCCAAACTATAAGTTTTCGAGATTTTAGTTTCAGGGGTTATAGGGTTTTTGGAATTTTCGATTTTGTGTTTAATTTAATTTCGGTTTTTGGATTTAATTTTTCGAGATTTTAAGTTTTCGGGATTCAAGGTTTTCTAAAGGTTTGATATTTTTAGATTTTGAGATTTTCCAAATTTTAGGTTTTCGGCATTTTGTGATTTAAGGATTTTAGTCAACTGGACTATTATTTGTCTTTTTTTTATTTTGGGGTTTTCGGGATTATATGTTTTCGGATTTTTTTTTTTTGATATTGAGTTTAAGGATTTTTGTGCTTTTGGGATTATAGGTGTTTCTGTATTTTTTGATTTGTGGGATCTTGGCTTGGTATGAAACCAATAAAACATGCTATGTTCTCAATTTTAGGCAAATAAGTCTACACTTTTAGGCTCCAGCAGTGGACTTTAAAACGCAATGACACCGACTTACGGGCAATATCAAGATAAAACCTTTTTTAGAATTTTCCGTCATCGTTATGGTTAACTTGGTTAAAACCACGAATTTAATTTTGACATGAAACCAATAAAACTTGCCTTATGAAGCAGATAAAATGTCTACTGAGGGTAAGTGATAAAGGTATGAATCTTGAAATGAAATTCCCAAAAAAACAAAATTAAAAAAAAAGATTTAAATAAAAGTTTTTTTAGTTAAGACAATCAAAACTCTCCGGAGCAAAACATAATTCCATCTATGGGGACCGAGATTGTATAAATAAAAGAGAACCCCCAAAACCGACTTTTAAATTTATCGTTTAAAATTAGAATAGATATCGAAAAGGGACTTCATTTTAGTGTTTGCATGATGCGGATTTCAGAAAAAAACCGACAAAATTTCTTATTATTCAATATTTCAAGACAACGTCGTCGTCGCTCGTCGTCGAACGGTGGTCATTTAAAATTCAAAACAAGATAATCTCATCTCAAAGGTAAACAAATTCACTTGAGTGTGATCTGGAGATTATAATATCCATGCTCATCAGTACGACCACGGAGCATCGCCGCCGCGCCGTCTGGAGATCAAAACCAAAAGAAAACGAATACAGAGAATTTTGAACATTAATTTTATCCCTAAATGTCGCCACTTGATTCCTTTCTGAGCTGCCAGGCCATTTTGCGTGGAGACCCCCCCCCCCCCCGATCAACCATCACCACTAATGTTCATCTTTTGCAGCACACAGAGGTTTTTCGTTATAATCTCTACCTGTTTAACTTGACGATAACACAGAATTAATCATCCTTGCCTATGGGATATTGTTCCCTCCTGCCGCACCCGCCGTGCCCGGTCGTCCGTTGTCGTCGCCACAGAATCTTATGTTCCCACCTGTTTTCTATTCAAATGTATCTTTTGAACAAAATAGAAAAGCCCAAGGGGCTTGATGAGTGTAGGTTGTGTATAGATGGTGGTTTATTACCTCAAGGGTGGGTTATTTATCCGAAGCGACATTTTGTTGCTTGACACGATGGAAAAAAAAGTCTTTAAAAAATGCAAATTTGCTTAAAAAAAAACTCCTAATAAATTCACACAACTGGAAGCAAATCAGTCAATGACACCCTCAGCTTAAGGGATCGTCAATGATGTAAAATATTCCTTCTTCTTTTCTTAAAAAAAGGAAAGCACAAAAAATAAAAAATAAGTAAAAGACAAAGAAAAGAAGAACAATTGGCTTTTGAAAATTAGACAAAGAATGTTCCAAGAAAAATCTTGAGTATCTCTGTTCCTCTTCGAATCAGCAGTAAGTGCCTTCAACTGTTAACCACGAAAAACGACGCAATCCTTGAATAGGGCCAAACTTGACGAAGAAAAGAAAATCAAGAAAACACAAAACGAAAAACCCCCAAAAAAATAAAGCAGAAGACTGATGCGTCATGTTAAATGATGCCGAAAGTTGAAAATGTCCTGAAACAATAACAATAGTTAAGCCTGGAAGCCCAAAGCGCGTGAGGCCGTATATAAGAACACAGCTGAGTGCTGCGCTCTCTCCCAAAAAAAAAATGAAAAAGAATGGGCGGTGGAATAGTGGTTGCCTTGATGTTTATACGGGCGAGAGAGAAAAACAAAAGATTCCTGAGAACTCAAATCTGTATACAACTGTGAGTGAAGTGAAGGAGGCTCTTGAATGAATTGTCGGATTGTTCATATACAACAAGATAGAATGGGAAGTGTTTTTTTTTTTATACTAGCATATATTTTTAAGAATGAAACTCTTCAGGTTGTTGAAGCCAACGACTATATAATATGATGACAAGAGGACGATACAAGGATAGATTCGAGGATGTTAGTTGCGTTGCTTAAAAATTGTATGTTAAAAAGAACAAAACAAAAACAACAATGGTAGAACAAAAGTTGTCTGACTTAATGAGGCCAGCAAACTCGAGAGTTTGAATTGCCTGATGCTTAAGATAATCCTTTAAATGGAAATCCTTTTTCACTAAGAATTAATCAGTTTTAATTTTGAATTTAATGAAAAGTGCTTTAGAGCGAGGATAATTTAATTAAAAAGAGCTCTCATTTTTTTGGTATCGTATGCTTTGCAAAATAATAATACATTTAAAGAAATAATCTAACTTTATATATTCTTAAAATAATTTATTAAATAATTAAGAACCTACCTACATAGTGCATTTCATCCCCTCCTATCGATTTTTTGCCTTAACTCAATGTAGTAGCCGGTAGCGTAATGGTTAGTGCGTTCGACTGTCACGCTGGAGGTCTGGGTTCGCTTCCCAGCCTCGTCCACCTAAAAACTAAAAAGTTTTTTTTCAAGGCTACTGCCTCTTGCGAGGAATTGACAAATCCTCCAAGAGTATCACTTGTCACGAATAAGTGCTTCTCGTCTAGCCGTTCGGATTCGGCATTAAATTGTAGGTCCCTTCCATTCCTGTCGACAGGCGCACACAGGAATGGTTGCGAGTTGTTAGTCACTAGGCCCTGGTTCTTCATGAGCCGTTGTGCCACCCAATTTATTTTTTTTAAACTCAACATACGCTCTATGTTTTTGTCACACCTTAGGTGAATCACCCTGTATAGATACTTTATGGCAAGTTATGGAATCGAAACAAAAAACCCAACTCAATATTTGTTTTTCATTACGATGATAGAGAAAGTGAAAAGTCTCACAATTCTGTCTGTGTCTGTCTGTCCGCGCACCTACAGCCTAAATAGTTTAATGGATTTTTTTCAAACTTGTTTTTTTTTTTATTTTTTTAGGACCAAAAATAACGGTATCTGCTAAACAATTTTTTTAAGACAAAAAGGAAAATATTAATTTTTTCAGAAACGGCGCCGAGAATTTTCTTAAAATAATTCAAATAATTATAATAGCGAAAGGCTACTTGTTGATATACAGGGTGATTGGTATAAGGTGCACCAAACAGCTGTAACGAATAGGCTGGGTTAAGACAAGGAAAAAATCGTACAGGAAGGGGGTGTATTTCCCTCAGTTTAGGCAGGAGGCGCAATTTTCTAAAAAATTGAGTTAAAACAGAAAACAAAATTATTAAAAACAACGGTAAGGCTTGCAATGCCCTGCCATACCTTTTTGAAAAGTCAGAAATCTCTTCTCTAATTTTCATTTTAAATTAAGTTGTGTTTGTGAATAGTTTTTAAAAATTTAATTTTCAAAGTCGTAATTTTGAAAAAAAAAAAATTAAAAAATTTCAAACTAATTTTTTTTTTTAATTTTACGTTGTATGACCAACGAATTGTTGGCATATGAATCGGGTACGGAGAAAAAGAAAGAAACCGAATGTGACAACAGCAAGCTTGTGTGCTCTAATAAAAATGCTAGTCGTTCAAATGCATTTGATAAGCAAGAAAACCTGCACTGAGATGGAGCTTGACATGTGGCTTCGGTAGCGCGATGGGTTGGCCGTCGGCTTCCGAATTCCAGTCACAGTTGGTGTCTTAAGTTCAATCCCCATGACGGGCAAAGCTTTTCAAATAAAAATGAACATATTAAGACTCAGCACCACACAAAGAAGTCTGATGATCGGGGTGGCACTCGTGAAATAGCTATAACTGCAGCCAAATAACTTGGTTGTAGAACACTTTAGTTGTTGTTGTTTCATTCAAAATTTTCAATGTTAATTATTGTCTGCGCAGCGTGACTGCATTGAATGAACTTTAGTTCATACAAAAATCCTAATAAAGTACTAGTTTTGTTTTCAAAACTCAATGCTCTTATTAATTTTTGGTCAAACACTGAAAAACACATGGATCTAGGATTTTTACTTTTCAAGATATGAAAAAATATATGAGGCAACTTTCTCATAAAACTAACAGCCCTATTATGGCTATCAAATATCAATTATTTGATAACTGATAACTTCTATCAATTCATTGATAGTTTGGTATTATGAGTATCAATTGATAATTTTTCACCCATTGTGAATACTTATCAAAATCCAATTGTGCATAGCCTTTTATTTGACATTTGACGTTCCTTATTTGCAGAAGTTACTGCGTTTTTTGTGTTATAAACATAATAAATTTGGTTGTGTTTAAGTTGTTTGTTTTAAATACAATTCGTTGTTTTCTTCGTAATAATATTCTGTTTGTTTAGGAGTAGAATAGTAAGCATTAGAAGACAAATTGAAAGTCTTGTACAACAGATAGAGGAAAATCGAGACGTTGCAAAAGAAATAAGCCAGTATTTACCAAGAAAACATAACTCTAGAACTGAATGGCTTGGGCCTCCACAAGGGGACGATAATAAGTGGCTAGTTTTGATTTATTAATTAATAATTCATTCAGTGGGTCTGAAGCATCTCTGCGTATGTTGGCTTGCACGATAACACTTCCTCCCTCATCACAATTGCCTTCAAAAAACAAAAACTTTTATAAATTGTATTTAAATTGGAATTGTTTACTACCTGTGAATATTTGATACATTGTCAACGAAGAATTTGTGGCTGATAGAATATTTGATGGATATCAATAAGTTCGACAACCATAATACCAACTTTATCAGTAAAACTATTCACAATAGATCTTACAAATCACAGTTTATCAAAAATATTGATAATTGATCAGCATAATACCGATTTATTAATTTTGTTGATAATTATCAAATATTATCAAATATCGTGTTGATATTTGATAACCATAATAGGGCTATAAGATGAATCGGCTAAATGATCTTTTCAGCAACCAGTTGATTATAATCAAACTCGTTTTTTCTTGTTTTTACTAAGATGCTGGTTTCTTTATTTTTTAATATCTCGAAAAGTCAAAGTCCTAGAACCATAAGGTTTTTAGTGTCTGACTAAAAATTGACAAGAGCATTAAATTTTGAAAACAAAAACTATGCTTAATTACATAAAACTTTAAAAAATAAAGTGTACATTTTTTGTTCAAAATTTCGAGTTTGAAAATTCATTTTTTTAAAACTATTCACAAACGGATATAAATAAATAAATTGGGTAGCACGACGGCTCATGAAGAACCAGGGCCTAGTGACTTACAACTCGCAATCATTCCTGTGTGCGCCTGTCGACAGGAATGGAAGGGACCTACAATTTTATGCCGAATCCGAACGGCTTGACGAGAAGCACTTATTCGTGACAATTGATACTCTTGGAGGATTTGTCAATTCCTCGCAAGAGGCAGTAGACCTGAAAAAAAACTTTTTAGTTTTTAGATGGACGAGGCTGGAAAGCATTCCCAGACCTCCAGCGTGACAGTCGAACGCAGTAACCATTACGCTACAGGCTACTACTTCAAACTTCAAACATAAGTTATTTTAATTTCAAAATTTCTTCATCTCCGGAATATAGAAAATAAAATTACTTCTTTTTTGAGTGGAATCATTGAATATTAAATTTCAAGTGACCTCAACTCTGAAATGCGTTTCGCCCAGGTACGACAGTTTGGTCGATGTTTACTAAATGAATTTTCCGCCTTTGAAATAAACCTTACTTTTTCGAAGGTTGGCTACGAAATCTCGCAAATTAAAATCTCGCAATCGAAATCTCGCCAATACGAAATCTCGCACTTACAAAAACCCGATTTTCATAATCTCGCAATTACAAAAACCCGTGAACTAAAATCTCGCATTAAAAAACAAAAAGGACTTACAAGTTACGTTTTACTAAGTTATTCGCTTGTGTATGTTGTCAGTTGGTGTGCTTTCAGTTTATGAGCAATAAACAGTACATGTGGTGGCCCGCTTTGCGGGTTCAAAGATTTTAACTTTCTTTTTGAGTCATCTGTCCCGCTCACGCGACTCCGTCGCTCCGCTTAGGGTATGCTCAGTCACCAGGCAGGCGCCTGTGTTGTCAGTTGGTGTGCTTTAAGTTTATTTGTAATAAACAGTAGGTACCTTGGGTGGCCCGCGTATCGGGTTCAAGGATCTTATCTCCCTTTTTGGGCCTCTGATTTTTCATTTGACATTTGCAGAATTTTGTTTTCAGTGCGGAATTTTCCAACATGATGTGTTAATGCGAGATTTTAGTTTGCGAGATTTTAGTTGAAATTTGCGAGATTTTTAAAATGTAAATGCGAGATTTTGTCATTGCGAGTTTATGAAAGAAAAGCGAGTTTATTAGTTTGCGAGATTGCGTATTTCGAGATTACTAATAAAAAAAATGTCAGATTTCGTTATTCGAGATTTTAGTTTGCGAGATATTGTAGCGCTCACCTTTTTCGAAGGTTATTAATGCTATGAATTACAATAGGACCTTGAGACATTATAGAATCTCTCCATCACACTATATTTTCGATACATTCCAATTATTCTTAATTTGTGTTCATAGGCTTAGAATTTTTTTTTGGAAAATTAAATTTTCTATTCAAATATGTTTCACACTAAGAAAAAAATATCAAAATTTCCTGGCAGGGAGTGTCTATTTTATCCGTTCAGATAATTTATAGAAAAAGTTATGGAATGGGTAAATATACAATTTAGTTTTTCCGTTGTTCTTAGTATTTTTTGCCACCTTAAAAGGGGACATAGGCACCCTCCTGTCAATTTTGTTCTCGTTATCCAAATCAGCCTGTTTACCTCTACGCTGTGTAGGTAAAAATGCAAAGATAAAATGCTTTTTTTTAAATGCATATTGCTTTTATACCACCTGCCTCCTCTGTGTACGCAGCTAAAAATAATGAACACCATGTTTTCACGGTAATATATTTAAAAAGGTAAAACCATAAAGAACTTTATGTACTTAATTTAAGTAGCATTAAGAATTTAACAACTTTTACCAAAAATTAAAACTATAGTGTCTGATAAGCTAATTTTGTGCGTTATCCATTCCATCTTATACAATTAATTTGTTTGTATCAATAAATTTTGGAATATAAGTCCACACTTTGGACATCTTAAAATTTCAATTAGATATAAAAGAAACTCGGTTTATATTAATTTATGTATTTTCGTTAATATACATTAATTAACAAAATTATTTAACAGTTTCCCCAATAAAACACAGATGTTTTCTTTGCAAACTGATGGTGCCAAATGCCTAGTATTAAACCTACAAACCAACTTCTGCTTTATATCCAAATTAAAATGAAATTACACAAATAAAATCAAACATCATGCGATGTTTTCGTGTTTTTGGTTTTCTCAAATATGTATATATTTGTATACTTACACTAACTTGTGCTACAACATCATTATGATAAATTTTATTCAAATTACCATCAAACCACGACCGTCCGAAGGCGAAGGCAAATACTAAGCCTCGAGTCCCTTTTCGAAATTTAAAATTATTTCCTTTATGCGGTATAACCAAAACAACTCCTATTATTCTTCTTTAATTAAAACAAAAATCCTTATACACAACACAACCGCAAGTGCTCAATTATCTGTTGGAAACATGGACATTATATCCTTGGAAACTAAAAACACTAAAAAAAGGAACTACCACAACATCAAAAAAAAAACAAAAAAACCTTCAAAATAAAATCATTGGACCTCCTCTGAGGAACAACACTCTTTGTCGCAATTCTGATGATGCTGACACTACTTAAAAGCAAATCCTTTATAATTCTCCTCTTAATCTTAACTTTTTCTATTTCATTAAAGTCAATCAATTTCAAATGATCTGAATAAATTACCATCAGTTGGTTGACTGGGGGTTTTGTTTGACCAAAGCCAAAATGGAGAATTTCATCTCATAACATTATCATCGTTATCGTCATCGAACTTTTGTTTGGCTATAAGTCGGGTCGATAAGAGAGAGAGAGAAAACACAACACAAAAAGTTTCCCAAAAAAGGACGAAACCCGTCAGTAAGCTACATACCACCGAGGCAGTAAATGAAAATAAACACAAAACATTATGTGCGTTCTTTTGGTATTTTTCCACCACATCACCATCATCATCATCCATTTCAAAACCACTGCTTGATGTCGTATACAGAGGCAGAGAGAGCTCACAAAATTTCTATTTCGACCAGTTGAAGCCGAAACATCCTATCTAATTATATTCCGATGAATTTGCCAAACTCTCGCATACTCTAGCAGCACCACTAATTTTGGCGAATAGTTTTGTGTCCGGGAAATGATTTGCCCGATGAAATCCCGAGCAATTTTCTATACCATAGGCACATTATTGAGAGGAATGCGGTCCATCCCATAGGGCCCGAAAATTTGTTGGTATTCAAGTGGGTTAACATTTTATTTTTTTATTTTTCTCAGTTTGATAATTTAATTCTAGATCAAGTATCCTTAATCTAACCAAAATATCCCTATTTTGCAAATGTAAATTTTTGTAAAAGATAAAATAAAATATGCCAATAGGAATCTATGAGGTCGAACTGAATGGGATTTATGTTGAGTCCTGGATGGTGATTTTTATAGTTGCGGTTAAGTGGAGGTTGTTGAGGTACATTATACAAAACCTTGTGAATTGCTCTAATTCCAGCAATGCGGTTAGAGGATTCCAATTCACTTAGAATTTTAACATAAGATGAATAATTTAAGAAACTTTCTTTCAAGTTTTTGAAACTAGATATTCAATTGACATCAGGACCACATCTAGCAATGTATAAGTTGGGCCCGTCATCATATTGGAATTTTTTTTTGGGAAGAAATAATAAGAAACAAAAGTAATAACGGAAAATATTTGTAAATGCCAGTTTATAGTGGTTTTTATGATTAAACCCGCGCAGAAAAACATTCTAGTTTTCGACATGGCACTAGAGAGTTTTAAATAGATTCTGGCAAAGGCCCTAGTATGGCTGAGTAATGACCAAAACTAGGGCCTTGTCGATTATGAACCCTTTTGTCTCGTCAGAAAAAACACTAGGCCCCGGACCAGCAAAAACTAGATTTAGTCATATTTTTGCTAGAAACATTAAAAAAGGGTATTTTAGTATCGGTTGTTATCCGATAGTAAAATCACATAAATGGTAAAAAAAGAGCCAAGTTCTTCTATATACAAAAACCTTTCCGTAACAAGTCAGCCGTAAGAAATAGTGAGATCTAAATGTACGCCAAGTTCTAAGTTTATTATTGTTAAATATCAAATATTTTAGGTAGAGTAATATGGAAGAACCTCAAAATTATTATACAAATCCGTTATTTAATGATTACTGCCTTAAATTGAGTTGGTTTACTAGTCGCCCACTGAATGTAAAATCTCAAAGTTTTAATTTCCCCTTTGCTTGCTTGTTATTGTGAGAATATGGGCGGGTGCCACGCCCCTGAATGGATAATTGAAAATTTTCCAATATCTCCTTTGTATTGACCACATGATTTACAAGTCTACCAAATTTTATTATTCTGCAACAATCCGAAGTGATCCACATAATTAATAACAATTCTTAGGAAATGGGCGGATGCCACGCCTTCTGAGTGTAAAATCTCAAATTTTAAAATTTTGCATTTGCTTGTACTTCTAGCCCTACCGTTCTACCAAATTTGATCATTCTACGACAATCAGAAGTGCTCCTCATAATTGATATCAATTCTTATTCAAATGGGCGGATGCCACGCCCCCTGAGTGTAAAATCTCAAATTTTAAGATGTTCCACCGCTGTACCAAATTTCATTATTCCACGACAGTCAGAAGTGCTCCAAATAATGTATATCAATTCTATGAAAATGGGCGGATACCACGCCCCCTGAATGGAAAATCTCATATTTTAAAATTTTTCCTTTGTCTGCACTTTAAGCCCTACCGCTGTACTAAATTACATCAATCTACGACAATCATAATTGCTCCAAGTAATTTATAGCAATTCTATGAAAATCTGCGGGTACCACGCCCTCTGAATGGAAAATCTTAAATTTTCCATTTTTTTCTTTGTATACACCAAAAGGCCTGCCGTTGTGCGAAATTACAAGATTCTACCATGTCGGGCAGTGCTCCATAATTTTGATGATCTGTCAGTGAGTCAGTCACTCAGTCAGTTACGGTTTTTTCTATTTTTGCAGTCTTATATCTCGGGAATCACTGATGCTAAGGAATTGAGTTGCCTAAGCCTGGTGAGTTTAGCAAATGATGCGAGTTTGAAGTTTCTGCCTTTATTGGTACTGAAGTTAGAGGGGGGTCAAAAATCGCCGGAGTTTGATCCTGTAAAAAGGGTTTAGTGCCAGAACTTGGCTGGGCACTACCGTGCCCTTTGATAACTCAGATGAAAAATAAAAACCTGAATAATAAAAATAATAGCGAACATTTTAATTAATTTAATACGATATTAAAGCAAATACAGTATGCTACTGGGGCATTTTTGTAAAATACTCTTATTACCATATTATTTGATTTAGTATCGTGTACAAAAATGCGCTTAATCTAAACTACATCCCACCACAAAAACAACCGGATATGAACCACTTGAGATGAACCATCTGTTATTAAGTAAATATAGTTTAACGACAGTAAATTATAATTTTTGATTCATTTTAATGAAAAGTTCAAAAAGCCTTTGGCGGGGGTGGGTGGTTGAAAACAAAGATTTTCGAAATTAAATACCTAAATGATTATCTTGGTAGGATTTGCAAGAGCGTGAAATTTTCAACTTTATTTTTTAAACAAAAACTGATCAACTAAAATAAAAGTTAAAATTTTTATTTTTCGATTCAATTTGTTTAGTTAAAATTTTGCATATGAATCAATAACGATAGTGTTTAGTCTGATAGGATGCCGAAAACGTCCAACAAGTTCTTACTAGCGAGAACCTCACGACAGTGTGAAACATTTTCCTCGTCTTAATTTTACTTACTGAAAACTTGCAAGGGCTTGACGTATATTTGACAAGTTTTTCTCATCTAGATTTTCCCTAAAGAAAACTGACTAGTGCCATGTCAAAACAAGACAGAAACTGGGCATTTTTCCAGCCGGGCATGTACTAATTATAGGGCCGCCATGGATGGAGCCTTCCAAAGGAGGTAGGGGGCATAGTTTTGGTGCTATTTGTTTAAGCCATGCGAACAGTGTTGATATGCATTGGCATATCTCACAAGGGCCCTTCAAGTCCAAACTCGATAAACTTTTTATATTGGGTTGTTACTGTTATACAACATATTTGTCTTTACTGAAACTACGCTTATAACAACACAACGCGCGGCTTGAACAACAAAAAAAACTCTAGGTGCCCGAAGTAAGTACACCTGCGGAGGGCCCTATGTCTTGGGGGCCTCATACAAGGTGCTTTTATAATCAGCACTGTTATAAATAGGTAGATGTCCAGACACTTCCTGTATATTTATATTGGTAGCCACTCCAGAAGTGGAATTTATAAGTTATTTTTATACATGTGCTGTTCATGTGGCCCGCAAGTTCAGGGCCTTTTTAAGCTACCCAAAACATGTTGATACTCATATAAACTAACAAATAAAAACTGTTATAACTAATATAAATTAGCATGACTCGAAACACAGACAAATATAAAATGTTCAACGAGCTGGATGGTGTAGGTGTCAATCAAACAGCGGCACTGCCATTGAGGGGCTTTTCCTAGACATTCCAATTTATAACAGCATAGCAGTTGTTTCGCCAAAAATAATATGAGCAAAGCATAAGGGAAAGTTATGGGTTCTTAAATATGTTTACTTAATGAAGCTAAACAAATACCGATATGATAAATAAACTAAATTAAAAATGATTGTTACAATTTTTTTGTAAACTTAGGGCAGTTGTAAGCTTATATCTCGAAAACGAGTTTTTGTATATATAACGTTTTTTATAGGAAATTAAATTATCTCTATTTTTGGTTAAAAGCATTTTTTTGTCAGACTTATCCTTTCAGAGTTAAGGGGCCGACAAGTTGAACACTGAAAAAAAGAAATTTCTCGCTTCTATAACTCTTAAAACAAATGTTTTATAAGTAAATATTATATGAAAAATAAAAAGGTTTTATGATTTTCTAAAAAAAAAAATATTGACAAATGTCTTGTCCAACAAGTCGTTATTGAGATATTATCTTATTTTCAAAATGGCGCCGGAAGCCGTTTTTGTTGAATAATCAACTGTCCCCAGATTGTAATCAACATTAAGGAAAAATTCTTCTTCCCAATATAAAATGATTTTTTTTTCTTTGTTAAATACACAATAAAAGCCAATGCATCCGACCCAGTCGTGTTATTTGTGCTCTTATTTCTGAAGACGAGCTCCTTTCCTTTACGTAAATTCTTCGTATTTTTTTTTTTTTTTTTTTTTTTGCTGTCTGTGTTGTGTTGGTCTTAAAAGGACAAAATAAGGAAATGAGATTGGTTTGCCGTGAAAGAGGCGAGTTCCTTTTCTTTCGTGTATACCTACTTCTTGTAAGGTGTTTTATTAAGAAAATCAGAACCATTAGTAACCGGTTGGCAAGGGAGAAAAAGACAGTTTGTAATTTTTTTTTTTTTTCATTTCTTTTTTTATAACATGCGAATATTATATGATTGAGATTTTTGAAAAACCATTGTTAAATATTGTTATGCTTCGTTATAGGGTTTGTGGGTATAAATCTGGCAAATTGAGTTGAATAAGATTGGGGGAAGGTTGTTTTTGTTCTTGTTTTTGTTTTTGTCTGTGGTTGCTTAGAGCAGAATTCAGTTTAAAGGGATGTTATCTAATGTTGAAATTATTTTTATTTTTTGAAGAACACCTTTTAGAAAATGATTTATAATCAAATCATATTCTGGTAGGATATTTTGTCTGGCCTTCGAGTAATGCTACTTATGCCTACATTTCTGTGTTTATAAGAAAATTTAATCTTTGGTCGGGCGGCATTTTTTTCTTTTTTGTTTTAAATAATAAATTGATGACAAATTTAAACAAGCAGTCGGAAATTTACTTATAGAATGCTTAAACACTATAAATCATGCCTGAAATTCGCTTTAATTTGACTAGAATACTTCAGAATTAAGCAGCCTATGACTGATTTTTCAAACTCAAAGCCCAATCCAATATTGAAATTTTTTTAAGAATACTTACTTTGAAAAAATGTACATTATGGAGTTGAAATTTTTTATAACGCTTACCTGAAATGAAAAGAAAACGAAAACAATTGAAAAACTATTAAAAAAAATAACCTTATTTAAAAAAAAAAAAAATTGAAAAATTTTTAATTTTACTTAAATATAATGATATTTAGCCTTATCGGCAATTCTATAGGAAGTTTCTCCCTCGGCTTTGTCTTTTTCAAATTTAAAACAATTTTTATCCAGAAAAACGAAATACGGTGAAAAAAAACAGAACAATATATATTGGGTCCAGACAATTTATGTGTGAGAGGAATTTTTCAACAAAAAAGTACTCAAAAAAGAATAAAAAATATTCAAAAAAACAACGTGAACACTAAGAACGCTTTGAAATCTTAACTATTATATAAAGACGAAAAAATTATTTTGTTCCTTCGCGCAAAACTCATAAAGTATTTAACTGATTTACGTGAAACAAATTTTATAATTTTCTTTGTGTCTGTGAGATGGTTTTAGGCTATTTTTTAATGTGATAAAATTATTTGTGTATCGTGTATCTCTTATCATCGGCAATCGCCATGCGTCGCTTTTATATTTAAAAAAAAAGGTGTTTTCCGGGTGGAAAAAAGTGATTTAGTTCGAGTAAAAAGCGAATGCCTTGACTTCTAATGGTCGGATCTTCAAGATTGAGATCTTAAAATGACGGAAATCAGTTTACAGTCGTGTGTATCTATTAAAAGGAACAGGTACAATTAATATTAAAGCAATTGGCGAATATTTTAAAAGTGAAAATGTTATGAATAAATTCAAATGAATTCAGTCTTAAAAAACGCTTCACATACTTCCAATATGGCAACACTGCAAAAACATTTTGTATCCGGAAGCTTTAAAAAAAATATAAACAAACTCCTTTAATATGACGTTCCTACTTATAGCAAACAAAATATTATTTTTTGAAGTTTGCGAAGCAACGCGAGCACGGGTCGGCTAGAATCTTATATTAAATGACTTCGTTACTCAGCAAAAATTTCTTTAGAGCAGTGAAAAACTTCATTAAAAATATTTCTTTTTTTATGAGATTTCTTTCCTTTAATGAAAGTAGATTCATATTCTGCCCTCTATCCTTTGAGAATGTTTTCACATTTTTTTATAAATTTACATTGACTCATTCCGTGATCCATTCGATTATGAAAAGGTTCGTTTTTTTTTTAATATAAAATAATTAAATCAAGGACAAAATTCATACTTTAATGTTTTTGGACAAATGAAGAAAAATATGTATTATGTTGCATGAATGATCGAAAAAAATGTAGTCACTCAACGAAAATGTATTGTTTAATAAACAGCTCATTTTTTTCAATGAGCTAACGCAGTCTACCATAGGTTGAATTTTAAATTATAAAAATTACAGAATAAATGAAATTATTTTATATATTTATTATAAGGATTTGGCTCTGAGTAGTTTTATTACATCTTTGCACTACTTGACCAAGAACACTCTTGTTATTCAAAATCTGGAACTGTTTTAGATTCATAGCTTAAACTTCAGTTTAAAAAAAAAAAAATAAAAGAGGTGAAAACTTCTGAACAAGTAAATATTTCTTTTTTCGTGACCTTTCTGTAAGAATAAATGATAATCCTAATGTGGGCTTTAGGTCAGTGTTTGAAAATTCTTATTTTATTATTATTAAAATAAAAATAAAATAAGAATTTTCAAACACTGACCTACAGCCCAAATTAGAATTATCATTTCTTCTAAAGAAGGATAAGATGGATATGCTAATTTTCGTAGAAACGCACTTGGGACATCAAAGAACAATAAAATCTAAAAACTCATCCTATTAAAAAATGAAAACTCATATTCATTATAGACCGAGAGCTAGCAGCAGATTTTGGTCGTGAAAGGAAACCAAAAGATTTTAATAGTATAGGTAATCCTGGTGAAGGTGATAACGAATACGTTCGTCTGCCAGCATGTAGTGGCCCCGTTACCACGTAACGGTGCATCAAAAGTACAACTTTTCTGAAAATCGGGTGGGAAACCATTTCAAATGTTATAGAACTTGACGTCATGAACTCCCTGATTACAAAACTGGTTTCGACAGCCCCAAAACCCAGACAGACGTCCCCGAAAACGCGTTCGGCGTTTTTAGGCTTTTGGGAAACCACCTGAAATGGATCACATTTCCCTGAGTGTGAATATGTACGTGACAGACGTCTAAGTGGCCCCAAAACCCCCGACAGACGCGATTAAAGTCGCAAATTTTTTAATGAAATTTTTAAATAATTGATGTATGCTACCAAAATGTATCGCAATCGGAAGGTCTTGACTACCAGAGTATTAATGTATAAAAAAAAGGAGTTTATAGTGTCACCCAACAGCTGGAAAGTCGCGAAATAAATCGCGGATTTTTTATTTTATTTGTTTAGTAATAGGATTTTGAGGAAAACCACTTGAAATGTATCCCAATCAAAAGGTCTTGACACAAAAAAAATTAAAATGTAAGTGACAGACGTTTGAGTGGCCCCAAACGACTGGCAGCCGCGATATAATTCGCGGTTGTTATTATTTAGTTTTTTAATTGTACATTAGTGGTAGCTTCTCCAAATGTTTACCAATTAAAAGGTTCTGACTCAAGAAAGTGATTTTATAAGTTACAGGTGTTTGAGTTTCGCCAAACTGCTGAAATGCGCTATAAAAGTCGCGGATGTAATTACTAGTTTATCAAAAAGATTAAAGATACAAATATCTTGAAATGCATCTCAATTTAAAGGGTTTGACTCCCTGAGTTGCAAAATGTAACTGACAGACGTTTTGAGTTACGCCAAACTATTGAAATCCACGAAATAACTCGCCTTCAAATATTATTATTGTTTTTTCTTTCAATTTACCTAATTAAAAGGTTTTGACTAGCTGAAAAGGAAATTTTGAAGGAAACACGTTTTGAACACACCAAACCATTCAAATAAGCGATATAAGAAAGCTATGTCGTAGCGAACTTACTACAATTATGAAAACGTGAACTGAGTGTGATGTAATTTCACATTTCATAAAGAAAAGAATATGTATAAGCCACTTTTTGACAAAAAACGCCAAAAAAGATCGCGTTTTCGGGGACGTCTGTCTGGGTTTTGGAGCCATCTAGACGTCTGTCGAAACCATTTTTGCAATCAGGGAGTTGATGGCGTCAAGTTGTATTACATTTGAAATGGTTTCCCACCCGATTTCAATTTTGAGAAAAGTTGTACTTTTGATGCACTTTTACTTGGTAACGGGGCCACTACATGCTGGCAGACGAACGTATTCTTTATCACCTTCACCAGGACTACGTATACTATTCATATCTTTTGGTTTCCTTTCACGACCAAAATCTGCTCCTGGCTCTTAGACTATTACTTCAAAGATGAAAAATAATTTATTTTATCATCATAGGCGGACTCAAACGTGTTTTGGTTAATATTGAAGAATTAATAAAACCCATAACCTGATAAGTACTTTTCACCACCACGCACAAAAATATATCCGATCACGTTTTGTTTATTCATTAAAAATCACTTAAAATGTCTAAATTGAATACCTACCTTACATGTTAAGCAAATCGCACGTAACCATCTAATTCCTTCGACACCTTTAAAACATACATTTAATGTAGGTACCTCTGAGTGAATTTCAAGTAGGCAGGTAAACGTAAAACCCATATTTTCAAGGAAAAACATTAAAACATCCTTTTTGTAATACCCAATTCACACAGGTGATGTAATGATAATTGAATGTTTACATTCTAAAATTACTTTAACCACACAAATTCAATTTGGCGAAATCGGGTTTTAATCTGAAAATACAACACTCCATGGAATACCACAAGATACACAATGTAGTCCCTTGTTGGTTTAAGTGTGCAAAATCGAAACAAAAAACGCATTTTTAATCATTCGATGTTCTACTCGTATGTATATTTTTTAAACTAGTAAAACTACAAAACATAAATTGCATTAAAAATAAAAACTATTAAAATAATAAATCGCATTTATGTACACAAAAAAAAACTGAATTTTCATTCAATATTTTATTGATATCCTTACAAGCATACACGTGTAGAATTGCAGACATCAGCGTGTAGACAATTCCATTAATTTCCGAAATAAAAAAAGAAAATAAATCTTTTATTTTTATTTTGTTTCCTGTGATATAACTCGACTACGACTTCATAGTTGTTTTTTTTTTTTTTTTGTTTCTTATATAAATGTCTGCATATTTTGTTTTTGAACCAAAGTAGCAGCGCCTACCTACCTACTGTGCCAGTGGATAAGGCAGTTAGTCACAACATGTCCTTTTTATCCTTCTCCCCCATTTTTGTTATTCCCCCCGAAAACGACGACGACAACGATTCACATGAATTGCATAAAAAATATATACCATACCTATATTATATGGAAAATTTAAATATAAAAATAAAAATGGCGCATCCGTGTTCGCAGCAGCCGGTGCCGGTGGTAATGGTATAATGGTAACGCGATGGTGCGGAGGTGGACAACGTATAGTCCTTTACATCCTTGATAGGTTTCCAGTTTCCAAAGTCCTGCCACTGCAGTGTTCATTTGGTTAAATTTTCCCTTTTTCCTATATATTCGTGTGGGAGGGAGAGGGTTGGTGGGTTAGTGAATAAAGTTTTTATAGTTTACTGAACACAACCAACCTCTAGCCTAGCGTTTTGATAGCTTTCGTTGTTATGACACTAAAAATTGTCTGTCTGACTGAATCGCCATAATATACGTATATTTGTATGTATGTATATTTATGACTATCCTTGAAAATGCTTAAAAATATTATTTTATGTATATTTATCAGTGTTAGCCAAAATAAAGACACACAAATGTATGCATTGGCAGACACAGGCGGATTAATAGATCCACAATGAGCCGCGAGTGGTCCGAAGTTTTGAACTGGGGCCTTAATATTCTATTCGAAACATAAGGCTTTTTAATTAAGAAGTCATGATAATAAATACTGGTATTGCTCTATTAGTAATTAAGTGAACAAATAGCACTTAGCACCAACACTTGTACTGCGATCACAGTTCAAATCCATGAAAGTAATTGTTACTATTTTTTTTATGAATACGAGTATGTAAAACAAAAATTTATTATATACTTTCAGAATGAAGATGCTATCAGCTGTGCGAATAATGAGTTCAGGAAGTTGTACCTACCCATTACATAAAACTATAGACACAATATTGTGATGAGTACATCCTCTTTGTACACACTAGATATTTATGCAATAAGTACGTCATTTAGGGTAATGAGTCAATATATGTTATGGGTAGGTAAATATCAATTATGTAATGAGAACGTATTTTTGTGATGGCTACATAGTATTTATGTAATGAGAACATTTTATGTATGTACCGAGTACATTTTATTATAAAATGCGTACACAGTATTTATGTAATGAGTACACATTATGTTTGCAATAAAGTATTTAATGAGTACATGTTATTTATGCAATGAGTACATAGCATTAATGTAAGGAGTACAAGTGTTTATAAAATGCGAACAGTTTATATGCGTTAATGCGATGAGTACATATTATATATGCAATGAGTACATATTATGTAAGCAAAGAGTACATAGTACTTATGAAATGAGTAGATACATACATATTATTTATGTGTCCTAAGTACATGTTATCTTTAAAATGGGTACGTAGAATTTTTGTTATGAAAACATATTATGTATAAAAAGAGTAAAAGGATGTATGTTACAAGTAAATGTTAGTTATGTTATGAGTACGTGTTATTTAAAAAATCCGAGCATTGTATTTATGTAATGAGTACTTATTTTTGTAATGAGTATATTTAATTTGTGTAATGAGTACAAACTATGTACCTTAGGAGCACATATTATTTATAAAATGCGAACATAGTATTCATGTAATGAGTACAACGTCTGACAGAACCCTACAAAACCTATGTGCTTGAGGTCCCCAAAAATCCAAATCCACTCCTTTGTACTGTACAAAGATATGGATCGCTTAACATTGCACCATTATAACATTGCCATTAGGACAGACACAGTTTTGCATGCGAAATCATTTCTCTCACAGAGGGATCGTTCTTTTTCATTTGAAACAATAGAATTAGATCATTTTTGCAACAACTATACATGCAAAAAAAGGACCAAGTTACTGTTTTGATATCCTTTTTTTTTTTCTTTGAGTGTGCAAATGAAACTGACAGAAATAAAATACGTATACATATACTCGTAGGTACAGGGTAGGTAGGTGTGTCGATTTCGTAATATTAAAATGAAAAACGTTTTGAGGGAATATCCGGCGCCCGGATCCCAAAGAGAAACAGAATTCTAACGGTAACGTTGTTTTGTAGTACGTATTCAACAAAAAACGAAATACAAAAACAACAAAAATGGTGGCGATAGAGTTTAGTGATGTATAATGCTTAGAGGCAACCAATTTGTTATGTGGCTGTTTTTTGTTGTCTCTCTTTCCATTTTGGTTATTGGGTTATTTTGTGAATTTTCTTTTGTCGTTTTTATTTTTAGGTGCCGATTTTGTATAGGTGGCACTAGATAGAAAATTCATATTTTATTCAATTTTAGACGATGAGGAGGGGGGATTTTGTTTGGGGTCGAAGATAGTTGAATGTTAAAATTGTGTATTATGTTTGGCAATAAAAAAAATAAGAACGAGGGCTGCATATCCCGCGTGATGGGGGGTAAATATTGGCTTTTTATGAAAATTTTGCATATATGCATGATTAAATTTTAGTTAAATAAATTGGTTTTTCATACTCGTATATAAAACAAAAGGGGGTTTATTGGAAATGGTATTATCTAAGCTAATAGCACATAAATGGATGCGGACAAAATGTTTTTGAAATTGTTTTTTTTTTTTAAATGTGTTATGCTTTTTTATTATTTTTTGTAATGGTGAAACATTTAATGTGGTTTGCATTGGTTTTTGTGTGGTTGCTGCAGGGATTTTATTTTTGTATTATTTATCTCCATCTATGGATGAAATTATTAATTGAAACCTTTAATGTTGATTTTAATTCACGGATTTGTTTGGTTTTATTATAGCTGTTTTCTAAACCTGTGTAGATAACTACTATTTCTGATTAGATTTGTATTTTTTACGCTAATGAGCGTTAAAGTTGCACAAACACCATTATAGACACCCAGAGAGATTTTTTCGAAAAATTAGCATAAAATAATGCAAAGCAAAAATATCAGTTTAATGTTATTTGTTGGAGTCTAGGTATTAGAAAAGCGATAATTATGCAGATTTTATTTTGCGGTCGATTTATCCTTAATTATTAGGCAAAACAATCTTAATTTTGTCAAAGGTGAAATCTAACTAATGCAGGCAAATGTATAAAGGCATTTAATGATACTGAAAACTTTTATTGTGTACATGTACGTGTACGTTAGGGTGGATCGTTTTCAGCATTTTTTGCCAAATCACTGTGTGCCAACTTTTAGTCATTGAAGCCATTGAAAATTCGTAGTTTTTCACAAAAAATCATATATTATGAATGCGGCGTGGTAATATTTGGCGACAAAATAAATACTTGACCAAAAACAAGTATTTTTCACCATGGGGAGGCGGGTCTCCCTTTCATTATAGGCAGGACGGTCAATTTTATAAACAAAATGATTGAATACAATTATTATTTTTCGTGATTTTAGATTTTCTAAAAAATAGAGGACATAAAGTCACCTGGTTTTCAGTGGTTGATGAAGAATTAACAAAAGCACTTATCCGCTAATGAATTTAAGCTATTTTCTAATTTAATTCAACATTTTTGAAAGAAAAAATCAGTTCATATTTTTTCAAGTTTGAGTTTGAAAATATTTTGTTCGAAAATTATAAACAGAAAAATCTTGATTCAAAAACTCAACAAAAGAACAGACTTCTAGCTTTCAAAAAATTTATTTATTCTTTATTATCAGTGTTTCGGTTCTTTTTAAATAATTTTCTAAATGATTTATTTTCACATAGTAATATGGCAAAAAATGTTGAAAACGATCCACCCTAGTGTACGGGTGATAAATATCGCTTGAACTATTTAACAATACAAACTATCGAACTATAACACATATAATGGGGGGCAAGGAATTTTCAATTTAATTTTTTATATGCCATTTGAATTGCATTGACTAGAAATAGATAGTGAAAAATTAAGATCATAAATCGTTCTTAAGAGGATGGTTAGTTTTTTAAGAGAACTTATCATAACCGCGGGATTGTGCAGGTTTCATTTTTAAGTTCTTACACTGTGTTTGTATGTAAACTTATTGAAAAATTTCAATAGTTCAATATAGGTTGTCATCCGTTTTTTGCCATCTGCTTCGGTTTTCAAGATATTCTTGTTAGAAAATTAAAAAAAAGTTTTTCAAAATTTTTCAAATTATTTTGTTATATAAATTGAAAACTAAAAGGTATATTTGAAAGATTAAAAGTGAAATTTGAAGATATAGACAATTACTTTCTGAAATCAATGCAATTTTTTTTTTTTTTTTTTTTTTGAAAAACAAGCACTTTGAATTTTTAGGCTAAGCGCGCATATCGTCGCCCTAGTGACACAAGAACGTAACTACATTTTTTACGATTTTGGACTGGATATGCCACCTTTCTTAAAATATAGCATTCTACGTTGTGGCAAAAAATTGTGCCTCTAAGTAAAGTGGCTAAGAAGTTAGCACCATTTTTTTTCCAAAATACATCGAAGCAAACAAACGTATGCGGCGTTACGTTTCTATGACCCAAACTCTAGAAATTGGAATCAAGATACGTTTCTATGGAAATAAGAAATAAGCTTTTACCGTTTGACCGCACATCAAATTCAATGATGTTTTTTTTTTTTGTGATACCGATCTGACTTCAGATGATTTTCATGACGATGATTCAGTAATCGATCCCCATTTCTTTCCTTCATCCTCCGAATATCTCTCTTCAAATGTGCAAAATTCGCACTACCATGTTCAAGATAACTCCGTTCCAGTTGCAGGTACAACTAACGAAAGCCCATCAATTTATATTGAAGTCGTTAACACTACTAGCGTTCGCGAGGAGAACGATGCGAAACCAAAAAGGAAACGAAAGCTTGATGCCAAATCGTGGAAAAAAAAAACATTCAAAAGGCTTTATTTCAATCGGGTAAGTCATATGCATCGACCCGTGGGAAAATTGTTAAACCGCGAAGTGTACAACCCAAAGACTGTTAAAAATGCCCCAGAAAGTGTAACACTCGTTTCGACGGACAGGCTAGGCATTATTTGCATACAAATTTCTGGGAAATGCTAAAAAGTACGGAAAACCAGAAAAAATATCTTTCTTCGTTGATCGAAGAGATAACAAAAAAGTCGGTTAGAACTCTAGCTCAACATTCACGACATTCGAATACAAAGTTCTTTTTCCTAATTAAAAATAGTGTAAAAATTCAAGTTTGTCAAAGGTTTTTTATTTCTACATTCAACGTTTCTGAAACATTTGTGAGAAATATAGTAAGAAATAGATCCGATTGTAACGTTGTTGCAAAAAAAAGATGACGGATTTAGTAATACATATTCCCTTAGAACAACTATTTCTTGCTCGTTTCCTTTGTACCTATTGGTTTCGGGTCAATGCAAAAACTCGATTTTCTAATCAAAACTAGCATTGCGATTATGGAGAAGTCCTAAAAAGTGATTTTCGACTGACGCGATGCTCAGCTTCTCACAGTGGTCCGTTTGTTGAATTCTGTGGATACAAATCTTTTCCCACGCCAACTCTTGCAAAATTAATGTCATTTGGTACACTTAATGATTTGTGGAAGCAGAATTAAGTGGTACTACCTATATGTTTGTACTCGAAATGGTGTCTTCACAATTTAGACCAGAAAATGGTTTGAAATGTAAAAGTTCCAAAGAAAGTCTTTTTAAAACCAGGAATCGTATGGAATTTATGTTTAAATTGTCTTAGGATGTACCCGAATGTGTTCTAAAATATAAAAATGGTTTCAATACAGATATGAATCAAATTTTTAGAATTAAAATTTATTAGAATTGATTTGTGTTATATTCCTTTAATTGGTTTGATTTAAAAAATAGTGTAAAATAATACCTGTACAAATTTTTTTTTTTGTTGCATCATTTGAATCTGATGTAGAACTAACAATTCTGAGAGTTTAAAGTTGTAAAATAATCGTCAAATAACCGTTATTTATAAAACAGTTGAAAAGGTTAATAAGTATACGGTTATTTGACGATTATTGTACAACTGTAAACTATTAAAATTAATAGTTTGATATCGGACGCAAAAGAGGTAATAAAAAAAAAAAAAAACAATTTTCGTCCAGATTTAATTATACAGGGTGCCCCGTAAGGAATGGATAACCCTGGAATGCCTCATAGTAGACTTTATGGCCGTCCTGAAAACTGATAAATTATTTTTTAGGAAATAATAACAAATAAACTAATTGCAACCAACAAAATATTTGATGGTTTTGTTAAAGCCCAATTGAAGAGGTATAACTCAAAACAACCTCAAAAATTCAACCGTTTTTTATACTTTGTTGACATTTTTAGTAATGTTGCACTCGGCCCTGGAAGGGAAAAGCTTGGATTTATCATTAGGACAACATCATAAAAACAGGCAAATAATCAAAAATCTACCATGTTTGACGCACTGCATTATTTTCACGTTTACTGTGCTCATTTTTGAAACTTTTGTTTTTGTTAAATTGCCTCTAGTATTGCAGATGTTTACCAATAACTTGCTATTGACTCTAGATACAATAACAAGCTATGCCAATTTGAAATTCCCATTTAACGCGCATATTTTTAAAATGGTTGGCCACTTAGGTATTCATGCATTTTTTTTATACAGAAGATGATTTAACTTTTTCAAAAATTACTTTCTCTCACATTTTGCATTTGAAATCAAAGTTAAATAAATTTTTTCTCTAAGAAGTTCAACAGTTATTAAAATTTTCTTCCACTAATGTTCTGATACAAATAATGTAAAATATTGGTACAAAAAAAAAAACGGTGGAATTCATTCACTTGTAGTCGTGGTATTCAAAAATGTAAAGTAAGGCAAAAAATAATGCACTGAACAAAAAAATGCATGTATCTTTTCTTGTGGTTGGGATAGAACTTTTTGTATCAGTTTTCAGGACGGCCATAAAGTCTTCTATGAGGCATTTCAGGGTTATCCTTTCTTTGCGAGGCACCCTGTATATTATTATACTTTTCAGAAGAAGGAGTAATTGACCTAAAAATTTGATTCAAAAATTTAAACCAAGAGAATTGTCAAATTTATATGAGGTTCGATCAGATTTGGTCAAAAAAAAAAATGTTCATTAAAAAAATTAAAGGAATATCACACAAAAAAATTCTAATCCCTAGTTAAATTGGCGGAACATTTTGGATTACATTTTCTAAATTTGATACATATCTAGGTTGGAACCATTTTAATATTTTAGTACACATTTGGGCACATATCTTAAGACATTTCAAACATTTATTTCATAAGATTCCTAGATTTGAAAAGGCTTTCTTTGGAACTTTTACATTTCAAAACCAAGGCAGTACCACTGAATTCTGCGTATACCAAAGTATACCAAATTTCATTGATATCCATTAAGAATTTGCGTGGGAAAAGATTTTTGTCCACAGAATTCAACAAACGGATCACTGTGTGTCTGGGCGTCCCTATGTAGGTGCATCGAGCCTTAACGGTTCTACGAATTTGTTTCAAAATTGGTGTGAAGCATTTTTATAATAAAGATAATAGAACGATTGCGGTTTTGTCAAGTTTAATCGAAAACAGCGCTAATGATTTTTAATAGACTTCGTACAAGTAATCTGTAGAACAGTTTTAATAATACTATCAAACTGATTTTTCTCCAAAAAAATCGAATAATGACAGTAATGTTTTGGTGTTTTTTTTTTTTTTTTTTTTTAATTTGCAGTTTTTTATTTATTTTGGGATATTACCGAATAACTCGTCATTGGCTTGGTTGATTTGTCATAATTTTGCAATTAGGTACTTCTAAGTTAATCAAAAAATATTGCATTTTTTGTAATAATAATTTTTTTTAATGAAAATATAAAATGAAGGAATATATCAATTATTTTTTATTTATAATTTGTTCACATTTTTTTTCCTAACGTTTTGAAGATTTGAAATAACAGAAAAGCTTTTTTATGATTTTCTATTGACATTTCGATTGCGATATAAAATTCTAAGATATTACGTATTTCTAACCAAGGTTCTAGCAAGCCATTTAAAAGCCATCAAAGAGTTTAGTTTTTCGATCGTTTAAAATAAAATTGTTAAATTTAAATTGTTAAATGTTAAAACATCATTCGCTCACGAATTTAGTACGCGAGAACAATTGAAGAGCAATTCGCGAACCGTGCAAGTATTATAAAGAAGGTATTTTGTTGGTAATTGATTAAAAACAAAACAAATCAAATAAACGAAGTTGTGCTTTATTTTTATTTACATAACCAAGCTTTTTGAATAAATGTGAATTTATATTCACTAGCAAAACATTTTGTGTTGTTTAATTTGAATGCATGAAAAAAAAAACACACAATTTCTTCATATTCATCAAAGCAACGAGTCAATAAAATGCTATTGAATTAGCATGAGGTTCTTTAATGTTTGCAGTTACTTTTCGTTTTAATTTTTTGTTCACAATAACAAGTCTACACCAGTCTCTCAACATTAAAAATCACATTTAATCAACTGTAATCTCTTTATTTTGCCTTTTTTCCAGAAAATATTTATCAAAGTGAATGATTCATTCATAAAGAATGATTCGTTTTACTTATCTTTTCGGTTCCTTTTCGCGAACGAACCATTTTCTATGGTTTGTTCGTAAGTTCATTTGTATGGATCGTAAATTTTATCAATCCGTGAGAAGATCGGAAAGGAATTGGTATTCTAAGATTTCCGAGTGATATTTTTATTCGAACACAGTTTATAACAGTGTTTACTTGTAACAGAGTTGCCACTATGTTTTTTACCATACAAGAAGTGGCAACTGTTGTTTTGTTTTTTAATTTGAATATCAACTAATCTTTTTGTAGCTTATAGTAGTTTCTACTTTAAACTCGATTGGCTATTTCCAATTCAACAGACTGTTTTTAAAAAAGGGTTGCTGCCATCACCAACACCAAATTGTTGCAGTTTCATTGAAAACAGTTCCTTCAAATGTAAAACAATTTTTCTCACTCTTAAAAATCACTTATTTGGAGCCATCTTGGATTTTTGTTTTTATTAATTTATTGATATCTGACTTTCTTCCCTTCGGCGAAAACCAAAGTAGTAGAAATTTAAATAAATTAGCATTTAATGCGACAAATTCTGGTCTAAGTGAAGGAACAGTACTACAGTAGTTACATTTTGATGAACAACTTTCAATTTCCTATATCAAACAGTTCCTTAAATAAATAATTGCAGTTACTGAAAAAAACCTTTCCCCTAAACCTAGTGCCAAGAAAGTGTCCATCCGTAGCTCCTTAATGACTTCCTGTTGTAATATATGTAAGCACCTGGGTACTTAGATAACACTACACTTACATAAACTGTTAGCCCGTCTCCCTTGCGGCACAATTGGTCCTCAAAGACTATTTCGAAAGCTACATCTGTCCACATGCATATTTGATGTGCCTCGTGCCACCCCCACCTCGTCTCTACCGGATTTACCCATAACCCCCACCATACGATACTGACAACAATATGCTTGTTGGCCAAACTTGTCAGCTTAACGAATCCTGATTAATAATAAATGTGCAATGAACGAGTATAGTAGGTATTGACATTTTCAAAAAGTCATTTTCAGATCCTTAAATGATGCCAAAACGTATTTATTTGTGTTGTGTTGTTGTTGATGGGGTCTATTTTGTATCAGGTTGTTGTTGCTGTCGATGGAGTGTATGTGATGTAAGAAGCTATAGCTATTTCTTGTCATTGTAATATTTATCATCA
Source organism: Melangyna quadrimaculata (assembly GCA_949320155.1). NCBI lineage: Eukaryota > Metazoa > Arthropoda > Insecta > Diptera > Syrphidae > Melangyna > Melangyna quadrimaculata. The sequence continues at coordinate 6,961,507 of OX439485.1, read as the reverse complement.
AACAGGTTAATGGGGCAAAGCTGCTAAAGATGAAGCACTTAAAAAAAGGGGGGGGGCACCAAGCAACGAAAATACTTGGGTACCTACTATGTGTATACATAAGCATCACACCAGCAAATGAAAAGAACCAAACGTGACAACAAGTCGTCCTTCGCTTATGGTAGAAAACAGCAACAAAATCCTTCCATCCCATTCAACTTCCTCGCTCAGTTTTTTATGTTTTTTTTTGGTTTTGAAAAATCATTTCAGCCCATCACGCTTGCAATTTATACATTTCTAGGATAATGAGATGTGAAATTAACCTTTCCCCATTAAGCTTGAATCAATTTCGGTTGATGGTTGATGTAGGACGTTATTTTGTATTCGTTTTTTTTTTTTTTTTTTAATTCAGGGTTGAGCAGGTTTTTCGTTTAAACGAAAAACGGAACTCATTAACATATGGCCTGTGGCGAATTATTTTTTATTTTTTTACCTACAGTAGGTATCATCTGCCATAAAGTCGCTATAAAAAACCGTTTTGTGACAGAATATATTGCTCGGCAGGCCACAAAGTACACCGAAATTTCCTCACATTTAGCAATGCTTTGGTGTGGATGATGATAAAAAGGTTACTGGGTATATAACTACTGACAACGGTGGTGCGGGGGATATGATTAAACGCTCTTCAAAAGCTACCTACGTGTTGATGGAAAAAGGAAATTCATGTAGCTGGCTCCATTGTGTCACACACATGGATATGACATACTTTTGGAGCTGTAAATCTAGCCCGTGTGTTATACATCAAGTGATTTAATGGATTACAAATACATGCTTACAAAGAAAATTTCACTTACACACGCAAACGAAAATACATCAGTGAGTTTATGTATCTCTTTGATGGCTAAATATTTAATTAAAAGCGAAAGCCGTCGAATTATTATTTCCAGAGTATCAGTTACGACAAAGAATAACAAAGGGGTGGTGAAGAGGTTGCTTGTTCTGCTGCTGATGATAATGATGATGTTGATGATGATGAAGATTGCTCCATCTATCGAATAGTTTGAGTTTTGTATGTGCGGAGAATTTTAAATGTTTTCCGCATCAATCAACCCCAGCAGCTTCTGCTACTATTGTGTCGTGTATGCACGTATAATCATAAAGTACACAGTCACAAAGCACCCTTAGTCTACACTTTTACCCCCCACTCCCACCACAAACCCACCACCCACCATAATGATAGGCTATAACTTTTTTCTTATCTTGTTTTACATTTAACATGCCGGTTTTTTTTCTGCGGGGCTTCCTTTTTCTTCTACTTCTTCTTCTTGTTATTCGCCTTTCTTTATTTTTTGTATATGTTCTGTGTTTTCTTTTTTTTTTGGCACCTTAAGGAAAGAAAAATTCGATATACACGCATTGAAATTGTGAATGCCTGTGCCTTTGCGAAAGGAAAACGACTTTTGCTTCGCCTTGTCTATTTCCGCTTTTAACCTCATCCTTCCGCTAGAGTGGTATTAAATTAAAAATCCTGTCAGCAATATAACCATAGACTGAACAAGGTGTCTCGGATTGAAAGGATTTTTTGTAAAAAGTTCACTTTGCAAAGGTGCGCACAGGGGGAAATACGAAGAATGGTGGATGAATTTTTCTGATTGACAAGAAGACGAGGAAGTGAAAAAAAAAAAGAAATAAACTAAATGGATGCTGATTTTCAATTCATATGTCAGCAGGAAATCCTCTCTGTTCGTATGCTAGTAGTTCTATGTGATTTATTCGGTTTTCGTTTGGGAAGGCTTCCTGAATATACCTTCCTACCTACCTACACCTACTCTTTCACACTTATTTATCTTTCTTTCGTTTCTGTACTGCGAGAAAAAATGTGAAATACTTTCGCAGAGGAGGCGTATCTGAAGTCTTATTTCATAAAATTTTCTTTGCAAACTAGTAATCACAATGGGACTGAGCGCAGTTTTTATTAAAGATGTAGGTTTTATATAGCTCAAAGGTATAGCTATCCTGGAAGGCAAATTAACTACGTTATTAAGTTGAATTATTGAAAATGAAAATTCATAGGAAAACCCAAGCTACAACAATGTTAAGCTTACATTTTGTATGGAAAGATATTAATTGGCAATTTTTTAAAAATATGTCAAGTCACTAGGTACCATATTAACATTTGCATTAAGGCTTGAAAATGTTATGGGGAACATTTACTTTAATTTCTAGAGAGGTAGTTTAAGGTTGAGATCGTAAAATAAAGAATGAATAGGTTTCAGCAAATTTTTTTAAAACCATGTTTTCAATTTCGAATTATTTATTGAAAAAGAAAACCTAAATATTTTCTTTATTAAAGTTCTTAGTCAAAATTTTTTTTTAATAATTTTTTTTTACTAATTTATTGATTTCTATGAATAAATTATAAAACCATGACGAGAGTTTTAGTTCGACACTTGTAACAATGATAACACCATTATGAATATTTTTTTAGATACATATTAACGGAGGCATTCCGGAAGGTAATTACGTGAATTTCGAGTTGTCCACTTTGTATGCTAATTTAAATTGAATTGTGAGCATCTTTTAAAAAGTCCTTGATTTGTTATCATTTGTTATGGTAAATGGGGCAAAAATAAAAATCATAAGGTTAAAGATTTTTCAAGAATTTTGAGTTTGGATTCATTTTTCAAAACTGTTCTTGAAAATAGAACTAAAGTATGGAACTTGGACATGCTAGTTTTTTCTGGCATTGTTTTTATTTGAACAACATTGGGTTGTTTTTTTTTTAAATAAACTTTTCCTTCCCATCACGTAAACGCGAACAATTAAACCACTACACCTCACCTCCCATAGGATGTTTTTATTATATCTTTCGAAACTATACGATCCAGAGTGTTGATAAATCTTATGCAAAACAACCTGTACCTCATATGTAATTAATATCAATGTATGTTAGACCAAAACTCATTAATTGTTATTTCTCAAAAAAATTTAACACTAAGATTAAGATAAGAAAAAGGATTAGAATAAACTTTAAAAACTTATGTGAAACACTCTTTTAAATATTCCACGTACATTTCATTTTAAATAACAATCCAAATAAGACCACACAGTATCTAATTACACAAATCAAAAAACCAAAACAAAATACCTACACTGTATCAAAAAAGTCTCCGTACAGCTTCAACTTTTTACTGTTTGCTAACATATTATTTAAAGTACTACTTATATTTGAGAGAATATCTATATATTAATACGCTTAGCAAAACCTAAGCAAATCTTACGGTACACTTTTCTCTGTAAATACTGAACAGAACTACATAAATTATATAACGCTAGAAAGGTTTTGCCCCACAGATCTGCAGAAACCAAAAATAATGTCGGTATGTAGCTGTGAAAGCATTTAATGGAGATTTGAATTTTTTCAAAATTTTAAATTTGAAAATTAATTTTTCGAAAACTGTTCACTAGAACAACATTATTTAAAAATAACATAAAAGAAGGGATTTCTGGGTTTGCAAAAAAGTATAACACGTTGTTATACGTGTTACCGTTGTTTTTTAATAATTTTTTTTCCGTTATATGTCAATGTTTTTTGATTGATAATTGCCCCTCCTACCTCTACGGGGGGGGGGGGTAATAGAATCCCCCCTTTCTTGTATGAGTTTTTGATTTTCTTGACCCCAAATTACGCGCTCTGACTTTTTGTTGCACCTTAGGTCAATTAACCTGTAGATAAATTTTATTGATGTACGGAGGCTTTTTTGTTCGGGATTTTAAAATGTTGGATTCAATGCATGTTGGTTTTATTTTTTCGAAATAAAAATGTGAGTTTTAATTTTTCTTTTTTTTTTTTTTTGTTTAACTAAAATTATTTCTTTCATTTATAGTCATATTCTCTCAAATATAAGCAGTACTTTAAATAATAAGTTAGCAAACAATAAAAAGTTGAAGCTGTTAGGAGACTTTTTTGATACAGCGTATATTGACCGCAGAGATCGACTATGTTGATCTACACGTCCACATCAACTCAACATTCTTGTTCAGCTCTGTTGATATACACAAATCAACACAATCTATACGCTGCTTTTAGTAGAACCTAATTGTTTGGGCCGAGGACTGTAATCGTTTACCTCGAAATAACCACCAATAAGATCACCAACAATCATCATGTCATTTTAAAGTTCGATTTATTTTGAAACGTGCTTTTTGACATGAAAGTTTTTTTTAACATGAATCTTAATTTTATTTTCATATAAGGATCATTTAAATTAAAAAGATTCATGCTATTTTTTTAGTGAAGATTATATTGTTTCAACTGGGTGCTGATTTTTTTTTAATCAATTTGAGTGTATTTCTCCGACGAGGCTCTCTTTCGTATTTATAGATTGATATGTATTTCAATAGATACCATAAATTCACATGCCTGAAAAATAGACAGAATAATTGTGGAATCAATCTGATATTCGCTTTAAAAATACATGATAATTAAAATTGGGCTAAATGATGCTCTCGTCAAAACAACACGAATTTTTTTGTTAAATCAATTGTCATGTTAAAATAACAGGACGCTTCGCAATTTGGCCGAGCGGCATCATGATTTTTTTGGTTTTCTATTTATGTATTTATTTATTTATTCATCTACGGATTTTAAAAAATCTTACAGACTACTAACAATTCAATTTAATACGTATAAATAAATATGTAACTTATACTAATTTATAACATTATTCAATTTTATTTTAAATTCCAATCTGTTTATTGATAGATCAAGTTCATTGCAACATATAGAATTAAAGAGTTTTATGCATCTGGAAAACGGTTCATTCCAACCATAATTATATTTATGTTTTGGATTATTAAAAAAGTGACGAAGACGCAATTTTCTTTCCGGAATATAAATTTCGAAATAAGCTACAATCTGTGGACATTTAATACGATATGAAAATACATCATGGATAAACAATATGCACTGAACCTTTTGTAAATATTCAAGTCCAATCAAGGCACACCTTGTCACATATGACGGAGTATCTACTCTCCAATTTAATTGTCTGACTACGAATCTTGTGAAAGCCTTTTGAACTCTTTCAATACGAATAATCCCAATAGAGGAAGAGGGAGACCATACAATTGAGCTGTATTCAAGAATTGGACGAACTAATGACATATACACCGATTCTAATGTATAATGGTTGGAGAACTCACTGCAGTTACGCTTTACGAAACCAAGCATAGAATTTGTCTTAGCAATAATATAATCTACATGTAAAGAAAATGACAACTTTGGATCAAGAATGACTCCAAGATCACGAATCTCTAATTTGTGATCAAGAATCTGATTGAACATTTGACAGTTGTATATCATTGGTACTAAAGTACGATGTGCAGTAAAAACATTTCATTTCTTAATATTCAAGGAAGATTTCTTTCACACCAAGCAGCAAAATCATTCAAATCATTTTGGAGATTTTCCAAATCGATTCTATTTTTGATACATAGAAAAATTTGTATGTCATCAGCATACATTAAACAGAATGCTTGTTTAAGAAGAAATGGGATATTATTTACGAAAATGGTGAAAAGAAGATGTCCAAGGTGACTTCCCTGAGGGACTCCAGATAAAACTTAATAGTATTGGATATGCAACTTCGTAATTTCACACATTGCGTTCTATCATTAAGATAGCTGGCTATCCATTTTAGTAGCAATCCATGAATTCCAAAAACTTGCAGTTTAGCTATATAGTCTAGGAAAGATAGGAAATTTAATATGGGCAACCGGGGACAAATTAATTCATGAAATTTTATTGCTGGCATCGACGCAGAATTTAATCCTCAACAACATATCCAAAGTCCTCCAAAATCCCTGAATTGACTTTGTGTGTAGACGCATTTTAAGAGGTGGAGAGGGGAGGGAGGCGGGTGTTTGTCAAGCTGAAAAATTTGTTGTAATACAATCTAATCATATGACACATGTTTTTAGGGTGCTTTTCAACGCTGATTTTAAAGAGACCAAAACTGAAAACCCTCTTAAAAAGCGCCTATACAAAAAGCCAATGCGGGGATTTTGGGGGACTTTGGATATGTTGTTGAGGATAAAATTCTGCGTCGATACCAGAAATAAAATTTCATGAATTAATTTGTCCCTGGTCCGATCCTATCTTTCTAAGACTAATAAGAATTTTAAGACTACTTGCATCAAAAGCTTTTGAAAAATCGGTGTTAATAGTTTCTACTTGATAAAAAAATATAAATAAATCGGGTGGCACAACGGCTCATGAAGAACCAAGGCCTAGTGACTAACAACTCGCAACCATTCCTGTGTGCGCCTTTCGACAGGAATGGAAGGGACCTACAATCTTATGCCGAATCCGAACGGCTAGACGAGAAGCACTTATTCGTGACAAGTGATACTCTTGGAAGATTTGTCAATTCCTCGCAAGAGGCAGTAGCCTTGAAAAAAAAACTTTTTAGTTTTTAGGTGGACGAGGCTGGGAAGCGATCCCAGACATCCAGCGTGACAGTCGAACGCACTAACCATTACGCTACGGGCTACTACTTGATACCCAGATTCAAAGGAATCGGTGACATATTTACAGTAAAGCATGAGATTTGTTGAGGTGGATTTACCTGACAAAAATCCATGCTGTTAAGCACAAATGTGTTCTTTTATATTAAAATACAAATGGTCTTTAACTATAAGCTCAAATAGCTTAGGAATTGCAGAAATCTTATAAATTGCACGATAGTTTACTACCAAATTGTTTGGGCCTGCTTTGTAAATCGGCCTTTCATAAGAAAACTTCAACTGATTTAAAAATATTCCAGTTGCAAGAGATTTATTAAAACAAATCAGAAGCGGTAAGGCTAGATAAAACTGGCACTGCTTCAGAACACAAGATGGAATTCCATCCGGACCAGGATTCAAGCTAGATTTGAGTTTTAAAATACCATTTAAGATGTCAGATTTAAAAAGTTGAAGTATAGAAATATTAGCATTACTCGTAGAATAGCTTTAAATGCTGGATGGTCAAAACACTCCGATTTAAAGAATTCGGAAAAAAATTCACATGAACTCTGTAAATCATTTGACGTTTGGCCATCAAACACCATATTTTCCTGAAGAGCAGTCGATCGTTTTTTGCTATTTAAAAAAGTCCAAACACCTTTGAATGACAAGAAATATTGGTTTGAATATTCAATACGTATTGCTTATGTTTTCAATAAGATTAACGAAATATCTTTTTGTGTTCTGCCAATAAAATCTAGTCCTAACGTTAAGTTATAAAGTTGGAGTCCAAGTGACGGATAAACGATTTTTAAATTAAAAACGAACAAACATATTAAGGATAAGCATTACAAAAGAAAGTCTTTTGACCAGACTGTTCTCTGGGAATAACTCAAACTCATGTCTTAATTTGGTGTTAGCAGACTTAATATTGGTGTGCTTAAAATATTTTTTTTTTTTTTTTTTTGAGAATTTCAAGTTTTTGAGTAACTAAGAGCGTCCAGAAAAATTAAATCTCAGTTTTAAATTTAGTTTTTTTTTTTTAGAAATGTCTTTATAAACTGAAACACTCTGTAAAAGCATAATATCCGAAACAATCCAACCACACTTCGTTTACTTCTCAAAAGCCCAACTCAACCACCACACACAATCACCGCCATGTGGCGCACGTTTGTCTACCGTAGATTAGACAATGTGGTCGATGCGGTGCGACAAGGCGTCTGTGCCGTTAGTGAATGCACGAAAATACATTTTGGCTGTACCAAGGATGAGAAAGCCAGGATTCTATTCGAATTCGTAATGGCAAAATGGCGTCCCACGCCATGAATTATTTTCCGTTAGCAAAAATCAACTCCTAGTCGTAAAGTTTAATAAAGATTCTCAACATCGTCATCGTTTTGGTCGTCGTAGCACTCGTCTTTTTCAGCTATGTCGTTTTTTTCTTTAAATAGATACATATTAAGCCTCAAAGAAAAGGCTGCATGCAGCCTCGAGAAATGATAATGAAAATTGAACGTTTTAAAGTGGTGTGAGTGGCAAAATACCATTTTTTTTTTTTTGTACTCAAAACTGTAAAATAAATCTTTTTCTTTCAAACACAGTAAAAAAAAAATTTTTTTTCCTTTCTTTTCATTTACTTCGATTCAAACTTCGTGGGGCAAAAAGGCAGCATAAAACAAATTCACATTTTAGCCCCTCCCAGAGTTTTTTTAAATTTTCGATTTTTTCCGATCAAAATTAGATCTAAAATATGAGACGAAGGCGAAGGTTAAATAAAATTCTAATAATTTTGTTTTCATTCAAAGTGTAGGTATGTATGTACCTACTACAACCTCAACCCTCCTTATGTAGTACATCGTCCATCAGAGAACCAACAACAAGGGTTGTTTTTCTGTTAAAAGCTTTTTAAATTGATTTAAAGATTTACCCGCAGCCTCTTGGTGTGTTTTACGAGCATATACTTCTTCTTTCTTCTTTTGATTTTCGTTTATCTTTGAAGTTTGTGCATGACTTTTATAGTCTGAGAGATATTTCTGTTGGTATTGGTGCAAAAATTGAATGGAGTTTTTTTTTTGGAAGGTAAACATTTTAATTCAAAGTGAAAAAAAGTATCGCTCGTTTCTTTTAAATCTTAAAATTGATAGACAAAGTTTTGAAAACCGTAGTAGCCCATAGCGCAATAGTAAGTCCGTTTGACTGTCACGCTGAATGTCTGGGTTCACTTCCCAGCCTCGTCCACTTAAAAAAAAAAAAAAAATAAAAAAGTTTTTTTTTCAGGGCTACTGCCTCTCAAGTATCAAGAGTATAAAATTGTACATACCTTCCATTCCTGTAACAAGCGCACACAGGAATGGTTGCGAGTTGTTAGGCCCTGGACTCTCATCACGTAACTCTGACGATATTGTGTTCGATATCGGTAACGATAGCTATGCTTCACGTAAGAATGCAAAACGTCTATCGTTTAAACTATATCGAATTGACGATTTGAGTTTTGCTTCATGTAATTAAAAAAAAGCTGTCATTTACTATCATCTCGACGATATCGACTGCTCGATACCTATTTAGCTATCGTCTTGGTGTATATTTCGTTAGTTTTAGATGTGATTTCTTATATATTGCGAGCCGACAGCAAATTTTGGGACTAGATATATAATCAAAATATAATTATAAGGGTTTATAGGTGCATGTGTCATGATATTGTAAACAAGTCGACAATCTTTCTCTGATACCGACCTTCAGCCTGACTTAGAATACTTCTCCTACTTAAAATCTTGTAACCAAACTTCCTTAAACTCCATTACCATTTCATCAGAAGTTGTTGAAAGCAAGATTAATAATCTAAAAGACGATTATTCTGGGTTCAGTCATACTTAAAAGATAGAAGTATAAAGTAATCTTTAGATCCTCTGAATCTGACCCCATCCTTCCAACGTCTGGCGTCCCGCAGGGAAGCCACCTTGGCCCACTGATTTTCATCTTGACTATCAACGACGTCGACTGTATAATAAAAGACTCTTTTATATCAGTTTACGCCGATGATAAGAAAATCTTTAGGTGCATAACATCCCCTGCCGACTCTATTCTACTACAAAATGACCTTAACCGATTTTCAACCTGGTGCCTTAAAAACTTTCTTGAACTCAATGTTAACAAATGTCAAGCTATCACCTTTTCCCGTAAGCGCTTTCCACTCCCTCCTAGGACGTATTTTATCGACAATGTGCCAGTCCCCTCGGTTAATGCACTGTGCGATCTAGGAATTATCTGCGATAGAGAATTGAATTTTCGTTCTCACATTGATAAATCCATCAAGAGAGCTAACTCCGCACTGGGCTTTGTGAAACGATGGTCAAAGGAATTCTCCGACCCTTATGTCACCAAATCTCTCTATACCACATTTGTTAGGCCACTCCTCAAATATGCAAGTCAAGTCTGGTCACCTTATAACCTTAATCACTCTCAGCGAATTAAAGCTGTTCAACGTAGATTCCTTCGTTTTGCCCTCCGCGGCCTTCCCTGGTCTGATGCACATAACCTGCCTCACTACCAACATCGTCTAAAGTTAATTAATATGGACTCCCTCGAATTTCGCCGCCGAGTGGTTGATATTGTCTTCACCCATCAGCGCTTAGCTGGCAATATCGATTGTCCAGCTCTTCTTCAAAAAATCTCCCTGCAAATAAAATCCCAATACTCTCCGATCCATACCTTTTGTTCCAAATCAAGTTTCACCGAACCAATTACGGTAGCAACGAACCTATAAACCGTATGCTACGTACCTCTAACAGCGTGCACAACCTATTCGACTTCCATCTAAACAAAGACAGCCTCAAAACCTCCCTTTACCGTTCCTCGCACCCCTCCTAGCCATAATCTTAAGTTAGTGTAAGTTTTTAATGTTAATCTTTAAGTTAGTATGTAAGTTTTTGCTTGTATTAAGCTAATAAAGTGAAACAATCTCTTGGAGGCGGGAGGGGCATTTCTCCCCTCTCCCTATGGGCGTTTGTTGCTATATATATATAATAATGAAATTCTTTAACTGGTGTACCAACTCAACAGTAATGTGTCATACTTCGTTCAAAAGGTTATTGGTGTTTTGAAGCGGAGTTATCTATCGAAACAGCTAAACGGCTATATAACAAAAAAAAAACTAAAATCAATTTCCACTAAAATAAAAGCCCAACAGCAAACAAAATGATTTTTCACACGATGACAGTACTTTATTTCTGATGTTTTATATTTCAAACGTGTTTTTCAGAGACTCTCAAACTTTCAAAAACGAGAACGATAGACGATACGAGAGTGGAAGTGTAACGTGAAGCAAACTATTGTCGATATCGTTTCTAGCTATCGTCTGGCGGATAGTCGTCAGAAAAGTTACGTGATAAGAGCCCTGGTTCTTTACGAGCCGTTGCGCCATCCAATTTATTTATTTTATTTTGAAAATCGTAACTAAAACGTTTTTAGAATCCATTTGATTCGATTTTGTAATTTACTACACTTTCTTATTTGTGATTAAAAAATATTTATTCATTACTTTAAAACTAGTTTTGTTACTAAAACAACGACTAGTACGTAACTAGTACAACGACTAATGAGTAATTAAATGTTTTTATTACAAATAAACAGATAATTTAACCAGAAAAACACTTGTATTTACCAAGCAGTATTTTTAGTAAAGCTCAATATTTAATTTGTGGATTTCTATATTTAAATAAAAGAAGCTCTCAACACTTTTCAAAGGGATAAAATTGCTTTCATCAAAATAATGTGGATAACAACCTGATCATTTGCATTCCTACTTCTAGGACTATTAGAGAGTGAAGTACTATGTATGTTGATGTAATTAATTAAGTTCCAGGACGAAAGTCAAGCTTTGTCTGACGTACATATATATATACATTTTTTTTATTATTTTGGGGAACATTTTCTGGAAGGCTTTTTGTGTGCGTGTGCGGATCTTATGAATTTTTATGTAATTAAACTCAGTGAGCACGCAACTGGAAATGACATTTAATATTGAACATATTTTGATAATGTTATGCTGAGGGTTTATGGACTCCCGACCCGACCTAAGGGAAAATAATAATAATAATCTCTGAAAAGATTAAAGAAACAAAAATATATGTATGTAATTACTTGGAAACAATAGCAAAAATACCCCAAGTTTTAGGACAAATAATTTGAATGGTTCCAGGTTATTTTTTTTTTGCATGAAAATTTAATATCAGGTATGATATTTTGAAGAGAAATACTTTTTTTTTTTTTTTTTAAGTGAAATGCTAATGGAAAAAAATAATAATCAATATTTAAACGAATATTAAATTGTAAAAACACAGGATTTTGGACTAATTGGTACACATACCTTCATATTTCATAGTACAACACATAACCACATAAAACGCAGTAAAATTGCATTTTGTCGAAATTATTAATGTCAAAATTGACTGAAACGTTTAAATTGTAACTCGAACCATTTGAGGCGTTTCAATATTTGTGAGATCAGAATATTCTCAAAGATGAAAAAGACAGCAAAACGATACTTATCTTCACAACTTTCTTGGAACTATCCTTTTTCTGTTTTGCTAACTAAATTTTTTCCAAAAAAAAAACTTTAATCGACGTAGTTTTATAACAACCACTTTGGACATTACAGGCTTAAGTGTAATCATAATCTAAAAAGCTGAAAAATGAAGAAAAAATATCTAAACCATTACCTACATTAAAAAAAGGAGAAAATTAAAATATAAAAAAAAGTGTGCATGACAATGGGGTGGCTTCAACTAAAATTACTTTTAAAAGCTTCATGTTAAGTACTACTTCTTACAGGAACTGTAAACATTTCAGCAATATATATGAAGAGTTCCGGACTCAAAAGGAGCAGTAAGCAATTGCCTTTAGTTTGAGTCCGGAAAATTCTTATTCCATCGTGTAGTTTTCCTAAACACGGGAGCTGAAATAACTATTTTTTCTTTATAAATACGGGGGTTAGTGTTTGGAATGTGCTAAACTTCCATATAAACGTTATAATACGACAATAAAATCTTATATTTTAGGAACAAGCAGACAAATATAAATCGTAACCAAAAAAACAACAAGCCAAACCTGTAGAAAAAAAAAAATTCAAAAACTTTTTTCTTATGAATTTTTAAGGTGCCGTCAAACATTGAAAGAAGAGTACTTTCTGAAAGCAAAAAGCTTTCTGAAAGCAAAAAACTGTCTGAAAGAAAATTTTTCATACTGTGACGACCCGAAAATTACTTTCTTGAAAGCATTGTCTGAAAGTGATTTGCTTTTTGAAAACGCTTTCACAACAAAAAAAAAAAAACTTTCACTGTGTTACTAGTTCCTGAAAGCGTTATCAAGAAAGCAAATCACTTTCAGAAAACGCTTTGTGCTTTCAGAAACTGTTTGTGAAAGTTTTTCGCTTTCTCGAAAGCGAACGTATGTTTTTCACCCGAATTGGTCTTCTATCAGCTGTATTTTGTGGGATCGTTACGTTTTCCCACAACTGAGTGGACCGGGTAACGTTTGCCCACCGATTTTTAAATTGACTACCTATATCTCGCGAAACGTGGTCTAGGGAGCGACAGCTTTCAATCGATGTATCAGACGATATGAAAACCCAATTTATCACAATCGACATATTTTTCTCTTTAAACGCGATCGGCTAAATTAAGCACCGTAGCTATTTATAAAATTGCACATTCGTGATCTTGGGAGTGCCACCTTTAAATCGATGTATCGCACGATCCGGAAAACGAACTTTTATCATTAAACTCATTTTGTGGCCAAAGTATACGTCCTAGACCCTCCACATCTTTTTTCCTGCAAAAACGTGATTTCCGGCTAAAATATGCATCTAAAAAGAGTAAAAATTGCATACTTGTGATCTAGGGAGTGCCATCCTTCCATCGATGTATCACACGGACACGATACAAATCTATTGTATTTTATGTAGGTACACATATCTTTATAATTTATAATTTTTTTTATTTCAGAAAGCACTTTCAGAAAACGCTTTCGCGTTCATAGTGTGATGACCCGAAAAGTGTTTTCAGAAAATTTGCTTTCTTGAAAGTAAAAAGTTGTCAGAAAGCACTTTCCTTACATAGTATGACTGCTCTCTTAAAAAACTTTCAGGAATATTTTAAAATCGAAATTTTCGAAACGCTATCTTAAAGCTTTTTACCTCCAGTATGTGACGAGAACTTAAGTCTTTAGTTAAAAATGAGATAGTCATTTAATAAAATCATATTTGCCTAAAATTCAAAATTGCGCCCATCAATAAAAATAAATTTTTTGTATGTTTGGTGTTTAAGTTTTTAGTAATTTTGTTTCCTATTGGATTTCATTTAAGAGTTTTGAAAACTAAAAAAGCTGTCGTGTCAAAAAGAAGTGATATTCGGCATAACATCCGTCAGCCATATACAAATATGCAAATAGAAGGATTTGCTTCATATTTATTGTGTAGCATTTTGATGTGATTCAATAGAGGAGAATTTCAAATTTCTAACTCATATAGAACATGACAGATGGATTTCAATTGTGCCACGTTTTCTCGAAAACAACTTTAACGATTTGCATTAAACTTTTGGAAAAGTTTAAATAGTAACTGCAGAAGTTTATTATTACCATGCTTTTGCCAAAAAATTCTAATAACGGGAACAACATTTTTAAGATTTTTTGAGGAAATAGCCTTCTTTTGGCATATTCCCGAATATATCGTCAGCGGCTTGGATGATTTTGTCATTATTTTACATTTCGGTACTTCTAAGCTAAAGTCATAAAATATTGATCCACGCAGGCCTATTTCGGACGTCTATTTGAATGGAACAGTGCTTCCCAAGTGCGAAAAGTTTGAATATCTTGGATCAGTGATCAATAGCGAGGATCCTGTGATGACGACATCAAACATCGCGTAAGCGTAGGGTGGATGAAGTGGCGGGAAAACTCTGCCATCTTCTGTGATCGAAAAATGCCCCCTAAGCTGAAAGGAAAGCTCTACACGGCAGTTGTTCGTCCAGCGCTAACATACGTTTCACAATGTTGGACAATGTACAAGAAGTATGAGAGTAAATTGACGGCAGCTGAAATGAAGATGCTTCGCATGACAGCAGGATTGACAAAGCGAGATCGAATAAGAAGCAAGAGAATCCGAGGAAGCCTACACGTCAAAAATACTATCCTGGACAAAATACAGCAAGACCAACTTAGCTGGTACTGTCATGTACAAAGAAGATGTCATGAGAACCCATTTCATAAGGCAATATGACAAGACGTTCCAACACTATCACGGAAGAAAGACAGGCGCAAGAACTCCTGGATGAAACAAATGCAACGACACCTGCATTAAGTTAACCTCAGGCAAGGAACAATCCAAAACCGGAAGGCCTGTCGACGTTTTCTGAGGTCAACCAAGCGAACCCCACAAGTGGAACCTTAGGTGAAGCAGTTGAGGGGGACAGTTTTGGTCCCCCTCGAGATCATGACAATCGCCGGTAAAATGAAGAAGTCATAAAATATTGCATTGAAAATATGAAATTATGAAAGCATTTATAAAAAGTACAAGTGACGTCAACTCCAGAAATGATTGTGTTTCGCCCAAGCTATAACAGTGGGCTCTTCAGTCAGTCTGTTATACCCTACTAAGACGCAAATTTTGGTCAATGTTTACCAACTCTTATAAAAATCACAGCGAGAAGATACTGTGAATTTAATTATTCTAGGGGAATTTGTTTAAATTCATGCACCCAGAAAACAATTATTATTTCTTGTTATACCTTGGACGAAACACAATCATTTCTGGAGTTGAGGTCACTTGTACTTTTTATTTGAATTATATTCATTCACTCCACTTAAAACCAAAGTAATTTTATTATTTTAATATTTAAATTTCTTTTTCTTTTTCTTTATTGAAAGCATTTATATTCACCGTCAATATCTAGCTACATTGTAGCACAAACACAAGTTTGTGCGATCCACTCGCGCATTTTATTGAAATTCCAAAATAATACAAATTGAATAACAATTTCATTTTCATAGGCTCGGCACCGTACTACTTTTTTCGACGTCTTTACAGCCTTGCTCCACTTTCATAAATTGTATTTCCATTACAACGATAATTTTTAATTTGTATTTATTTGGTACAAACATCCAAGATCACATTCTTGTTCTAATTCAACTGAAATGTGTTTTCAATTAATAATATTCGAGTCTTCTAACTTAATCTATAAAGAGTATAGTCCAGAGCTGTCGTCTATTACCTCCAATTCAATTCAATTCAGTTAAAATATTTTTATTATCTCAATGTCAAGCGCTTTTAATTCAAACTGTCCGATTCCATTAAATGCAGAGAGACTCTTTAATTAAAAAAGATTTTTGTTAATTTTTAAATGAATTGTATATATTCTTAGAAATAATACACACGCCTTCATGGTATATTTTGAATATTCGAACTGAGAAAAAAAATCTCATTTTAATTAATGTCTATCTATATTGCCTTGGGTGACAGACTGCTCCCTGATTGTCCATAATATATTTCCAGCAACAAATGGGAAGAAATTTTTTACCCTCCTTCTCCCCCCCCCCCCCCCCCCCAAATATTAATTCAATTCTGTTCTAGCAAATGTTGTTCTCTGACGGTTTTGTATATAATTGAAACGACATCAAGGAAAGATGGTGTCCATATTTTGTCCATAATTTGGTAGGAGAAATTGGAAAAGTATTAGATAGCAAGGATGCCTTAAATAGCCATCATCATCATCATCCATATATAAATTTGAGCCTTTTTTTTTGAGTTCTGGATGAATGAAGTTATACTTTAGAAGCAGCAAGCAAAATAGCGATTCCACAGGCTTTTTAAGGATATTCATAATATTTCACTTCATTTTGAATGTCCTTGTGGAGAGCTTTACCTATAATACTTATTTTTGCGAAGATAGAGAGTGTGGGAATCGAAGAGCTACATGCCCTAAGGATTCTTTGTCTTTGTTTCTATAGACTATGGATGACAACGCAATTTGACAAGGATCGGATATATAGAAATTTTTATTTCAGTTGATTTTCGTTAGGAGTTATTTTTTTTTTCCTAATTTGTTTTTTCCCTTTGTGTGTGTGTCCCTTTCTAAATCTGCCGTCAATTGTTTGTCAACGTTAATGGAGTTTTCTTAAAGGCATCATCTTTGTACTTTGATGTCCGAAGTGCTCTTGCCAAAATAAATAAAATATTCTTTTTGTTTAAGGAGGGAAGGGGAGGGGTGCCGGATGAGAAGAGGAACATAAAAATCCGTTCCATTAAACTTTCAAATTACATCAAATAAATGTCTTCAAGCTAATTTGCAATCAAAACATAATTTGACGCTGAGACTGGTGACTATACTTATACTTTGCCGCTTCAATTGCTTAAGTTTTTTTTTTTTTTTTTCTTATGTCCATATTTTTTGCTTTTAAATAGACACAGGCAGTATGCCGCCACAAAGCATTTTATTTCATTCATAATGGTTCGGGGCAATGATTTTTAGAAAAGATATTGATAAACAACGCCAGGGTTTGCTAATTTACTTTTTTTTACTCAAGAGAATGATATGTTTTCTGGCTTTATTTAAACACTTAAGCCCTGTTTAGTATTCAGAATGATGATGATGATTAAAAGTTCCAAATTAATATTTCATATTAAAAAGTGCACGTAACAAAAAAAAACTATTTTTCTATCGTTATTGTTTATCTCCTTATTGTTATATTTTTATGTTTATCAGGTTTTTGTAGAGTTTCGACGTTTGTAATTTGCCTTATTTTTGGAATATTTTTCGAATGTCTATTTAATGGCTGGACCGATTTTGTTGCTTTTAAATTCTTCAAGCAATATTGTATTTAAAAAATTTACAAATAATTTTTTCAACTGTACTTTTTTAACACTTTTACGTCAACACCTTATTGAAATATGTATAAGGAAACATCTGGAATGGCTAGCATAGGTCTTTACCTCAGCGACAATTTCGTGCATTTTACTCTCTTTAAGTGACTATTTTTTTATAAGTTTTAATACACAGATGGCAACCACAAACCATAAGTTGGTTTTTCTTGTGTCTTCCTCCATTTATAGGTACATATTCTATTCTTAAATTAAACAAGAACTTCATTGAAAATGTATTCGTATATCCAAGTTTGTAAATAAAATTTCCATTTTGACTATAAGATTGCACGAGTATGTGTAAGGAGTGCGGTGTATTGTGTATCTTATTAGATAAACAAGCGATTGCACAAGCAGAAGAAAACAACAACAAAAAAATCAACATCGCCGCGGCCGTTGATAGACTTCCAAGTTGATAGAGACAACCGTCAATCATTTTAAAGATCACTGAGTCTGATTGTTTAGTATTTATGGGAGGTAAGAAAAGTTGATAGAACTTGCGTTGCGATTGAAAAGGATTACCATTTACCCAGAGTGACCATTCGTTATTTTTTTTTTTTTTTTTTTTTTTGTGATCAATTTTTAGTTTTCCTTTAAAATCACAAAAATAAAGAACTGGATATTTATATTTTATTTTATTTAAAATCTTCAAATGTCTATTTTATTGATTTAATATCGTATACTAAATCTATTACCCCGTTTACAACCAGTATCGAAAGCTCGAGTTGGATTACGGTCGGATTTAAGACGCAAGTTTTTCGTCACGTGAGTTGAGAGCCCCATTTGAAGTTGAGTTGATATGGTGTTGAGACTACAGTTGAAAGAATGTCTTCGTCGTACTCACCCAAAAGTTGGATTCTTTTACCACTATAGTCGACATATGGAACTTTGCATGGTCTTAAGGACTTTTCACTATGTGTTTTTTTGAACATCGAAATGGGAACCAACGTGCAAGGAGCACCGGTGTCACAAGCAACTTTTAACTGAATTCCATCCAACATGACCTCCAAGAAGTATATACCGCTAGAAGATTCTAAAGCCACGCTGTAAATAGAAAGATCGAATACATCATTATTAATATCATGACATAAAATGCTATCAGAATCTGATACATAATTTACAGTTTTATTATTTTTTGATTGACACATTGGTGCTAAATGCCCAATTTTTCCACATGTATGGCATTTGCTCGTTTTATATTTACAAAATTGAGATTCGTGATTGCGCCACCCACAGTGAGTGCACATTTTTCGGTGTTTTTGCCTGCTTCCTCGAACACTTTCCCTGCCTGCTCCAAATCCACTGCTGCCCGCTCCTGCTTCACTGCTATCTGCCCCTGATCCACTAATTCCTCCAACATTTTTCCACTGATTGCCTCGTGCTTGATTCTTTGGCCACGTGCGTTTCTTCATGATCATATTAACGGGTTCTTCTTTGACGATCTTTGATGTCATCTTGGTTTCTAGAATCATCGCCTTTTTTAGTGCATCAGCGACTGTCAATTTTTCATCTTCCTCGCACAGTCTTTCAAAAATTGAACTGGTTAAATGCATAATGAATTGATTAAGTACGAATACGTCTAAATGTTCATCAAATTTGCAATTTAATGCCAAGCTTTTAACTCTGGCAAACCACTCAGCCACGCTTTCGCCTTCGTTTTTAACCGAAGAAAAAAAATGTTTCCTTTCGCCAAAAATAATTGTTGGTGGAGTATAATGTGTGCTTAATATGGTGCACAAGTTTTTGTATGCCTTGGAAATAGGTGAATCTGGGCTACACAAACTGTGTAAGACACTATAGGGAGCTGCACCTATCGACTTTAATAAAGCTGCTTTTTTTTTTTGTTGTCTTCTGTACAATTAATTTCACAAAAGTGAATATCCAGCTTCTCTTTCCAAATAGAAAAAGTTTCGTTGTTCGGAGAAAATTTCGGAATACTTGCTGCCTGGAACAACGTGATATTTGGGTTTGTATCAGTATCAGCAGGCATTTTTATTATATAGGTATTATATTAGTTTTAATCGTAAAACGATAATAATATTTTACTTTTAATTATTTAATCAAAACTTCCTCGTCGCCAATTGTTGTGTATTTGTAAGGAGATAAAACACGTGTGTCTTCCTTAGTGGCTAAGTAAGGAGTGTCATTTTATTTTCTTTTATTAAATATTCTTCTTTATCTTCATGTTCTTAGATAATATTAGTGATGCCAATAAGGCAGTACACTTCAATATTTATTTCACACAAAAACAATTTAATGAATTTAATTACATACTTCACATAGCTATCAAAACAAAAAAATAATTTTAACCGCATATGTGCAAAAACACTGTCGTCAACACATCCATCAGACTGACTCTTCGACCCAGGTTTTTTTTATCAACAACTTCTACTCATTTCAACCCAATGTAGGCATACAAAGGGGCCAAGCGAGCTTGAAGCTGGCTCGAATATATCCTGTTCGGGGTAGATATTACACTTTCACATTTATAAATATCAAAATGCGTATTATACTGCAGGAAGAATGTATAAACTCAGTACAGAGATTCTTATGTTAAATAAAAGTACCTTAGTTTGCATGGTTCAATTAACCGTGTGTTTGTTACCAGTTTATGTGCCAACCCAACTTCAGAGAGTACTGACTGAGTCAAAATAAATGAATTAAATTATTTTTTTTTTGCGAATTTTATTTATTTTTTTTTTGAATGCAAGTGTTAGAAATATAATATGTAACTTTTGCATAAGAGAACAAAGTTTGTTTTCAAAACTGCTCTTAAATTGTGTGTGGTGTCATAATTTGCTGTGAAATTGGAGGTGAAAGACAAAAAAAATCCAAGAAAACGAAGCACTTTACAAGAAATTTAAAATTGAAAATTTTTGACTCTAAAGGACCATTCACATGAGAACGACCAACGACCGACGAATGAACACACAAATGGGAATTAAAAAATTAATAAAACTTAATATTACACAAAATCTAGTCAAAATAGTAAACTTCGATTTAAGATTAATTTTAAAATTATAAAATCTAAATTTTGATTTGCTTAAATATGAGAAATTTGAGAAAATAAACTGGTCGTAACAAATTGCGGCTATTCGCGACGAACAAATTGTTTTCTTAAAATTCTCTTGTTTTATCAATTAAAATGAAAATTTTAGGATCTTAAAATAATCCTCAATTATATTTCTTCAATTTTGTCTAGATTTTGTAAAGAATTCAGGTTTATTAATGTTTTAAATCCCATTTGTTCATTCATTCGTCGGTCGTTGGTCGCTCTCATGTGTACAGTCTTTAACTATTTCTTATGTTTGCGCAATAACGGTAGAAAACCTATAAGAAAAAATAATTTTCTAAAAAATGTTTAAACAAACAAAATTCTTAGAACGCTCTTTGCTACATCCCAATGGGATCAGTTTTCACAGAGATACTTATTTTACCATTTTTCCTTATATGCATATCAACACAGTGTTTTAACTTGGGGGAATATCAAAAGTGTAAAAAGAATTTACTTTTAAGTTTCTTTCTTATTTTAAAAGTATGTTAATCCGCTTTGTTACTCTGGTCCAAATATTTGGGTATATGGTCACCATTCAAAACGATTGCATTTTTGTTCTTATTTTAAGAATTATTCAAGAATTGAGAAGTAGTTTGTCTTTGAGTAGATATGGGTACCTATAAATAAAGGAACAGGCGACGCCGTTTATAGCGACCGCCAAGGGACCAGCCAAATGTAGTCGCAACAGCCGGCGGCTGTCGTTCTAACCGTCTTACCACAAAAATGATCGACAAAAAACAGGAAGTACATACATTAATATGCGCTTTTTAATTTTCCGAACTTAAGGAACTTAATTACATTCATGAAAGGAATTTGTGTATATTCGGACACGTTCAGGTTTGCGTTGTCAGTTACTAACTTTAAGTTTGCGTTTTTTTTTTTCATTCTTCGTTGTAAGCGGCGAAAAGAAGTATTTTTTGCCTGCAATTCGTCGTTATAATACTATACATATAAACTTGTCGTTATAACGACAATTTCACGACGTTGTAACTGACGATAAACTAATACGAATTGTATGAAAACCAACCAAATGAAGGAACGGTCGAAAAAAGCG